>CM031599.1:50724089-50751589 GCA_018398815.1 Conus ventricosus | reverse complement strand
TTTATGATGTATTCCTCAACACCTTGATGTCCCCAGCTCTTCGTCAGCTTCAGTCTTCAAGTTCAGTGCCGATATCTCCACCTCAAGCATGTGGCTAATAGTGCCATCTGGTGGGGAGAAAGGTACGGAGGAGAGGAGCAAAGAAAAGTAGAACGATTAGATGTCGACGTCAGAGTCAAGCGTATATCATATACTTGATGTACATGCCCACACACCCTTTTGTTTGATCTCCTTCCTTCATCTCCAGACTGGTTCAGCTCTGTGTAGTTCAGTCTTAGTGTGTGCCACCAATCCCTTACTTACCCCTAAAGTCATTTTAATGAAGGGAAATTCTGCCCTTAGAATATGTATGGAATGAAGTTAGGTTTAGGGTTTGAAATTGGGAACTGGAATTATGATGCTCAAGGCAAAGCCCTGATACTGTTTATTGTTTCATATCATGTGTGATATATAGCAGAGTAAAATTTGTCAAAAAGAAAATGGTGTCCGTAAACGCTTAAAACAATGTCAGTAAAATGCTTAAAATAAAGACAGATACCATGTGATTGTGTGTGCATGCGTATGCGTATGTGTGAAGATGGTTCCGTGTTCATGTGGGGAAAAGCTCAATACTCCCGAAAAATTTTTCAGCCTGGAAAGTTTTTATTAATGGTTTTTGTTTTTTTTCACCTTATCAGTCAGCAAATCAGTTTCTGAGAACATCTTTCACAACATGATAACTAAGAGACAATCCGTTTCCCCTCTGCCCGTGCACCTAGCCCCTCCTCCACTCCTCTTTCTTTCTTCCTCCTTGTCTGTCTGTCCTTGAGGGAGAATTGATGGAGGAAATGATGTGTTTGTTAAACTTACGAAACCTGAGATGACCTGAAAGACACTTTCAAGAGTTTAACACTACTTTCAAAAACCACAGTGTTTAGAACTGATTGTTAATGTAAAACAAAACAAAATCTTACCGACTGGAAAATAAAATTTGATGGGTTTTATTTGGGTTGGGGATGCAACTATAATTGCATGGATGACAAATGTCCTTTAGCATAGAGGTTATATGCAGTAGACATTTGGGAAAAAGGGAAAGAAAGGGGGTTGCTGATGTTTAATTTTTTTACAGGTTGTGGGTGAACACCAGATTTATGTTCAGTGAAATAAAATGTGCCTTACAAACTCTTGAGCACTAATACATTGTGGAACCAGAAGTAGCTTTTTCAGTGCCATAGACAAGTAGCATTAGCTCAGACCATTAGTTTAAGGCTTGTCCCCCCTCTGCCTGTGGCACAATGCGAACATCACATAACATTACGTGATTTTTGTTGGTTTGTTTTGATAAAGAAATGTCAGGGACCATACAGATTGTTAGATGCCTTGTGCAACAGAATGCCTGCAAAGTAGGAACAGTCACCTTGTGTATCTGTTTCAGTGCTTGGAATGGGACTGGGTCATTACTACGGCGAATGTGGTGCTGTGGAGACCAGTATTTCTAAGGGGTTGCTGCCCGTCTTTGCTCAGTGGCACCATTCAAGACTGAAGAAGAATACAGAGAGAAGTCGGCGGTATAGGCATTTTTTAAAACAGCATCCTGACAAGTACAGGAGATACCGAGAAAAACAAAGTCAGTACAACAAGCAGTATCGCAATCGCAAGAAGGCGGAAGCTAGCAGACAGATGGATTTTTGATTACGTTTGTGAACAAGCTTTTTGCCATGTGCGTTATATCCATACTTTTTTGTTGTTTGTTCCTGCTGTAACATTGTGAATCTACAGTGTTTTCTGACTGTTCGTTTCTCTGTTGATTTGATTAGCTGGTGAAACGCGGAATTATTAGGCTGTTGATATGCGTAGTATTAGTTGTGAAAAACCTATAAATTTAGGAATTTCCTGAAAGGTTCGAATATAGAAGACAAACCAGAATAGTAGAGTTGTCTTTGCTGTAATAAGCAGCGTGAGTTTAACAGTGACAATGAAATAATCTCTTGCAGTATTTCTTCTCCTGTACAAGGGTGTCTGTGGACTGACGTCATAATAACAAGCAAATACAAAATGTTACTGCTGTGGGTTTCCCCTACGTTTGAATTGCTTTCAGCCTTTTTAATAGTTGTCCTCATGATGGTTTGGAACCGTTGGTTAGGTCTGTAACAGCTTTGTTTGTGACACAATGGCAGAGAGAGTACAAGTATAAACCAGTTGAAACAACTGCCCTGTCTTTGTATTTTTCAGTGTGCGATGTCCGACATGGTCAGTACCACACTGACAGGTCATCCTTGATTCAGGCAGCTAGTCAGCTGAGGCACAGCTGATGTATGAGCGATCCCAACCAGTAAGGAAAAACACCCTGTACCAGCGCCAGTACAGAGAACGCTTGAAGCAGAATCCAGAACTATACAGAAGATACCGCAAGCTGCAAAGCCAGTATGAGAAAAAGTGCCGTGAAAAGAGAAAACGCCAGCAAGAACAGCTGAGACAGTATTTCCTACAGTAAAATGATGTGGGTTTTTTTTTTTGTTTTTTTTTGTTCTTCTGAACTCCTAAAGTTGATTTGGTAAACCCAGAACCTGCATGCGCACAGGCTGAAGAGGTGACAGAGCAGGTCCATGCTGTAAGTTTATAAACCAGTTTTTAGTTTGACATATTTAGCTGAAAATTCAGCTTTGTATTCTGAATTATGTGTATGTCAAATTGTGTTGATGGAAAGCAAGAATATCAGTGGAAAATTGAAGTAGGGCTCAGGAAAGGGAAAGAAACGCTAGTTGTTTGTAAACTTCTTGTGAAAAGGTGTTAGAGTGTGTCTGCATGGACAAACACTATGTCAGTGGAAATTGAAGTAGGGCTAGGAAAGGGAAAGAAACGTTAATTGTTTGTAAATTCTTGTGAAAAGTGTTAGAGTGTGTGTCTGCATGGACAAACACTTATTTGCATAATCGTTTTCTGACATTTGGTGTCTGAGGAAGAAGGGGTTTACAGTGACTATGAAGGTGATGATTTTTGGCGATGCAAATTCCTCAGTCAATTATTAATCTTTTCAGGATGGTGGTTGTGGGATGCATTCATTTGTTGTGTCTCAATTAATGGAACACAACTAAGAGCTGTCAATCTCCTTCAAGCTCTTTTACATTGTTGTGTGGGTGTGTGCGCGCGTGCATGAATGCATGATGTCAGTACAACCTTGAGTTAATTGACAATAATGGTTTCAGTCAGTCAGAATGCATGCATGCAGCATACATGTGCGTGCATGTGTCTGAGTGTGTGTGCATGCATTAGCAAGTAGATAATACCCATTCAACAGATGCAGAAATGACACCTGTTCATTTAAGAGATGATGACAGAAACACAGAAAAAACCATTCGTATTTACCATGCTTACCTTTTAAAGAGTGAGGAAGCTCCGTGGTGCATTCCATGTCATGCGCCACTCCAATGAAACTGTTCTTTTAGAGTGTTGGGACTTGCAACGATGTGAAACAAACATTTTACGGCGGGAGTCCATGAAAGATCCTGTTCAGGGATGTCCCGCCTGTGTGATCTTGACTTTTTGAGAGAGATTAACATTTCATCTGATTAATTTTCGAAGAAAGATTTTTACATGTATGTTGTCTGTAATGTTCTAGCATGTCATTACAAGGATGTGTGAAAGTTGTTTTTTTTGTTTTTTTTTTTTTTTAAGACAGTGAGTATGCATTTAACAGATGGTGACAGCCTGATTGCCCTTAGGAGTGGCATGGCTAAGCAAATTATTTATCCATTATTTAACGCATTTCCATCAACGGATGATGTAAATGACGTGCACAACCAGATGACAAATGCCCGTTCAAAAGTCAGTGTAAATAGCTCGGAGTAACAAACTTCCATCATTTTTTTTCTGATTCTGAAATTAATGGTCAGCAGTACATAATAACAAGATTTTTCTACACCTTATAGCATGCAGAGACATATATTTCAGCTTTCAGTTTTACCTCTAATGATTAATGAGTTTAGTCCATAAAGATAGAGAATTTTGTTGTTGGTTGGCTGGTTGTTTTTGTCTACAGATCTTAAATTTTACACATGGTGTATGGTTGCATGCAGAACTAGCCATGTAATGACTACGATGTTTAAAGTCACAGACATTGAGACAGCTCTTAGTGTTAAGTGTCTCTCTCCCTTCTCCTCTCCCCACCACCATCCATGTGGGGATGCTGCTGGGTTGCCTTTTCCTGTCATCTCAAAATTATATGCAAGGCATCTCCAGTTTTACTTTTTCCTTCACTCTGCCTTTTCATTATTTTTTCTCTTTCTTTATTGTTGTTCGCTGTTTTTCAGCCATTGTGGCCCATTTTATCTGTCTTTGCTCTGGCAAGTCTGTATGTTTTTTTCTTCACCCTGTAGGGAAGCCTATGGAGTCATTAAGTTTATATTATCAGCTTCTGAAAATTCTGTTCTTGTCATTTCCCTTTTTATGTTGCTGTTTTAGACTGTATTTGTTGACCCTTTTCTTAATTGCTGCACACTTTTTCCCAACGCTTTTATGATGCATTTGTTTTCTCTTGTTTCTTTAGAAAGTCTCTACATTTTTCCTCTAGATGCAATTTACATTTTCCCCTTTTTGGTGTATATGTGTTATCTGGCAAGTACTGGAATGGGTACTAGTTGTCCAACCTGCAGTGCTGTCTGCTGATGTGACCCTAAAATTGATGCTTTCTTAAGATTTAAAAAGAAACAAAAATGATTACCTTAAATGAAGCGGATTGGCTGGCACACACAGCATGGCCTAGTTTTATTAACCTTAGGAATAGCAATATTTGAATTATGACTGTATATGTTATATAGTATCTAATTTGTACAGGTATGTTTTTTCACATGACAAGTGTGTGTTTTTTTGTTTTTTGTTGGGGGGGGGGGGGGGGGGGGGGGGGGGGGGGGGGGGTGGAGTGGAGTTGTTTGTTTTCTATGTGAAGGCAGTTCTGAAATGGACATGTGTTGGCTGGGCTATGCTGGACTGAAACTGACAAGAAAAGGAAAATCTGAAACTCACTTTTCACTCAAGGTTAATTTCTTCTCAGATACAGCCTGTGTGCTGTAAGAGACTTCCCCCCCCCCCCCCCCCCCCCCCCCCCTCTCTTTTTAAATCTGGTAAACTTCAGTTGCACAACCTTCATCAAGCTTTGAAAACCAGAATAATGTAAGTAAACATCATAATTGCATTATGTAATGAAAACGCTAACATGCATTAAGTAAATCTGAAAAATACCTAAGAAGGTTTGTGTCCACAGAGCCAATACGCTCTGTGAACACAACATGTTTAATGCGCCCCTGCATTCATTCAAAGCTTTAAGGATTTAATTTGTTTCAGTGTTGCACTTCTCTGCCAACCAAGTTTGGCGTGAAGGGATCCCATTTGATGCGGTCGATTCCTCCTGAGCCTGTCTCGGAGAACGAAGCAAGCAGAGCAAAAACGGCGATGGCGGAATACTCTTAAACGAAACCCTTCACAGTATCGACAGTACTTGGACAGACAGCGTCAATATTGCCAAAAATACAGAGCGAAGAAAAAGACTGCTCCATTTCCTTCAGTGGATATGCTTTGAAGATCCAGAAATGAAATTTGATGTGCTGTAAAGATTCATGAGAAAGTTGTTCAAATAATGAAACGCATGGTTAATTTCTGCAGACCATTGCCTCGGAATTTTTACATAGTATATTAGAGTAAGATGGAATCAAAATAACATTTAAAATGCAAAGCTCAAATCGTGAAGAGAACAACTCAAAGTAGTTGAAAATGACCTTCAGAAATGCGCAAGTCTTTGGTTCAAATATGTCAAAATCATCTAAAAATCTCCCCTCCTCTCTCTCTCATCTCTCTCTCTCTCTCTCTCTCTCTCTCTCTCTCTCTCTCAAGATTTTGGTTTCCAAAATCTTTTTGGCCAGTGGATTTTGCTCTGTAAAAATTGTTTTGAAGACGTCTCTTTTCTAGCAATACTTTACAGTGTCATATGTCTGGTTGGCCCGATTTTTGTTATTATTTACATTGTTTGTACTTCATGTGTTTTGTAACTTATGATCTGAACCAGAATATGTTTATGTATGTTAGGATGAGAAAGAGATTTGAATACCATTTTTTTCCATTTAAGAAAAGAACAGTCATTTGGCGTGATAATTTATGATAATTTCCTTGAAAGTAACATTATAATTTTTGTTGTTAAAGGTTGCTCATTGTTATCCTAGTGCCATTTAGTTTTTGTACAAGCAGCAATAGAATTTGCTGAATAAATTTACAAGCACAAGCAATCTCTACTGACAGGAGTTTTGTTTTTTGTATTTCAGTGTGTGTGTGGCTGCAAAATACGTATGGTAGCAGTTCACTTTGGCGGAGGAGGCCAACTCTTGAGGAGCAAAAGGCCAAGAATGTGGAGAATATCCGTCGCTAACCGAGAAAGACTGAAGCAGAATCCAGAACGGTACAGAGAGTATCGTGAAAAACAGAACAAATATTGGAGAAAATGGAAAAGCAAACAACAGCTTAAGGCAAAACATAGCGAGTGAGAGTTTGAGAAGGGAAATTAGGAGAAGGAAATAGGACTGAGAAAAACCAATACTAAAAGGGGACACTGGCATAGATTTAAGAAAGTAAAGAGGTATTGGCTTTGCATTTTCATCATCCCATCCATAAGAAACGGAAATTGAGGGATCAGGAACGTATGAACTTGAATATATGATTATAGATATATGTAAATGTATGAACAAAAAATGATCAGCTCAGATTTGGAATGCATATTGTATATACATAGTTGATTTCCCTGCAAGTAGGATGTTCTTGCCTAAGGAGTAATGGCTAAACTTGAAGATGAGGAGTAAGAACACTTCCCACAGAAGTGTTCAAATGTAAAAGTTCTGGTATTAACTATGAGGTGACTGTACATATGATTAGAAAAATTAGAAAGAAAAAAATATAAGCATGGATTTTCATTAGAAAGTACATGCAAAATGCCAGTGTTTTGACATTGAAGGGTTTGATTGTTTTTTCGTAAGAGAAATTGTTTCAGAAACATTAGTAATTGTTTTACAACCAAATCACGATTTCTTAATTTTACATCACATTCTGTCATTGTGGCATTCAAAGCAGTGAGGTTTGGGTGACAAATTGCCAAAAATGCCAAATATATGATGAAAATATCTTATCCAACTGCTTGTAACCCAGATATGTAAAATCTCTGGAAAGAGGAGTGGAAGATAAGGAGAGGCAACATTATTGAAATCTTTCTCAGGTTTTGGGAAGAATTTTTTCCATCTGTCTGAGGAAATGGAAAGACGAAACGGTATTGTGTTGGCTGTACCTTATCGCACATTTAGAATTTTTTAAAAAAAAAACATTCTAGCCATTTTAAGGGATGAAGAAGCTACATGCTGTTTGCCATGAAGTGAACCCAGTCAGTATAAAGCATGGTACGGAGCACTGGGATAAGTATAACATTTTGCCATGTGGTGAACCCAGTCGGTATAAAGCATGGTACAGAGCACTGGGATATGTGTAACATTTTGCCATGTGGTGAACCCAGTCAGTATAAGCATGGTACGGAGCACTGGGATATGTGTAACATTTTGCCATGTGGGTGAACCCAGTCAGTATAAAGCATGGTACGGAGCACTGGGATAAGTATAACATTTTGCCATGTGGTGAACCCAGTCAGTATAAAGCATGGTACGGAGCACTGGGATAAGTATAACATTTTGCCATGTGGTGAACCCAGTCAGTATAAAGCATGGTACGGAGCACTGGGGTAAGTATAACATTTTGCCATGTGGTGAACCCAGTCAGTATAAAGCATGGTACAGAGCACTGGGAATATGTGTAACATTTTGCCATGTGGTGAACCCAGTCAGTATAAAGCATGGTACGGAGCACTGGGATAAGTATAACATTTTGCCCTGTGGTGAACCAGTCAGTATAAAGCATGGTACAGAGCACTGGGATATGTGTAACATTTTGCCCTGTGGTGAACTCAGTATAAAGCATGGTACAGAGCACTGGGATATGTGTAACATTTTGCCATGTGGTGAACTCAGTATAAAGCATGGTACAGAGCACTGGATATGTATAACATTTTGCCCTGTGGTGAAACCCAGTCAGTACAAAGCATGGTACGGAGCACTGGGATATGTGTAACATTTTGCCCTGTGGTGAACCCAGTCAGTACAAAGCATGGTACAGAGCACTGGGATATGTGTAACATTTTGCCATGTGGTGAACCAGTCAGTATAAAGCATGGTACGGAGCACTGGGATAAGTATAAACATTTTGCCATGTGGTGAACCCAGTCAGTATAAAGCATGGTACGGAGCACTGGGATAAGTATAACATTTTGCCATGTGGTGAACCAGTCAGTATAAAGCATGGTACGGAGCACTGGGATAAGTATAACATTTTGCCCGTGGTGAACCCAGTCAGTATAAAGCATGGTACGGAGCACTGGGATAAGTATAACATTTTGCCATGTGGTGAACCCAGTCAGTATAAAGCATGGTACAGAGCACTGGGAATATGTGTAACATTTTGCCATGTGGTGAACCCAGTCAGTATAAAGCATGGTACGGAGCACTGGGATAAGTATAACATTTTTGCCCTGTGGTGAACCCAGTCAGTATAAAGCATGGTACAGAGCACTGGGAAAATGTGTAACATTTTGCCCTGTGGTGAACTCGGTATAAAGCATGGTACAGAGCAATGGGATATGTGTAACATTTGCCATGTGGTGAACTCGGTATAAAGCATGGTACAGAGCACTGGGATATGTATAACATTTGCCCTGTGGTGAACCCAGTCAGTACAAAGCATGGTACGGAGCACTGGGATATTGTAACATTTTGCCCTGTGGTGAACCCAGTCAGTACAAAGCATGGTACAGAGCACTGGGATATGTGTAACATTTTGCCCTGTGGTGAACTCAGTATAAAGCATGGTACGGTGCACTGGGATATGTATAACATTTTTTCCCTGTGGTGAACTCAGTATAAAGCACGTATGGAGTACTGGGATATGTTGTAACAAACGGCTTAGATATATATAATATATATATATATATAATCTAAGACATAAGAGCAAGCTTTGTTTATAATTTCAATATTTCTTGCAGTCATTGCAACACCAAGCTGCTGTAAGTTGCTGGAACGGTGCGGTACTTATCCTTGGAATTTATTATTTGTTATAAAATATATATTATATAGTGCACTGCCCATAAAGACTTCCTTCTGAATAGTTAAGCCGTAAGCAGTTTGCAAGTTTTTTTGTTTTTTTTCCTAAATCAGAGAAAAAGGTGGAAAAAAAAAAATCGGACCACAAACGTCCCTGATGTCACCACTTTGTCACATTTTGTGTGTTCTGTTTCACACTCAAACCACTGAAGGTGAAACGGTACACAGCTATAGCATTAAAAGAATATGTCCCCTCTCAAACAGTGCTGATTAAATTTTCAAATTGTCAGATGGCCTCAGAGAATTGAAATGGGAGTTGTGTTTTAACGCAGTGCATCATAAATTTGGTCGCACAAATGTTCGATTTATCCGTAAAGGCATTTCACGGATGAAAGAATTTTCTGCAAGGTAAGGAATAGTTGCTATGCAGTGGACTTACTTCCCATTTATGTTTTGTTTTAAAGGACATGTGAACTGGGAAATGTCATTTGTTTTATAGGACATGTGAGCTGAAATTGTAAGAAATGTCATTATCTAGACCACAAGAAAGAGTTGATTTTTCTGATGAATTATATAGTACTTTGTATAGAGAATCATAATTCCATGAAAATATATTACTTTATATTTATACTCTGTTATCAGTTCATAACTAAAAGTTCACTGTGTTCATATTCAGTGTGGTGAGTGAGTAACAATGGTATCAATAACGTTAACAGATCCTTCACAAAATTGCACCAAATTGTTATGAGTTTGCTTGTGGACCACGTTTAGTCTTTCAGTTTCTTTTGTAATTGGTTCTGCAGTTTTTGCGCAAGAAAAATTCTCATAATCTTGCCGATTGGTCCATATCTACTTGACCTGGATCCGCTCCAGAGTTTCATGGGAACATCTTCGGGTCACATTCGTTCTACTGAAGAAATGTGGTTGTATGAAGTTTTGTAGTTTTTGTCTAGTCTAGTCCTGCAGACGGAAAAAGAGAAGGAGATGGACAAACTTGTAACACTTTAAGCAGGGTAGCAAGAGTGATTGAGGTCACAGTGTTTCAGAAGTGACACTGTGCATTTTGGAGGCGATTCTTTCTTTTTGTTTGTCTGTCTGCCCTTTTTTTCTTTCTTTGTTTTTGTTAATTCGTTACTTATTTGTTTGTGGCCTGTGTTCAAAATCACAGCACAGCAACATCTGAGCGTTTCTTAGTACCTTTCCATTTTGAAGGAGAGCCATCTTCGTGACTGTGTGTGAATGTAATGTCCTGTTTGAAGTATATAATACTATGTTTCTTGTGTATGTACTGTTAGATCTGTGGTCATAGGATCTATGGTGACATATTGCACAATAACTTCTAGGGTTCAACACTGACCTAACATTCGAACATGATCTGTATTTTGTTCCACTTCATAAAGACTTAAGTTTTGTTATCTCTTCTGATTTAGGAGACAAATGTTGGAGGGGAAAAGCTGCCATTTGTTTTCATTTGGACTCTGTAAGAAACATTTAAACTGTCCAGTGCATAGAGTTGTAAGCCCATGTCGACAGGAATTGAGACGGTCTATTTTGATCTGATGCTGCATGTGATGGTGTTTATGACTTTTTTGTGTGCGTGTCATGTAAGGTACACATGTATGACTATATGGCTTTGTCATGGTTATGAATAATGCCATTGTTTTTCAAGTGAATAAATTGGTGTCATATTTTCTTTCTTCTTCTTGTGCATATATGCCACTCTTTAAGGCTGTTGCAGACAGAAGTTTCTCTCTCTCCTCTCTTCTCAGTCTCTCTCTCTCTGTCTGTCTCTCTCTCCCTTCCTTCCCTCCCTCTCACACAACACACACACACACACACACACACACACACACACACACACACACACACACACACACACAGAGTGGATGATAATTCGGCCTCAACCCAGCCCACACCCCCAGACTGAAACAGGGAAAGTGTTGTTGTGAGGGAAAACACACTAATAGATTTGTTTTCCCCTTTGATATTTCCAAGAAATGTCAAAGAATTTAGGGAATGTGGCGATTTTTTCCCATCTTTTGTGAACAAAATGTGCATTTGCATTTTCTCTGCTGGAAGTGTGAGGCAAACACCATGAGAACGTAATCCGAAAGACCTATACAGCATTCACAAAGAGAAATAAGAGCTGCATGTTTATCGTCTTTCCTTTAGGCAGCACAGTTCTGATATTTATGAGGGCACGATGCCATAATGTCAATAAAACTGGTATACAATCGCTTTTGTACACACACACTCGCGCGCGCGCGGCGCACACACACACACACACACACACACACACACACACACACACACACACACACATGCTCACAAACATTAACATGAACACACCCCATTCAAGGGAAAGGCTTCTTCACGTTTTGCGCTTCTAATCTAAGAGAGAGAGAGAGAGAAAAACAAAAACAAAAAACGAAAGGTAGATAATTGTATCTTCAAGCAGTGGTAATGGTACTTTTTAGCATATTGTACACCAGCATGCCAGCTTGGATTTAAAAGAAATATTTGTGAAGGCTGGTAAAACTCCTAGTACACTGATGCTCAGCCAGTCACTGGTACTTTGCTATTTTTTACCAGGTACATGATGACAGGGGGGAAACGGTATAGACGACTGAACTGTGTGTTACAGCCATCATTTCCTTTAGCTGTGTAAGCACCTACCTGGTGAAGCATGGATGAAAGTGAATCGGTGAAGTAGGACCGATTAAAACCCCCCCAGTAAATTTGAAATGAAAGTCTTGATTGTTGCAATGGAGTACATAAAAAGATCTTTCCCTGTGAGAAATGCAAAGAGAGATGCATGATATGCAGATCCATCGGCATTACCTTAGCGAAATGGTAAACCTAATGATCATACATTTATTATGCAAAGTTTCACCATTTGTTTCATGTTTTGTCTGTGGGCTTTCACATCGGCATGACACCTGTTGCCCACAGGCCCAGCTTGATGTACGTGTCAGATGTATACATGTGTTTAATATTAATTAATGTTATCGACAGTCTGGTTGTGTTCATCTGACACTAGGCTTTTTTTCCCCTGATCTCTTTTATTATTATAAGTATGACAATTGTTTATCAGCGAAGAATGTGAAAGTAATCCATCTTGGACGAAACCGAGTGCTTGACTTTAGAAAGTAAAGTACACATACTCTTACTTTTCAGTTCAAGCTTAGTGGAATCTCCTATACCATTATTACAAGATGCCTGAATTGCTACCATTTTTGCCAGCATGCACTCAAACATTTGTGTTCACACATCTGCCATCAACCATTCGTCTCAGCCAGCATAAAGGACTGGCACTGTTATTTTACCCCCCCTTTCCTAGAGGCTCATTCCGAGGTTCATGCGTTGCAACCGTGAAAGGAAAGAGGATTGGGAAGGGGGAAAAAAGATGGTTTGAGAGGTAAAATAATGTATTACTGTTTTCTAAGAAACGGGTTAAAAGTTTAGACATTCACTTGTCTGAACCATGGATCTTTGTTTATTGGGGTTTTTTGTTTTGGTTTTTTCTTTTTTTTTTTTTTTATGTCTGTGGCTGAATGTTCCCAGTTCAATGAATTCTACATGAAATCTTCAAAATTTTCTGCGTGTTCATGCGCAGTGGCAGTAGGTACAGCAAGAATATGACACTAGTTGTTACGTTGCATTCAGACTGCTCATTCCGATGCTGAATGGTTTTTCCACCCAGGTAGCTCAGATCAAGGCTTAAAACAGCATGATAAATAAAAAGAAGTAATTTCATTGTTTTTTAAACCCCTAAGAAAGAAGTGACTCAAAGGACAGAAACAAAATTTGAACTGCTTTAAAGGATAGCTGGCTTCTTTCATGGTTTCTCATTTGTGCAAGCGTCTCGAGGTAAGCATTGTGAGTTCTCTGAAGGAGAAGTCGAGCTTATAACCCATGTTCACTGCTGAGAAGGTGCCAAGACATGCAGGAAGAACTCTGCAAAGCTTAAATAGTGATCAGCTAGCTGAATCTATGGCTTATGGAAATCCTTCATGAACATGTATTTATATAATGAGCACCACGTAATAGTAGAGACATACTAAAAATGAATGAATGGCGTTGTGAGAAAGGATCCATGAAATGGAGTTAACAGTGGATGATAAATTAACAGAGTGAAGCCTGGAAGAATCCTCCCCCCCCCCCCCCCCCCCCCCCCCCCCCCCCCCCGCCCCCATCCCTGTCCCTGACACATCTTTCTTCTCTTTGCATTTGATGCCAAGAATTAGAAAATACCTTCAATCGCCATTTGTTTGTCAGCTTGCTTTGAAAGACATGAGAATTCCTTGGTGCCAGCCACTGCACCAGTTCAAGTACCTCACCACCCCACTCTGCAAACCTTAGTTATTTATTGTAACATGTACAACAGACTGCTGTTGTCGTATATCACTTGTACATGGAAGGTTTCACAATAGATGCCCTGATATAAACTACATCTGAAGACAGAAATGTGCTGTGTTTGAGTCGGAAAGTCTGACCTGGCTCTGACTTTTCTTTTTGTTGAACCCTTAGTACGCTTACTTAGTAGTGGACTATATCAGGTCTGGAACAATTTCGAAATCGTTCCTCTCTCATTAAGCCTCTCTGTCTGTCTGTCTCTACCCCGATCTTTCTGTCTCAGTCTGCCTGCCTGTCTTTCTGTGTGTGTGTGAGTGTGGTGCGTGCATCCGCGCTGAAAATGGTGTAAAACTGGATTCACAATGTACTAGATCAAATGAAAAATACCTTTTTCAGAAACTCAAACCGCCATCGATGAACACCTTGAAAAAGCATGGAGTCGGCTCTAAAGTGCATATGTCTAACATCATGCAAATTCCAGTACTCGATAAGAATATATGGGTTGCCCGTCGCATGGTAAATGGTGCGGAGCGCCCTCAACTTTTAACAAAAGATACGAGTTAGTGCAGAAAGGAGAGGTGTGCCTAACCCTTTCATTGCTTGTGCAAGAACCTGATGAGTGTTGGTAGAGGCTTGATATACTGCCTGCTGATGTTCTTTGGACTTGCAGTCTAGCCATCACACTGTTGCAGTAGCCACTACACCATAGCACTTTGGTCGAGAAAGGCATTGCTGTGGTTGAGAATGAAGAATGGAATTTTTTCAGACATTAATTAAAACTTTAGAAGAATTTCTGGGACGGAAGGGGTCGAAGCGTATTGTGTTTGTTTTGTATTGATTTATTCTTTCGTTTGGAGGCACAGTAATTCTGTCTGTGCTCGTGTTTCAGTTTCCGCTGGCTGTCGCCCCACACTGAAATTAATTTAAAAAAGGTTATGTAGGTACTGAAAGGACGGTTTAAGTGCCAGACTGGTTTGTAAGTCAAGGGATAAAGGAGCCCTGCAGAGAAGGGGTTATAAACAGTAGGATTTGAGAGGACCAGATGTCATATTTCATGTGAAATGATGCTTGGAGATGGATTTGGGAGCATGTTCATAATATTGATTTAATGCACATCTGTAATTAACAACTGCAAGTACAAAGACTTGAAATTTGTAGAATTCTTGGAGTATATTAATATTGTTTTTAAAAGATGTTGACAAAAACTAAAAAGACATAGAACAAATGTGAGAGAACAAATGTTGATTATCACGGGGTAATGGAGCCTGATGAATATAATGTGGGTCTCTGTTGGCGAAAGCGACTGATGTGTTAAAACCAACGGGAATTGCTGTTTAGTGTGTGTGTGTGCATGTGTGTGTGTGTGCGTGCGCGTGTATGTGTTCATAAAACTCACGCTAGGGGCAGAATTCAGCGTCTGGTTGCTGCAAATTATCACGTGAACGTTGACCAGATTTTTTTTTTTTTTTTTTTTGTATGTTTTATTTTGTCCTGTAGTCCATATGATTGTCATGTTATCGGAAGGTCCCCTTTGCTTCTGGGCTCTGACACCTTGGTTTGGTTGTTTGCAGTATCTGCACTGGCCCCCTACCGTTACACAGAGACACGGCGTTTGTGGCCCAGTCTGTAGCCCCCAGCCATGCCCGCCTTCAGACTGAGTTATGCAGGGAGCATTGAGCCTCACACAGGGCACACCAGCCCTGGGGCGCTATTCCAGCTATGCTGGCCTGGATTTGAATAAACCCTCCAGCTATCAGCCGGCAGACTTGAACTTGTTAAGCCCCAAGAAAAGGAAAGTGGTGGTCACGCAGATGTGGGGGGAAAAACTCAAACAGAACCCCGAAGCTTACCGACTCTACAGACTGAAGCAGCACAGTATGTAGAAAGTACCGCGCAAAAAAGAAATTGCTGAGGGCTGCAATGAGGACAAACTCCAAGAGCAGTGACATTCGTATTCTAGGTGCATCAGAATAAGATGCACATCGGTGTGTCATACTAACTTTTGAATGGGAAAGCAGCTACAAAACACCATGATACAGCCTCACCCCCATTCCCCACCCCTCCCTGCATGCCTGTTCTTAAAACACAGGCAGTCAGACAAACCATGCATGCATGCACATATACTTATTTAAATTTAAAGGGGTTTCCGAGTGATTGAAATCTTCAGTGGAGAGGTTAGGCTAAAGAAGAATTATGTGTTAAAATGTGTGAAATGTATACAGAAAACACTGTTTTCCCTTCATTTTTTTTTGTTTGAACACCAGACAGTGGTGAAATGTTTGGGAAATACCTTTAAGTGTACTTAAGTATCTAGCGAACAATTTTCACACATACATACATGCAACTTTCTCTCTATCACTGACTGGCTGGCTCTCTCTCTCTCTCTCTCTCTCTCTCTCTCTCCTCTCTCTCTCTCTCTCTCTCTCTCTCTCTCTCTCTCCTCCTCCTCTCTCTCTCTCTCTCTCTCATCACACACACACACACACACACACACACAACCACACACACACACACCACATACATGCACACACAATCACACATGTACACACGCTCGCAATTTACGTATTTGCTATAGAATATGAGATTATTAATGGGAGAGAGAGAATGAGTGAGGCATACGGCGTTGAAAAACTTCCCGACTCCTTCCCCCCTCCCAAAAAAGAAAAAAAAAAAAAAAGGGTTTACATCTACTTTAAAAACATCTCTAGGAAAGTGCCTTTCTGAATATCTTGGTGTTTATTGGTGCGTGCGTGTGTGTGTGTACGCGTGACTGCGCGCACACACACTTGAGCATGAGCATGTGTGCGTGTGCATATGAATGCATTCATCAGCATGACATTACTGACATATATTTTCATCTATTTTTCCCTGTAAAGATTATACATTGTGCATTCAGTAGTGATGATTTTGTTTTTCCCAAGTTTTTGAATTTTTTTAATCTCCCTATTCCTCTGGCATGTGTGCATGAGTCAGTACACGTTATACATCCCCATTATTATCATCATCAGAAATATGAATGGCCAATGAAGACAAGTAGCTAATTTGTAGCCTCTGTGGCTATGTCAAGGGGTCTTCCCGTTTCGTTCATATTCCTACGTTTTAGAAATCTGTATAAGCAGTTACCTCTTTTCTAATACCCCCCTTTAATTTCCTCATCCTACATTTTAGAAATTCTGTATAAGCAGTTACCTCTTTTCTAATACCCCCCTTTAATTTCCTCATTATTGTTATTGTTATAGATCTTTACCATCATTCACCGCTCTATTGTCTTTGCGACCTATTTCCCAGTCTTCGTTCCAGAAAGTCATTGCTGGTGGTGGTTTCATTCTTTCTTCTTTACTTCCTTTCTTTCGTTCCCCCCCCCCCCCCCCCCCTTCTTTTTTTTTTTGTCTCTGGCAACTTAACACTAAGTAGTGAAAATGCTAGCTCTGGGAGTGGACACCAGGTGTCCAAACTAGAATGGTCCAGAGACCGTATTCCACCTTTCCCCTAAGTTTAGCTGATACAGGTTTTTTTTTAAATGGTTCTGGGGGTAGTCTTGCTGAGTGGGTCCTCGTAAATCCTCGATTCAGAACCGCTGTGGATCCTCACCACAGATGCTTGCCAAAACACAATGGGTTAGTCCTTGGGCCATATTCCATCTTTGTAGCTTGTTAAGAGTTTGGTTGAAGTCGGTTCAGTTGTTTTTTTTAAAGTGATTTGTTAACAGACCTACAATTAGTACAAAGCACAGCAACAGAACCTGTTTGGGAGAGATGATTTCTTTTTCCTTTAAAAAAATCCTTTTTTTGTTGTTTTTTTTTTTTTGCTAGAATGTGTTTTTATTGATTTTTTTTTTCCTTTTTTTTTTTTTAAACAACCCCCCCCCCCCCCCCCCCCCCCCCCCCCCCCCTTGCCAACATGCTTCGCTTTATATCCCACAAAGATTTCTACTGACCAGTCTATTTTCTGGAGATTGTCCTCAAGCTTGGACTAATCATGAATACTGACCAAAGGTGAAAGATCATTCAGGAGATCGCAGACCTCAGCCAAGTTAGAACAGAGCCTGGATCCTCACTTTAGTTTAAAGTTAATTGATCAGTAGGGAGGAAGGGGAGGGGGTTGTCAGGTGAGCTAACAAATACATGGTAGACGCACAGAGTTCTTTAACAGGACAAGGAAAATTTGAAATGTATAATTTATTCATCACTGAAATGTTTTAATATTTGAAAGAAAAAGGAAAGAAAAAGTATTACTTTAGAGCAACTTGTCTTTTCATAAATGTAAAATGACAGTGTTCATGTTCAGTGGAAAATTTGAAGAATCTTACTGAATGAATCTTGATCTGTCATTTGATTTTGGTCTGTACCATGAGTGGGTGCATCCTTTGGTCATAGTCCATCTTCCCATCAGAGAGGGTTGAAAGTGATTCTTCAGCTTTTGCGCAATCTTGCTTACAGGTAAACGGATACAGGTGAAGATGTAACTAACTTGACAAAGGGAACAAAGCCAGTTGGTGAGGGAATAACAAAGCCAGTTAGTGAGAGAATGGCTTTTTTTTTTTTAGTGAATAGTAAACAAAGAAAAAAAAAAAGTTCTGAAGGTGATGAATTTCACCTCTAAGTTCAGGTGAAGAAAACACTAAAAGTTCAGTTGGAGGTGACTAAAAAATTTATTGTTTTGATTTTGTGCCACTATTATGCTGAAATTGTGTTGTTTGTTTGTTTTAAATGAACATAATTTAACAGAAAGCTTTAAAAAAAAATATCACATAGGCAGCTATAATGATAATGGATTAACAGGAAATAAAAGAGAAGCTCACTCAGACATGCACATATGCATGCATGCATACATAGAGATGGACAAACACACGCACGCGCGCGCCACACACACAACACACCACACACACAACACACACACCACATACACACACTGATACAAATTACACTCAAACACAAACACACACACAAAGTGTGCATGCGTGCACACACACACACACACACACACACACACACACACACACACACACACACACACACACACCCCTCTCTCTCTCTCTCTCTCTCTCTCTCTCTCTCTCTCTCTCTCTCTCTCTCTCTCATACACACATGCGTGCATACACACACACACACTCACACTCACACACACACACACACACACACACACACACACACACACACACACAACACTCTAACAACAACAGTCAAACAGAAATTCAAAAGTTCTGTGTTTGGCTTTATACTAGCTTCTATATTATCACATTTACTTTTTGTTTGTTTGTGATGTTTTTTGTGGACCAGAGTACATTGAAAGATTATATTGATCTCACAAGCACACTTGCATGCACACATACTGAAACACGCACATACACACAGGCACAGAATACACACACAACATGCATGCATGCACATATACTCATAAATATGCACTCGACATTGCATGCATGAAGAATGTGATATTTTCTTCATTTTGAACAGGATAGTTTTCCACAATATCATAGAGTTTATTTTCTTATTCTGTTCAGTGCAATATTTTGAGGATGTCACTCTCTGAAGTTTATACAGGCGTAGATACAAACATAGATGAAGTGCTGCTTTGATATGGCTTTCTGCTTTTAATCATTAATGGCTAAATTTAAGCCATGGAGAAGTTAAATACAAACGTTGGATTATGGTTGTTAGATATGCAGCTGTGGGCCATTGACAGATTATGAAATGATAGTGTGTATCCTTTTATGTGTCTGTTCGGTTTTTAATTCTTTTTATGTTCAGCTGCTTTTTTGTATGTGTTTTCTGGTGTTGGAATTATGCATTATATTGTGTGCGTCTCTGATATTTACAATGCAGAGCTATATCTGACTGAGTGATTATCTATCTTCACTTACGTGCTGTGTTTAGGAATGTGCAATGATGTAAAGTGGAGTTTGACATTAAAAATATACTCTGTCAGTGGACCTTTCTGATTTTTGATTTGGTCTTTGACTTATTTTCATTGTGTTCTTGCTCGCTTTCTCTCTCTCTCTCTCTCTCTCTCTCTCTTCTCTCTCTCTCTTCTCTCTCTCCCCACACTCTTCTCTCTCTGTCCTCCCCCCCCCTGTCTTTCTCCACATGCACGCTTTACACACTTGCACATGTAAGTGCACGCATTCACACACCTCGCATACATGCATGCACACACGCACCGTGCACACAACGCACGCACACACGCATGCACACACACACACACACACACACACACACACACACACACACACACACACACACACACACACTCACTCACTCACATACACACATGGTCTTACACATTCTTGTTCCAATCTGATAGGCGTCTTCACAGTTTGCTGTAATCAAGTCATACAGAACTAGCCACAGGTGTTGTTTTTCAATCCAGTCCTTCAGTTATTCCTCCAGGACTCCTTTAGTCTGTCTCTGGGCCATCGACCCTCTACTGTGCCCTGTAGAATGGATCTGGGTAGGGAGTCATGATGGGCTGCATATCCGTATCAGGCTTACTGACACCATCCAACAACTGTTCAGTGAAGACTTCATAAAGGCATGTGATCATTGGTCTTGCAGCAGAGCAAATAAAAATAAAAAAAGTAGCACTTGATGCTGCCAACCTAGGCCGGATGATTCACATATGAAAAAGAAGGGAAAGTGGCTGGGAAAAGATGCTGCGTGAGCGCCTTTCTGATTTGTGTGTGCATGCGTGTGTGCGTGCGTGCATGCATGATTTTCGGTTTAAGACGATTCTGCTTAGCCTATATCCTGGCCATTTTGATGGATCTCCAAACATTTAGGATGCATGGCAGCTTATAGTCTGGGCCTAGGGTATGTTGCTGATGCCGTCTTTTTCTCCTGTGGGTTTCCTTCTTCTCCTGTGGGTTTCCTTCGCTGCTGAAATGCCACATCACCTCAGTTTATTTGAGAAGGGATGTGAAGATATTAACTGACATCTTGAAACATCATGCCAGTAGTAAAATCTGGACATTAGTGTGAAGAAACTACTTTGCAGAGTGATAAAGGGTAAAAGGTAGAGAGCGAGGGCAAAGGTCGGCATTGAATATGACAATAAAACTGTCATGAATAAAGGGACTGTATTTGCACTTTACTGCTCTGTTTTAGAGAAAATAGAAATGACATATATAATCCTCTGCCTCTTTTTATGTGACTACTATTCAGAAATAAGGGTTAGCTGGTTTGTTTGCTTCGTTTTTTGTGTGTGTGTGTGTGTTTTTTGTTTCGATCATTCACTTTTTTTTTTATCATCCCTATAACCTGCTTATACATTTATTCATTATTTCCTTCTTGCTTGGGAAAAAAAAAAGGATGCAAGACACACCTTGTGCGTCATCTCAGTAAAAAGCTAGTGCAAGTACATGAATTTTACAATCAGTCAAAAGTTTCCTTCTTTCTGCCTTATTATAGCTGATCAGACGAAATCATTTAAAAATTTGGTGGGGGAAGGAGTGACAGGAAAGCAAATTGCATTTAGTGTTTTTGTTTTAAGAAAATAATCATTTGTGTATGGGAACATGCAAAGCATACAGTGTTAAGTAACCAGTGTATGACTCTATACTAGATTACTCTGATACCAGGCATGACCTAAACCTGTACACTAACGCACTGTCCCCATGTTTTCAGAGAAAATGGGATGGACTCGTCGGTGCCGGACATCGTTCTCACAGGCTCAGATCAGAACACTTGAGAAGGAATTTGATCAAGGACAGTATCTCACTCGTCCTCGGCGGACCTATCTGGCCAAAAAGCTGAACCTCACAGAGCGCCACATCACAATCTGGTTCCAGAACCGGCGACAGAAACTGAAGAAGGAGCAGCATCAAGGATCAGGGGATAAAGACTTCTCCCGACCTGGCCAGCTCCCCAACCAGTCCATGTGGCTTCAGGGTCAGGCAACAAGGATGTAGGCGGCTACCACCAGCCCCAGTTCCAGCTACCGCAGAGTCCGAGTGTTCAGGATTTGAGCAGGCACAGGCAGTCGCCTTACCAGTCCCAGCCCTCGCAGAGCCCTGGGTCTAAGGAAATGTTCAGATACGGCCAGTCCCCAAACCAGTTCCCCCTGCCACAGAGTCCTGGCTTTCAAGACCTGAGCAGACATGGCCATTCGCCGTACCAGTCCCAGCTGTCACAGAGTCCTGTCACCAATAGATACGGGCAGTCTCCCAGCCAGCCCCCGCTGTCTCAAAGTCCTGGAGTCAAGGACTTGAGTATGCGCAACCAGTCCCCTAGCCGGTCATCGTTCTCTGAGGTGCCCGACATAAAGGACACCAGCAGCTACCACACACCCTCCAGTCAGTCCCATCTGTCTCAGAGCCCTTACAGCAAGGACTTGGGCAGCCACAGCCAGTCACCTTCGCTGCAGTCTCCGAGTCCTTGTGGCAAGGACATAGGCAGCTGCAGCCAGTCTCCTAGCCAGTCGCTGCAGTCGTTGAGCCCTCGTGGCAAGGATTCCCAGGCGGCTGCAACCAGTCGCCCAACCAGTCCCAGCTGTCTGAGAGCCCTCAGGGTAAAGATGGAGGAGGCAGCAACCACCAGTCACCAAAGCAGCAGTTCCAGTTGCCTCAGAGTCCTGCTGGTCGGGACAACAGCAGCCCAGGTCAGTCTCCAAGCCACGCTGATGAGCCTGAAAACCATGGAAACAAAGACTGAAGCCATCAAGACAGTTCCTTGTCGGACTGAGAAGCCTCTCCCTGTAAAGCAGTTATCATTTTGCAAAATTATGTTGAGTGTTGTGTTTATCCACGCTTTGTGATCAGCAGAATTTTTTTCTTCTTCTTTTTTTTTTTTGCAACACAAAGTTTTAAACCAGCATCAAATTCAGCAACAGCTGTCGCTTCCGTCTACCAATCCACTTAGCTGGCATAGATGTAATTGTGACGCTGCTACTTCTGCTTATTTCCGTCTGAGCCGTTGTTGTTTTTTTTTTTCTTTCAGTGAGTGATGGAATGACACTGAACTATGACAGGTGTGGTGTGTCTGACGTATTAGTATGCGCATGTGTGTGTAGACAAAGAAAAGATGAGAGAGAGGAACATGGCAGAGGGTGTCCTGGCCTACTAGTCCCGTGGAAGCTGCAGGTGTTACAAAATTAAATGAGCATCATCCTTGTGTGTGTGTGTGTGTGTGTGTGTGTGTGTGTGTGTGTGTGTGTGCAACAGTAATTGCAAAGGGATTTTCTTTGCTTTCCTTTATACCGTAGTCTTCAGCCAAGGTGTGGTATGGCACAACAAGGATGTGTTCACACAATCAGATTACCAGTTGGATGTGTAGAATCTGTTCACACAGCCAGTTGGATGTGTCGGCTATCAATCGTTCCTTATCACCTTTCATTCTGTTTGTTTTGGTCCTAAACTTCCATCCAAATGAATATTTTTTCCCATTTTCATATATTTCGCTTTAATCTGGTATTAACGTGCACATGTGTGCATGTAAACTTTTCTGTAAACCATTCATTCTGCTCTGGCGATCATGCTTTCTGTTTGCCGCATGCTCACACACACACACACACACACACACACACACACACACACACACACACACACACACACACACCTCTTTTGCACGCACACATGTTCGCACGCGCACACACACACACACACACACACACACACACACACACACACACACACACTCTTTTGCACGCACACATGTACGCACGTCACACACACACGCACGCACGCATGCATGCACGCACGCGTTCTCGCTCTCTCTGTCTGTCTGTCTGTCTGTCTCTCTCTCTCTCTCTCTCTCTCTCTCTCTCTCTCTCCCCCTCCATGCATACACACTCAGGGAGTCCAGTTCAATTCTATGGAAGGAAGGGAGGAAAGGCATTAAGTGTTTGAGAAAGACTGACTGCAAAATTTCCAGATATACATATGTTCTCATTTACTGAATGATTGAAAATAAAAAAAGATATCTTCTTTTTTTGTCACTGAGCCAGATACATTTAAGACACGCACACACAAACAAGGTGCAAAAAAACAACAAAAAAAACCCGCTTATTTAATACACAGTACAACACAGACAGGTAGATGTTCAACAAATTTGTCTTTTTTTTGAAACGTTATGAACAAGAGACATCAAAAATGCTTCGAACAGTGTTCTCCACATTGCAGTCAGCATGAAATGACATGTATGGGGGAGGAGTGTGCGAAGTGAGGACAGTTCATAGTCGAGAGCAGTAGAGCTAGAGAGAGCGAGAGAGAGAGAATGAAGGGCGGGGGGGTGGAGAGGTGAATGGAAGGAGGGTAAGAAGTGAGCTGAATCACGAAAACCTAAAGTGTGTGTGTGCGTGTGTGTGCATTGTGTGTGTGTGTGTTTTATGTGGGGTAGGAGAAGGGGTAGAAAAGGTAGCAGTGAACCATGTGTTATGCATACAAACAAATAATGGACGAAACAAGCACTGTAATAAATGTAATCTTCATAGACTGCAAAATGCACAGCAAACTGGAAGTGTGTGAAGGAAAGGGGATGAGATTGGCCCACTCGCTGAGAACAAAATGCATACAAACAAGTAATGTAATGAACATTAAAAATATATAAAAGTAGCAAGCGATGCAATAAATAGAATGTTTAACCACATGTAATGCACATAAACAGGAGGTGTGTTGCAGTAAATGGGATGAATTAATAATAATTTATATATAATATATATATATATATATATATATATATATAATATATATATAATATATATATATATATATACACTGTCAACCATTACATTTCCAGGATAGTCTTCAATCATTTTCACTACGGTTTAAGTTGTATCTGTCATCCCCTAGTCTGGTCGGACTGAAAGGTGCTTTGGACTTTCTTTGTTTTCAGGTTTTGTTTTCAGTGTCTGTAGTGTTGTGGGACTTTCATTGATGTACCTGATTTACATGTTTGGTGCACTTTTCTCAGTCTCTGTTCAGTGGCTTGTGTCACAAGCTGTGAGTAAGAGGCGTGTTCAGACCCTGTAAAAATGTTTCAACCTTTGCCAGCACCTGAGTGGTCAGTCTCTTCTAGTCTGTGGATGTCTGTTGTGAGAATGTCATTGAGATATTCTGCCCTGTTCTGCGGTGTCCTTATCCATTGGGCCCAACGGATGATTAGTTGCACTGCGAAACAAAGCCTAGAGTAGAACAGCTCTGGCGCCCGATCTCAAATTAGAATGAAATACCTTAACAGGAGGATCATCGTCACTGTGTAATGTCTCGGATTCTGAGGCTGGTTGTTCTGTGCTGTCAGAATATCGGTTTCAGTTCCCCTTTCACTGCCACACCAGTTGTGAGTTCATTTCAAGATCTTTAGTGTCAGCAAATTCATTGGGACTGCCATTTTTAGGAACCTCAGCTCCTTGTGGAAACACACTCATGACAAATTAGCAGTCGTCGTCAGAACAGAAGGGAATTGTGGGTAATGACATCTCTGATGACAAAAATGTGGCTATAATAATGATGAGATTAAAAAAAAAAAAGGTTGAATAACAAAAATTTCGCCAGTGGTTAAGCAAAAGAGTTGTAACAATAGCAATAATAACCACAAAATTAGTTTCTTACCCAAGCCACATTTTTCACCCAGATTAAAGAGATTAGTGACTGTTTCTTTGTTGTTTGTTTCCCTTGTTTGAATGTTATTTGTTCTGCTTGAAGAAGACCAGTAGTCTGAAAATCGAAAGCAGGAAATGTAAAAGACACGGCTTGAACTGGGTACTGGGGTTAAAAAGTCACAAGGGTTAACAATTACTTTTGAATAATCCCAGTTTAGAAACACTGGATGCCGCGCTCTGCAGGCTGAAGAACATGCAGATTGTCCCCCTTTTCCCTTTAGCACAAGTCTGTCTTTTAGAGTTGCGCGTTTCAGTTGGGATGATTTTCGTTGTTTTTTGCTCCACTCCCCTCCTAGAAATTAAACTAAGGCATCTGGTCCCACAGTTTATTACCATTTCTGTTTTTGCATGTCCTGCATTAACCTGTGAGCTATTCAGACTATATAGGTATACATACATACATCCATCCACACAGATAAAGAAAATGAGGAGAGAGAGTGTGTGTGTGTGTGTATGTGTGTGTGTGTGTGTGTGTGTGTGTGTGTGTGTGTGTGTGTTTTATGTGTGTGTGAAACTTGTAAACTGTAATCTTCCCAAATAACTCTGCCAGCTAGGCAGTGACAGAAAACATGTGCAATATGCTTGTATATACTTCCAGAACAGCCTTTTGTTAAATGGGTTCAATCAAAACACATCTATTGCTCTCCCCTGTCTCCCGTGCTTTTTGCCACTGTTCCAACCCCACTCTTCCTGCCTCCAGGTCTCCTTACCCCCCTCTCTCCCGCCATCTCCTGTGGGTTATTAATCACTATGTAGTAAGTTACGCATGAGTTAAAGAAGGTGTTGCACCGTTATGAACATTGAGCGGCTAGGGTGCTGTGTGATATAAGTCAGTGACAAAAGCAGATGATTGGTTGTGCTTCGCTCAGGCTGCAATGGTGATCATTGGAATCTGTCAATGATTGACTGAAAAATCATGATTGATGTTAGGTGTCCTTATGAGTGTGTGTGTGTGTGTGCATATGTGTGTGTGTGTGTATGCATGTGTGTTTGTGTGTGTGTGTGTGGTGTGTGTGTGTGTGTGTGTGTGTGTGGATGTGTGTGTATAAAACACTCATCAAACAGAATATGTTTTCTGTTTGTCCCTACACTTTATAGACAACATAGCAAGAAACTTGGAACATAAACCAGAATTTTCTCGCTTTGAAAAACATTTATTTTAATGTAATAAAATGTATATGTTTTGTGTATAAATTGCCAACAACTTTTCAAGCTTTTTAAGTGCGTGTATGAGCCATATTGCGCATCACAACTGATAGTGATGAACTAAGATTTTGAATGGAAACTGACTGTGAGAGAAATGAAATGTGTAACTGAATAGAAAGTGAGATGGCTTTGTAGGTAGAGTGGAATTTTATCAATCTTACTGGTGTTGTCATTATTGTCAGTGCTGGTATGTGTTATTACTCCTTCATGTGTTTTTGTTGTTGTCGTTTTCAGTTATCTTTTTTGTCCTGCTGATTTGAATTACCACCACCCAAAGAGGTTTTCACCCATGTTAGTTGGTTGGTTCGTCAGTTTACCTTAAAAAAAAGTTCTTGAAGTCTGACTTTTGTGCTTATAAGTACCCCAGAGTGTTGAAAGTGCTTAAAAGTGAAGAGGTTAACTGAACAAGCTATATTTGGATGATAAAATCACACAATTTAACAGAGAATTGATAATGGAAAAAAAAAAAAATCAAGTTCTTTGTGTGTCTGCCAAAAATGCTGATGCCCTGGTAATGACTGTATGAATCCATGGAAATATGATGATGGTTTATATACTTTGTTTATACCGTCCTTGAATTTTGTACGAACAGTCATGGAAAAGTCCTTGAGGTTTGTGTGTGTGTGTGTGTGTCTGTGTGTATGAACCATGCCATTGAATTCTGGTGCCGATCAGAACCTATGGGCTCATCTCTGATCCTTTAAAAGAGACGACACAAAAATCACTCACACCGATTCTGAAGAAACATGGTGATAGCACAGAATGTGGCGCAAGGACAAACCCATTAGAGTGTGGTGCAGCTCTGGATAGATCCAAGCGTGGATCCATGACCAGCTGGGCAGAATGGTGCTAACACCACTTTCGATGGAATTTGGTAGAAAGATGCCATGGAGCCCAGGAATGTGCTCATTAAACTTTGTTGCGTATCTGGATCCAAGGGCAAATCCATGATCCGTTATACAAAATTACTGAAAATTTGTTTTTTAATTGATTTCAGTTAAAAAAAAACTGAGTAAAAAGATTGGTTCGAGGACTAAGCAGTTGAAATTTAGTGCCGATTCGGATCAATGAGGGAAGGGGGTGTTCCAGGATCCCTTCAACCATGGCAGGGTCTGTGCTGCCCCCAGCGTCTTTCTAGTTCATCACTAGGTTGTGTTTAGGATTTGCGTGTGGCAGGTGTTGTGGCTGCCA
>CM031599.1:50716589-50719089 GCA_018398815.1 Conus ventricosus | reverse complement strand
GTTAACATTTATTTAAGATTTGCTTGGATTTCCGCCTGCAGTCGTCTCACTAGATCAAAAGCATTAACTAATATGTTTTTGAGAATTAGGAGGGGAAAAAAAAGAAAAGATACTTCTTGCATTTGAGTAACATCAAACAAAATAGGAGTAAGCGCAGCCATGTGAAATCATGAGTGAAGCAGAATGTAGGAGACATCTAAAAGGTGGAGGCTGTGAATAGCCAGTCACCTTACCATCACAATTAATACTGCTGCTGTTGGTACTACTTGCACAAACAGTGCTGCCATCAAGTTTGACGTTCTGGCCCAGCAATCACACCGTTCTTCCACTGAATTAGAAAGTATTCAGAAGAAGAGCAAGGATAGTTGTTACTTACGTAAGAAATCGTACTAATCAAGAGAGAATGGAGTTTCTTAGTTTACCTTCTTTGAAGGGATGGAAAGCGATTATTTTATTTGTTGTTGTTGTTTGTTTGTTTTTTGTTTCGTTGTTTGGGGGGGAGGGGGGGGGGGGGGGGATATCCAAGTCTACAAAATTTGTAACCAGCTAGATTACATTCCAGTTATGAACGTTTTTACTACTATGACAAGAAATTGTTCAGATAAAATCTACGAGAAATGCTGACGCAATTAAAAAAAAAATTAAAAAAATCACAAGTAGGAGCGTTATAGAGCGACTAACTCAAGTAATAATAAAAATTTTACCTGACATACACCCACCACTGTCACTTTCAAAATGTTTGTGACATCTGGTGAAATGTTATAATATGCTTATTGTGAATGTGATGATTGTCTTATCTGTGTCCTGTGGGTGCAAGACGAGGCCCCGCATCAAGATTCGGTTGACTTTCGATCTTGAAAAGAAGTGGGCCATTTTAAAAGCTTTCTTTTTTATTTTTTTTTTGTTTTACTTTGTCTGTGAAGCAGTTCCTTGTAGTCGCTGAACCTAAACCTGACTTTGTTTAGAAAGATACACGATCTATAGGCCTACGTGCTACGAAACACTCTTTGCCATTTTCCATGGAAAGTCTGAATGAGAACATTTGGAAATTTGACACATAGTTTTCTGATCCTCGACAGAGTTTGACAAAATTTCGCGGTTTGTTTTAAAAAAAAAAACACGTAAGGTTCGGGTGGTTTGGGGAAGGGTAAATAAATTGCTGCAGAGTTAAGCGAAAATGACGTGTACTATGTCAGCAGCTGCATATATTAGATTCTACATTCTCTCTTTAAACTTTACATTTGTTAGTGAAGCACCTAGGGGTTAAAATTCGTACGGTCGAACGAGAAACCAACTTTGGTCACCTCCTCTTGTGCCTCTCCCCCTCCACCCCCTAACCGTCCTTCATCCTGTGGCTTCTGAATACTTGAGTCCGGAAGGTGTGGAGAAGTTTATATAACTCTGTCACCGTTTGTCTCGGCGGAAAGGGGATGTTTGTTAGCCCTGAAAGCTGTGATTTTTGCCTAACTAGCCTTTGGTTAGTACTTCAACCATTTTTACAAACCAGATCGATCCCCACCAACCCACCCCATCCCCAATTTACTTATGAAACAATACGAAATGCTAGTCACACGATCAGAAAAAAAGCTGGGCTTTTTTTCACGTTGAATTGCACAGGGTATATTATGTGAAAAAGGAGAAAGACAGAGAAATTAAAAGCAAACATCTACTCTGGTGGTCAGTATCGGCCTGTTGAGGGGGATAAGATAAACGGACATAGTAGTGTCTTGCGGTTAGGACACCTACTCGTGCTGGGTCCTTTGCTGAGCACTTTGGTTGTTGTCCAGCGTAGTGTTGCACCAGAACAGGTCAGCACTGAACACCACTGAAATGACCGTCGTGTGTGCCGTATCTGTCCTTCCCTGGTAGGCGGACTACCTGATATTGATTGCTGCCTGCGGACCGCGTTGCTGGGACAGAGCAGGCCCGGGTGGGGCTGTATACGGGTAGGGCTGGAATGGCCACTGCGTGAGGAATGCCACCGGGGATTGGAAATTTAAGTAACAAACAACAACAACAACAACACGCGTGAATTTGTTTCTCTGCTTTATTTTGATTAGATTTTCTGTTTTACTGCTGTTTTAGAGTCCATCATCATGAGTTGTTTAAAGAAGTGTGTGTGTGTGTGTGTGTGTGTTGTGTGTGTGTGTGTGTTGTTTTGTGTTTAATGCAGAATTTTGATACCTTAGAAGGGTTTGGAAGTCGCAGG
Source organism: Conus ventricosus (assembly GCA_018398815.1). Taxonomy (NCBI): domain Eukaryota; kingdom Metazoa; phylum Mollusca; class Gastropoda; order Neogastropoda; family Conidae; genus Conus; species Conus ventricosus. Next base: position 50,716,880 of record CM031599.1, on the reverse strand, counting down.
GCAGTCTGCTTCTGAATATGAATTATGTATGGATCGCATTTGATCCATGCTCTCGCAATACAATATCGAGTCCAGTAAAATAACAATCCTCAGCATGATACGATGCTAGTTGGCATATTCTCCAACCCCCTCAGCTGGCCTTTCATCACGCACGCATGCACGTTAGTGTGTGTGAACATGTTTGTTTTCTCAGTGTTCATGATTCAAAGAAATGACGACAGACAGACTGACAACGCAGGTTGCACGTTCTAGCTGGATAGTGTAAAGATGATTTCTCAGTGTGCATGAAAA
>CM031599.1:50712958-50715589 GCA_018398815.1 Conus ventricosus | reverse complement strand
GCGGGAGTATTGTGGCAGATGTATACTCATTATTTTTGTTTGTGATTGATGGAGGAGCTAGTTGAAAGGATGTGAGTGTGTGTGTGTGAGGAGCTAGTTGAAGTGTGTGTGTGTGTGTGTGTGTGTGTGTGTGTGTGTGGTGTGTGTGGTGCGAGCGCCGCGTGTTATGTCAATGCATGTTGCATATTTTAAAAGCATCCGTTAATTTAAGTGACCAAACTGAGGCACAAAGAAGTTGTGTTATTTCGTTTATACTTCCACGCCACCACATCAGGGAAATCGTTTGTTTTTTCTTACTATCTTTATTTTCTTTGTGAGATTATGAAGGACATCGACAGCAAGAGGTTTAAATGATATTTTGAAGCATTTTGTATAGAAATACAGACAAGTTGGAAACAAAATTGTAAAGTGAAACTCGGCGTGTTTGGAGGCGAAGGGGAGGGGGGGGGGGGGGGGGGGGGGAGACAAATCAAACTAATCGTTGTAGTCTGAATCTCTTGTTCGCCCATGACTATTGTTTATTTCATTATTAAAGATTTTCTTTAAAACCCAGGTCGCATTTCTTTTTTTCTTTTCTTTTTTTGTTGGGGGTGGGGGGATGGTGGTGTTTCGATGCTGATCGCTTTGCTGTTGGTGTTGGTCTTTCGTGTTGTGTGGTTTTTAGGAGGTCAGAGATGCAGGAAAGTGACAGGGAGATTATTAGGCAACGCTGACACGGGTGGAGCTATGGCCACATTTTACTCTTTTGTGAGAGAAACCCGTGTTCTGTATATTTAAAAAGCTCGCGGCAGCTAGCACTTCAGACGCATGACATCACTTGTATCCATCTCATTCTGCTTCCCTTCGCCTGCCACCGTGCTTACGCGTTTTGTCCCTAGCTCTTCTTATTTTGAAAAGTGTAGCCCTTCCCTCTGTTTCCACTCGTTCTCTCTCTCTCTCTCTCTCTCTTCTCTCTCTCTCTCTCTCTCTCTCTCTCTCTCTCTCTCTCTGCCCCAGAATCCCACCCCTGTCGTGCTTATTTTAAAAGGTGGACAACGTATCAGATAGTTAAGGAAGAGAAAGACATTGCGTTTTCACAAAGAGCTGAAGGACAGAAAACAAGTATGTGTGTTTTTGTTTCTGATCATTTGTTGGCTTGTTGCTCCGCGTTCCACATCGTTGTGTCTGTGCTATTGACGGGTGGTGGATAGCGTTTGCAAATGAATGTGCTTTAAGAATAGGAAGTCGTGTACATTGTACAAGTATGATGACTTCATATATTCCCAGTTAAGTTAACTGATTGGGTTTTTTTTTTTTTTTAATGTAAAGCGTCGTTCATTAGTTGTCTGGAGGTCGTGTACATTGTACAAGTATGATGACTTTGTATATTCCATTTAAGTTAACTGATTGTTGTTGTTGTTTTTTTTATGTAAAGCGTCGTTCATTAGTTGTCACCCATTATATTCTTTGTCTGTAGGCAGTTTTTCCTGTGGTTTTTATGTTTTACATTGTATATTTTGTTCGTGGAGCATTGGAAAGTTTTAGTTTTGCCTGTGAATAAAGGAATAAAAGTTATTGACAGAAAGAAAGAAAGAAAGAAAAAAAAAAGAAGCGTGTGTTTTATTTCCTGTTGCCTGCTTTCTGCCGGAGTCAAGACAATGTGTTGGCGTTTCATTCTACTAGACAAATCGGAGGTGAAGTACTGTGAGTGATGTATGTGTACGTCACTTTTGCATGCTATGATTTGAATCTGTTTCTTCCATGCTCTCCTTTCCTGCCTTTTTCCCCTCAGCCCTTCAAATTGAGACAGGCGTCTGGTTCACATGCACGCGCGTGCATGCATGCTTGTGTGTGTGTGTGTGTGTGTGTGTGTGTGTGTGTGTGTGTGTGTGTGTGTGTGTGTGTGTGTGTGAGGAGAGAGAGAGAGGAGAGAGAGGAGAGAGAGAGAGAGAGGATTAACTGTTTAGTCCCTGTGAAGAAGAACAAACAAATAAAAGATTAAAAGAATTAGCATCAACAATAACAACACTAACAACTGAAAATTAAAAAAGACCAATGTGGAATTTAGATGGTCATTAACTATTGCCACATAACGGTGTATGTTGTCCTGAGCGCTTAAGTTAATGGTTTCGACCTAATAACAGGTTCAGTTTTCATACTCTTTCGACACAATTTTAAGGCTTTGTCCGAAAAATATTACATGTTCATCAGCACGCGTTTTTCGACTTAGGTCAGTGAAACATTGCACCATATGCTCATCCAGATATATTGAGTGAGCCATTAACCCTTCACTTGACACGTGATATTTTCCTCAGGGAAACATTGCTCAATATGTTCACCCAGATATATCGAGTAAGGCATTATCTCTTCACTAGACATGTGATACATACACACATACATACATACATATATACATATTAATATATATATATATAATATATATATATATATATATATATATATATATATATATATATATATATATATAGTAGTAATGGCATATTCTTTCACAATAAGAATTGAATTTGAATACCCCTGTGTATGGTAATAGATCGTTCCTTCACACAAAAAGTATGGGTTACCGAACACCTATGACGTATGGCTGAATGGATTGGTCCTTCACAAAAAGTATAGGTCATTGTAAAGCCCTGA
>CM031599.1:50695458-50697958 GCA_018398815.1 Conus ventricosus | reverse complement strand
TCTCTCCTCTCTCTCCATCCTCGCCTCCTCCTCCTCCTCCTCCCCATTTGTTACAGTCGTCCTTTAGCCCCCCCCCCCCCTCTTTTTTCTCTCTCTCTTTGGTAAAATGAATTTTCGTTCGTTCTCTCTCTCTCTCTCTCTCTCTCTCTCTCTCTCTCTCTCTCTCTCTCTCTCTCTGTGTGTGTGTGTGTGTGTGTGTGTGAGAATAAAATCAACAATCTTTTAATGCCTAGACTTATATTTTCAACAAATTTATGCTGTATAAAACCTTTATCAGGTCAAGATACAGTAGTATTATATTATATATATATATATATAATTATATATATATATATATATATATGCATGTGCGTGTGTGTGTTGTGTGCGCGCGCGCGCGCGCGAAGAGAGGCGATGGTTTTCCTGGCTGCTCACACAAAACGCTTCATGTAACAGGGTCACTGGTGTTACATCCAAGAGAAACTGAAAGGACCTGCGGAAGTCGACCCCATCCTCGCCTCCTCCTCCTCCTCCCTATTTGTTGCAGTTTACCCTTTACCCCCTCCCCCTCCATCTCCCTCCCTCCCTGCCCCCGCCTCTCTCTCTCTCTCACTCTCTCTCTCTCTCTCTCTCTCTCTCTCTCTCTCTCTCTCTCTCTCTGTCTCTGTCTCTCTCATTCACGCATTTACACCAAACATGTAGGTCTCTGTAGTTTTAGCAAGATTGCGTGTGTGTTTTCTGTTCCCGTGGTCCCTTTCCTTTATCGTTGTTATTTGTTCGAGAGGTTTCATTTGCTGATGAGCACGCAAGATCACTCGCTAGCCTTTTTTTTTTTTTTTTTTTTTGATTAAACGTGTTGTAAATGAAAATACAATCACCTTGTTTGGTCATGTATGAGCGTGAGTATGTGTGTCGGGGGAGGGGTGGGGGTGGGGGTGGGGAGGGGGGAGAAGGGGAATGAGCAGTGAGATATTATTAGATATATTTTGATTATTGCCATTTTTCTTGGCAAGTACGAGTGTTCGCAGACCAAATGCATGGCAGAGTAATAAATGTTGAAAAGAGTTTTCTTTCAGTACGTGAAGATGATGCCTTGCATGGTAAATGCCATGCCATTTGAACAGGTGTTCACAGCGATACTTTAAATCACTTGTAAGATGAACACTTTCTCAGCAACAGTGATCAGTCACAATTATTGCATGTGTTGGCCGGTTCCTATCCAGAGGGCTTCACTGGCCAGACCTGAACCACACAGTCAAGTTCCATCCACTAAATGTGTGCGTCTCTGAAAGTGTTGCTCAAATTTCCTGACCAACACTGCAGGTGTCTGTATCCCCCACCCTGCGTGACGCCAGGATGTGTATTGATTGAAATTTAGGCACTCTCAGACTCTGTGGCATTATCTGGATCATCCTCATCCTCGTCGATCAGCATTTAAAAGGGAAAAAAAAGTCCAATTCTGTGGCGTCGCATGCACGTCTTGCTCTCATGGTGAACCTTTTTCAGGTTTCCTGCCCACATCTTATGGGCAACCCCAGGACACCTTTCGCTGGACGTGGTGGTGCCCTCTAGAAAGGGGCGCTCCATCACGCAGAGTCCACTATAAAGCACTTGTCGTCAGTAGGGGGCTGAGCAGGTTGGATTTAGAACAGGCGCCACTGATCACCGGCGAAGTGTCTTGCCAGCAGTGCAGTGTCTCCTCCGGTTCGTTTCTTATCGACGACTTCACATTGATTCTTTTTTCTCCCTGTGGATTGCTGGTGACGGGGCTGCGGTGGCACAAACTAAAGTATGTCTATGGGACGGGCGTTCGGAATGACCGGGGGGGGGGGGGGGGGGGTGTAATGCGACTGGAATGATGCGGAAGATGAGACATCAAAACAGGTTTTATATCCTGTATGTTCAGGAATATTTAAAGGAAACATTGCAACTAAAAACAAGACGCGAAGCATATAAACGTGCTCCCAGTTTTCCAAACGCTTATAAATCGGCCAAGTGCTTTGTGAGATAGAGATAAAGGCAAAATAACGGTTTTTAACGGTTATTTAACCGATGTACACTTTTGAAACTGGTATTTTAGTCCTCACTTGGCTGAAGCTGTGTACATATCAAATTTCATCCAAATTGGACAGTATGTCAAGAATAACGGTTTTTAACGGTCAGATTTTGAAACACTACATGGAAGTGCCATTTGTGTGTGATAACCTTTCTATATACAAAATTTCATTAAAACCCACCAATATATTAAAAAATAACGTCAAAATAACGGTTTTAACGGTTATATAACCGATATACACTATTGAAACCGGTATTTTAGTCCTCACTGGGCTAAAGCCTGTGTACATATCAAATTTCATCCAAATCGGACAATATGTCAAGAATAACGGTTTTTTAACGGTCAAATTTAGAAACACTATATAGAAGTGCCATTTGTGTGTGATAACCTTTCTATATACCAAATTTCATTAAAATCCACGTATATATAAGAATAAAGGCAGAAATAACCGTTTTTAACGTCAAA
>CM031599.1:50661278-50694458 GCA_018398815.1 Conus ventricosus | reverse complement strand
TCTCCTCATGGTTGTTTCTGCCCACATTCTATGGGCACCCCAGACACCTTTCGCTGGAGTGGTGGTCCTCTAGAAGGGGCGCTCATCAGAGCCATTATAGCACTTGTGTCGTAGGGCTGCAGGTGTGGAAACAGCCATGATCCGGCGAAGTGTCTTGCCAGCGTGCAGTGTCCCCGGTCGTTTCTTATCGCGGGATTCACATTGATCTTTCTCCTGTGGATTGCTGTGACGGTGCGGTGGCAACTAAAGTATGTCTATGGACGGGCGTTGGAATGACCGGGGGGGGGGGGGGGGGGGGTGTAATGCGCTGGAATGAGCGGAGAGATGAGACATCAAAACAGTTTTATATCCTGTATGTTCAGGGATATTTAAAGGAAACATTGCACCTAAAAACAAGAGCTAAGCATATAAACGTACTCCCAGTTTTCCAAACCGCTTATAATCGGCCAAGTGCTTTGTGAGATAAGAATAAGGCAAAATAACGGTTTTAACGGTTATTTAACCGATGTACACTTTTGAAAACTGGTATTTTAGTCCTCACTGGCTAAGCCTGTGTACATAATCAAATTTCATCCAAATTGGACAGTATGTCAAGAATAACGGTTTTTAACGGTCAGATTTTGAAACACTACATGGAAGTGCCATTTGTGTGTGATAACCTTTCTATATACAAAATTTCATTAAAACCCACCAATATATATAAAAAAATAACGTCAAAATAACGGTTTTAACGGTTATATAACCGATATACACTATTGAAACCGGTATTTAGTCCTCACTGGCTAAGCTGTGTACATATCAAATTTCATCCAAATCGGACAATATGTCAAGAATAACGGTTTTTAACGGTCAAATTTAGAAACACTATATCAGAAGTGCCATTTGTGTGTGATAACCTTTCTATGTACCAAATTTCATTAAAATCCACGTATATATAAGAAATAAAGGCAGAATAACGGTTTTTAACGGTCAAATTTTGAAACACTATATAGAAGTGCCATTTGTGTGTGATAACCTTTCTATATACAAATTTAATTAAAATCCAGCTATGTATAAGAAATAACGACAGAATAACGTTTTTACGGTTGTTTAATCCATTTTCAGCATTACATCACTTACATATGGACAGAGGCTCCGATTTGTCATAAGATCATCCAACGCATTATAAATTGGCCAAGTACTTTCTGAGATATTCCATAAAGAAGAAAAACCGTTACAGGTCGTTATAGCGTTAGTAAACGGCTATAGCGGTAAACTAACACATCGGGCATCATCCGTGGCCCTAATGAACATACCTACAAATTTTCAGAAAGATCGGCCCAGTAGTTTTGTCTGGAGCGAGTGGAACACATTTTGACCACGGACACACAGACAGACAGCATTTCTTCGTTCCCATTCTAAAGTACCTCCCTGTTGTATAAGAACTGGGAGTACAACAACAACAAACAAAAAAACACCTGAGATTCTGTCAAGATCAGATCATTTTAACACGGTTTCCACCATGCAGAAAACCGATGTACTTAAAGGTACCCTACTAACGTAGAACTAAGAAAGGCATATATATCTTGCCAAAAATAGCAAGAGAAAACTTTCATTATATCGTTAACGGCGATTCAGTCAAGTGAAGCAGCACGAAAGCTGCAAATCAAGTAGTTCTACTGCTCCTCAAATAACAGTCATCAAAATTATACAAACACACCATGAATTTTCCTACGTGGCCACTGTCAAATTATATGTCGAAAATGGTTGGAAAATACAAAAGGATGCATGAAAACAAAATAAACAACGTCATATTGTTACGTCATTGAAAAAAAACTTGTGGAGACCATTTGGAACAAGTCTGCACAAAAAGGCCGTAAAGGCCTGTCGATGAAGGGAGACACAGAGAGGCGATTGCTACACAGGCTATGAACACAACACGGTCGATGTAGCGGGGTTACTGGTGAAACACGTCAGCCTTTTCCCTCATAGAAACTGAAAATATGCCACAGAAAGCCCAGACCCCACCCCCACCCCACTTCTTCCCTCCACATTTGCTCCAGCCCCCTTTTTACTACTCTTCGTTCTCTCGGTCTACAATTCCTGTGACGTGTGCTTCACATTTGAATCAAACCAGGCATGTTGCCTTTATTGCTTTCTTTCTCTCTCTCTTTTCTTTTTTCACCTGGTCTTTGGAGGGAAAATCATATTTTTCTTTCTTCCCTTTTTTTCCCCACATAGTTTTTAGAGGGTAAATCATGTTGTCTTTCTTTCTTCAGTCTTTAGAGGGAAAAGACGACTTCACTGTAATGAAACTGGAAATAGCTGTTATCTAAAAGATACCCTACCATTCCGTCATCCCTCATCTGTCTGCCCTGCCCCCCTCCGCTACATCCCCCATAATAAAGACACTGCAGACTGATCGGGAGGTCTGTAAGAAAGCAGCTGAAACAGTTACGATAACCGTCAGTGTTCGCAGCACAAGCAACGAAAGGAATTGAAAAATCAATTCTAGTAGTGTGTGTGTGTTATGGTGTGTTGTGTGTTTGTGTGTGTGTGTGCGCGCGCGCGCGCGCGTGTGTACCTTGCGTGCGCGCGTGCATGCGTGCGTTCGTGCATTCACACAGGTAGAGGAGCCAGAAGAAAGCATTTCCCTGGCTGTTTCACACCGAAACCCGATCAACGTGAACCATGTGACTGACAACCAAACTCGAATTGCAGTACCAAAATCACATTGACAAAAATGTATCCGACTGACTTTATTTTGCGCGTATATAAATGGACTTGATTCATTGTATGAGAAAGTAAACAATGAAGTTGTGATACATTAGCCTCAGATGTAAAGCTCATAGAACGTTTTTTTTCAAACAAGATGGAACCACGCCAGTGACTACTGATTTCAACCCGTAAACACTGCTTTATCCCCCCATCAACAACAAAGTCATTCTCACATTAGTCAAAGGATGATTGAAAAGGGACTGCAGATCGGCTGCTAACATTAAAAAAAACAACAGCAGTCCCAACACATTGAACCAGTTGGAGCGGTCTCAAAAAGATGGTGTTTAAAGTGTTGGATTTTGGGCGTACCCCAGTTTATCAACAAAAAGGATGAAAAAACAGGTACATTGGTGTGATTAATCTTTTGTTTAGGTTTGTTGTTTTTTTTTTTTTTAAATTCGGTAAATGTGATTGAGGGGCAAATGCCAAGGGGATTGCTTTGTTCTTTGTTTGATTTGATTTTAGCAGAAACTGCATGTAACTGTCCTGAAATCACTAACCTGGATATGTATTTAGCTGACAATTTCGAGAATCGTAGAATGTGAATATTGGGTGTGATCGTAGCCAGTATCTGTATCCAATGAGTTAACGAATGCACGCACACACCCACACACACAAACTCACACGCCACACTCACACCACACACACACAACACACACACACACACACACACTGATTTATAGTGAGCCAAGAGACAGTAAGGATAAAATCCCAAAGTTTTGAACTACTAGCGACTGAACTGGGCCAAATTTCAATCTGTGGCTATCTCATATGATGTCAGATTCTTTTGATATAATCTGACATAGAATCTATTACAGTTCATTTTACTACTCTCACACTGCATGCAGCTGGTGAGGCAATTCCGATTCTTAGTCAATCAAAAATCTCCCAAACACACGGTAAAGTGTGGTGGACAGTATCTTCAGAAACGCTTTGTTAAAATAAAAGCACGTTTAAACGTTACGCAAAAGATAAAAAAGGTTAAAAGGAGCATACCAGTTAGAACTGCCAAGAATCAAAAGAATAAAGTAATTGAAAATCTAAACACGAGTACTTGTCATCATTTTGTTTTAATGAAATAAGTGAAACAAAAATGATGTCAATAGAAGTTGGAAAAAGATCCATGAAATGAAAAACGGAATCCATTTTAACCTGCATAATTATCCAATCAAAAAGGTGCTTTAAAATTTCCTTTCCGACTACCAAAAAGCAGAATCATTTGCTGACTATGTTTCCAAAAACAGCCTCCTTCTGTAGTTATCAACAAATGCAGAGCTATGAGGAAAACCAATCTAACAAAGAAATGTAACGCTGATCCGGACGAAAATAATGATCATTATACTAAATGCTGTTATTACGTCTCAGGAATTACACTCTGCTATTTCCCTTCATTGTCTAATAACGAAAACGTCCACTGTTGATTTAGATGCCTTTCTTCTAATGAAATGTAAAACATATACCAAGCAAAATTTTGTTTTAATTTCGTACAGAGGACATTTATTAATAAAATGATTGGATTGAAGGGAACATACCTTCCATATGGAGAGACTCAATTATAGTTTTCCATTTTAAAGAATTGAAAATCAATGACAAACACAAATAGCTATACGAACCTATAGCTCTTACATCTCATGTCTGTAATCTAATGAGATAATTGTACTAAACAGATTGACATTCTATTAGGTGAAAACTCGCATTAATCCCCTGCAAACCAGCGCGGTTTTAGAAAGGGCAGGTCTACTATTGATCATCTTGTAAAGCTCACTACGCAAATTAAACACCAGTTTGCAAGAAGACAAAACGTTCTCGCCACATTTTCGATATCAAACTAAGGCCATTTGATTCAAGTTTGGAAATGATAGCTTTATATAAATTAGAAAACAAATAGTCTCTCTGGCATATTTATAAATTTGTTAAAAAACATTCTGCACAACAGAAGTATTCAGACAAGAATAGTCATACATATTTCATCAAACGATAACTTATATGGATATCCCTCAAGCACTTGTGATCGCCCCTCTCCTCTTTAATATTTTAACTAATGATTTACCTAAATACATTTCAAAAAACGTTAACTTGATTCAATATGCGGATGACATCTGCTTATGGTTGAACGCCCATTAAAAACGACAACATCAAAAAGATCGGTTAATTATCATTAGAAGAATATATCAAAAAAGAGTTAGAAAACATAGAGTCGAACTTCATGACTGATAAGGCTTAAGCCTTCGGCTTGAAAAATCCCGTATATGTTAATTTGTGCAGGTGGGTCTGCTCACAATACTCCTAACTTCAAAGTACATAAACCCAATGAGCAACACTCTGAGATTAACATTCCTTGGTGTGAATTCTTTATTCAAATCTTTCTTGGAAATTTCACTTGAACACATAATAAATCAACGAGAAAAATCTCTTAATCTTGCTCAAATTTAAATAAACAAACAAAGTTGGGCCAGGAAACAAAAAGTAAAATACATCTTCTTCTGCGTTATTAGATCCAAATTGTCATATGCACAAGAGGATCTTTTTTAGTGCTCTAAGTACTTATTAAAAAAGCTTCAGAGTATAGACTCTAAGTCATTGAGATTAAGCCCTTGGTGTTCCATTTCATGCTTCAGCTTTTAGAACATACCATGAAGCTGGTGTCTTACCTCTTGATGACCATCGTGAACTACCTGCTCTAAGTACATTCTTGCGCTGCTCAACAATTCAAAGTGCTAACCAAATGGAACTGGATATAGGTCTGATGTAGACTTTCCTAAACGTGACTAAAAACATTCGATCCACTAAAACGATACTCACATATTCTTCTCACTTGTTGACAAATACAGTATCAATCATAAAAAGCTTGCTGTGGCGTTTTCCCATAAGTCCCGTACCAAACTGGGAGCTCTTCAAACCAAAATTGATTATAACTATACTATACTATATCTAAAACTGATACATTAATATTCTAGCTTAGCGAAGCAAAATCCATATCAATGGGGATTTGTTATCGTAACTTCGTGTAAAAGTCTATAACTGATGGGTCTCTATTAAACAATAATGCGGTTGTGGCTTTGTCATTCCATTTTTTAAATGAGAAGTCCTTCATCTTGAGCAGAATCTGTCCATTTATTACAGCCGAACTTATAGCAATATTATGCCGTAGAAGTACATAAATGATTTAATCATTTGACTGTTATGGTATTCTCTTTCTGTGTCGATTCTAAGTCATTCTTCAATTCTTTAGAATCTACAAATTCAAAAAATCGAGCTGAAATTCGTATCAGAAATTAAAATACTTAGTCACAACATTATGACAGAGGTATAATAAGATTTAAATTTTTGTTGGGTTCCTTCCCATGCTCTCATATCCGGAAATGAATGGCTGACAGGATTGCCTCGGCAGTGCAAACAATTCTGAGAATACGGCTACGTATTAATTCATATTCCCTTTGAGCTTACATTGAAGGAATATTCTCTCTTACAAAAGAGCCTTTTTGAAAATTGGAATACTATACTAAGAAAGTGTTCTCCCCCGAATACATAAACCCGACTCTTCTATACTTTTTGTACAGCTCTCGAGCAAGTAATCTTTTAAAAAGGGCTTCCTCAATAAATGCCAGTAAAACCGTAATCTAAACATAGGAGATTATACCCAAGACACAGTAAGACAACTTTGCCTCAACTCATATTATTTCGGTAAAATAAATGCATTCAACCAAAATATGTCAAGAATAGAATCGATTGCTTGGCGCCCTTGATAATTGGTAGCACACAACACACGTTCAATACTTTGCCCCTACTTTGATTCCGAATTGTCCGAGTTTCGAAGGATGCTTCAAAGTGGCATTATTCCAGATATACCATGACTCTCATAAATTTTGTACAATACCAATAATGTAAAGCCCAGTTGCCTCATCCTGTAATTGCTGTTTCATGATCTTGATATCGTACAGTTTGTTTGTTTTTACTTTTGTATGTCTTTCTTTTTTTTCTTTTTTTTATTTTTTAACAGTTTAATTCTTACTTAGAGTTTCTTCCTCCTCATCACACATACACGCACACACACAACACGCACGCACGCGGGCGCGCACTCCACGAACGCACGCTGCAGCACACACGTACCACCTGCATGCACACACCTCAAACACTACACACACACACACACAACACACACAACGACACACACACACACACACACACACACCCAAACACACAACCTTGTCAATAGCACATTTAGTGAAAAGACGTTAAATTGAAGAACAACAACAACAACAACACACACACACACACACACACACACTACACACAACACACACACACACACCCACACACACACACAGCACCACACACAGAAAGAGCAGTTCTTGAAACAAACACAACTCTCCCCTCGCCACCTCGCCTCTCCCACCCACCCCACCCCCCCCTCTCTCTCTCCCTGTTTTCAAAGGAACAAGAGAAGAAGAGAAATCATACGATCTGTTGTGTTATTGGAAGGTGCATATGATTCTTTTGCTGACTCAGAAATAAATGATTAAGACTATAAAACTGAACACCAGGTAATAAAGTAGCAGCATTAAGCCTATCTGATGGCAGAGGAATCTGATCTGAACTGGACCTGCACAGAGAGCGAAAATCAACAAATTTGCTGTCTCTTTCCTGATACTCTTCTGAACATCTTCTGTGCTCTGCTGTATCGATCAGCAAAACGTGCGTTTCCAAATTCCATGTGGCAGTAACTGGTCAAAGAGTGTCTAAATGTATCAGAGACAATGGAGAATATTGTATTGTTTATCAAACTCCTGTCAGAAAAAAAAAATCTTTATTCTGTGTAATTATTGCCAAATTATGTGTGAGTGCACTGTTTGGGATTCTGTTGACCAATGTGGTGGTGTTGAAATACAATCCCTTCTTACACATTTGAAAGAAAAATGTGCACATGAGACAACTTAACACCTAAGTCGATTCAATAGTCTGCTTCTGTTTTGTGAAGGTGCGTTAAACACGTGCGCGCGCACATAGACACACAGACACAGACACAGTACAACACACTACACACACACACACACACACACACACACACACACACACAGCACACACACACACACACACATGCGCGCGCAAGGGGGCGCGTGCGATCCCCCTCGTGAAATTTGAAACTTTTGACTCTGGATTCCTTAGTTCTTTAGATACCAATTGTGACAAGTTCATAGTTTCCTTCTTTCTTCGATTGAAGGCAAAGACTTCTGGCGTTTGAAATAAGTTTGAAAGTAGCAGAAACCTTTGAATTTGCAAGGCTGTTGACCATACTGGGCCAATAATTGTGCCGTTGTCGTTGCTTTTACATTTATTGAAATGATCATTAACACATACAGCTGACGTGGAAACATCAACGACGTCAGCTGATGGGTTTGAATATATTCCTAACCATTTTTGAATGGTTTTTGTTGATAAGAGAATGATGACCAGTTGGATATGATTGAACATGGTAAAATTATACAGACTCGTTTCCAACCTCGTCTTTGGTGATTTTATCTGTATCTGTACAGTTTTGTCTCTTCTTTTAAGTGCATTGAAATAATGGCAAGTAAACTGTGGAATCACCTTGAACACTGACCCTTTGGTCGCTGTTTTCTCCAGTCCTCACGCTCCCATTAAAAAAGGTACTGTAGCATCTGTATTCGGTTGTTTTGGAATAAAAGAATCCTAAGATACGTTCCCATGAAGTCCTCTTCCATGTGGCGTCTTTCAAATCTGTGTGCAGACGACAAACTTCGCACGCTTGCGTGTGCAACCTTCGTTCCCGCTGCCCCAGAGCGCGCCGCCGGCCCCCACACCCCTCCAAGATCACCACCTCGCGGGCACAAGCGGAACTAGCGTGTTGTGCACCCCAGAATGGCAATTCACTGCCACGGGTTCAGGTTCGAACCTCTTGGGAGTGTCTTCCCATGCGGGTGGCGCTGTGTAAGGAGGCGTGTTATCGAGACTTTTTGCACCAGAATCTGAACCAACCAACCGTCCTTGAGTTCGCGTCAGGTTGCTGCTACAGCTTTTTTTGATCTTAAGGTTTGCGATGAACATCTGGATTTTTTTTTCATCCAGGACTCTTTATGAGTCATGGAGGAAAACAAAGGCAAACTTTTCCTTCACAGTAGATGCTATGCAAGTATATTTCTAAAGGAAATGAATTGTAGTCGAACATTCAAAGGATTAAAACGGCATTTAGGGACGGGGGAATAAGCTTATTCAATGGTACAGAGATATCAAACACTGCTGAAAAAAAATGTGTATATACAGATGAAGTAGATTAAACTATAAGTATCTTTTAAGGTATAAAACAAAAATGTACTCCCTCAAAGATAATGAGGGAGCAGTACAAAGTGCATTCCGTCAGGGATTGTGAGAGCTCGTGCTATGATTCTCTGAATGTTTTGTGAAGTATATACCAAAATGTACTCCCACGAAGACAAAGATGAGAGCAGTACAAAGTGCATTGGCCGTCAGTGATTGTGAGAGCTCGGTGCTATGAACACAGAATGTTTTGCCGAATTATCTTTTCTTCTTCTACTTCTTCTCTTCTTCTTCTCCTCCTCCGCTCCTCCACCTCCTCCTCCTCCTCCTCCATCTTCTTCTCTCCTCCTCCTCCTCCTCTTCTTCTTCTTTCTTCCTTCTTTCCTTCTTCTTCTTCTTCGTCTTCTTCTTCATTGCCTGATCTTTTCACTTTTTGAACAACGCTTAGTGTGGAGAGATATGGCCTTTTGAACCTATTTTGACCCTCCTCCCTATCCCCCCCCCCCCCAGTTCCCCTACCCCCCCCCCCCCCCCCCCCACCCCACACACACACACACACACTTACCCCCTCCCCACCCTTGGCTGTATGGCTAAAAAGCCTAGAGCGTCCCACTTTCATCCACATGTTGAAACGAATTCTTGCTTTGATGCGTAGCTTTTCTTTGATGTCCTGGTCCTCTTTTTTTCTTCTCTTTTTACATAAGAGCTTCTTCAGTCGTAAAGGATGACTTTTAGTATGGAAGTAATGTTTTTAGTCTGACATCTTTGGTTGTCATCGTGCCCAGATCTGTGAGACTGGATGAGCAAAGCCAGTTGGTTTCTGTAGTCGTAGATTTGCAACAGTTAGCCTTGTTTGTTTAGAGACCGGTTGGTTGGTTTGAGAATAAAAAAAAAAAAACGAAACGAAAAATGAAAAGAAAGAAAAAAGGCCAAGAATGATCTGTTTGTTTTTGTTGTTTGTGTTTGCTTGTTTGGGGAAGGATTTATTTGTTTCTTTGGGATTTTTTGTGGGTTTTTTTTTTTTTTTTTTTGATGACGGATTTCAAGCGTGGCGTTTTTTAATGTAAGATTTTTCATGCGGTGGCTTCTGTTATTCTGTTTTTGTTGTTTCTAAAAGAACAACAACAACAGCAAAAAAACTGTGTGGCAGCAAGGTTTACTATAGAGTGAATAATAATTGGCATGAACTTTTTCCTAAATTACGTATCCACTACTTCGATCGTGTGTTGTCTTTGTTCATCTAGCGTTGAAATATTCTTCCATTTTTCTTCTTGTTGCTTCGTGTTGGGTCGATGGAGATAGAATGCACATATTGGAAATCATTTTCAAGCCGTGAGAGAGAGAGAGGAGAGAGAGAGAGAGAGAGAGAGAGAGGAGAGAGAGAGAGAGAGAGAGAAGAGAAGAGGAGAGAGAGAGAGAGAGAGAAAGAGAGTGTGAGGAGTGATGATGATGAGTGTGTTGTGAGTGCGTGTATGTGTGCGTGCAAGCGCGTAGTGAGTGTGTTGTGTGTGTGTGTGTGTTGTGGTAGGTGTGTGTGTTGTGTGTTGGTGTGTGCGCGCGCGCGCGTGTGTGTGTGCGCCCCGCGCTCGTTATCTTAGGGAGAGTCTCAATCACCTAAGATGTGGGGTTGAAATTGTAAGGACCATTTACACGTATGGTTTCGTGTCAAGCATCTCATCCAGTTGTTGTCTCATTTCCTGATGTCTGTGAATGATGGAAAAAATAGCTGCAGTGATTAATATTCGCTTCTCATGAAAAACAAAAAAAGAAAGAATAAACAAACGAAACAAGCTTGCTATGTTTGTTAAGAAACATGCCTCAGTCTACATTCCACTGTACTGTGTTCATATTTTAATAAGTGCATCAGTCAAAGAAACGTTTTGACAAGCAGATTGCCATTCTGAAGGTTTGTTTGTTCAGAAAATGGTGAGGAAGTGCATACAGATGCACACAAACTACAGAAACGAACGTCCGTGGAACTCTGAATGTGAGCGTTGCAGACGCTTACACATTGTCCCAACACACAAAACACAAACGCCACGCGCGCGCGCGTACGCGTGCATGCACGCTCGACACACACGTACAGCATACACTCTCTCTCTCCTCTCTCTCTCTCTCTCATCTCTCTCTCTCTCTCTTCCCTCTCTCTCTCTCTCTTCACACACACACACACACACACTCTCACACACACACACACACACACACACACACACACACACACACACACACACAAACACACACACTCTCTCTCTCTCTCATCCACTCGCTCTCTCTCTCTCTCCCACACAACACACAACAACACACACACACACACACACACACACACACCCCGCCGCACGCCGCACGCAACGCACGCACGCCGCGTGCGCTATCAAAAAAAAAGGAGAGAGAGAATGCACTCATGTTTCAAATCAGCACAATTTTTGCATACGCACTTCGCACACAGATACCACCCCCCAACACCATCCCACTCCCCACTACCCCCCACCAACTCCACGCACATGCACACCGCGCGCTCTCTCAGCATGCCCTGCACGAACGTTTTCCTGTTTAATATGGCATTGTTGCACTGACAGTGATAAACAGTGTCTACACATCCTGAACACTGCTGTTTCCAACTTGGAGTAGTATTCTCCAATCCCCATGTAGTGTGTGCGTGTGTGGTGTGGGGGGGGGGGGGGGTGCGCGCGCGTCGTGTGTATGTGCGCGCGTGTGCGTGCGGTGCAAGCATACGTGAGTGCTATTCGTGCGTGCGTGCGTGTGGGTGTGGTTTTCTGACTTTAAAATGAATTTATTATCACTTTCGAGACATCTTCTCCTGTAAATCTGATTCCAAAAAATTGTAATGGCCCACAGTCCCTATCTGAAAACTAGGGCGTACTTTAAGTGCCCTTTTGCGAAAGCCTCTTATATTCCAATTCGGAATCCGGGAAAAGATTTGACAATCTAATTATTTGTCTGATGTTCCTGGCCATTGTGTGATTAAACTGATTTTTAAAACATGATTAATACCACGAAACATGTGAAAGGTGAGATTCATGTCCTTTGGCCGCAAAACAGTGTGGTTTTCTGTAAATACCATTCTGCATAGGGTCGACCTTTCAGTCCAGTCTGAAACTACTGTCCGCAGCACTTTTATAATCGATATGTTACCGAGTAGAATCTGGTATTCCTGGACCTTCGTCTTCATCTAAAAATGACCTTGCAGATGGACAGTTTTAAGTTCGTTCAATTCTACACCTGACATCCACGAACAGAGGTAATGGTGTTTCACAAGGAAACATTTCTTCCCCCTGCTCTCTTCAATATAAAAATGGGATGAACATGGTAAAAGTTAGTAAACCTTCTTTCCCCTGCCCTCTTTAATATAAAATTGAAGACATAGTGAAAGTGTAAACCGGGTTATTACGGGTCTTTTTCTGTTTTTGTGGCTTTCTTCAATATCAAAATTAATGACCCTAGTGTAAAAGTAGTACACCAAGTTATGAGTCCACTATGTTTGATAATGACTTCGCACACTATGAAACTGCAGCCACCTATGCAGACAACACGACAGATTTCCGGCGTTGTAATCGATGAGATCCGACAGAAAGCCGTCTCCACTTCACAGTTTTCGACAAAACTTTGCTGGCATGTAAAATTTGCTTGAAACATGTATCATTTCAACAGTGAAAGAAGTAAAAATTTCTGGAAGTAATTCCTGAACAAAAATTTAATTTAAAAATCACACACCATACAAAGGAACATCCTGTCCAGAAAGCACATTAATATTTGTTGAGGTTGCCTTGCACTAAGATCAGGAACACATGTGAAGTAAACGCTTCGTCGTCTTTTCCAGGGTTTTTAATCCGCTCCAAACAGGTTCTACGGCTTTTGCAATTTATGGTTCCGCAGACCTACTTAAACACTTGCTTCCCACGCAACCATCAAAGGCTTTGACTCATTTAGGGGACATCCTGTATTACCTCTCGTACTTCGTCTTCTGTGTGGATTTTATTGGTGGCGTCAGATCTTCAACACTGTCGTCACGGTGATTCCCACAGTCTTCCTCGGGATTTTGACGGCAGCCACCAAAGCTGCATCTGCACCTCTGCTCCTTCTGTGTCGCTGTATACGCAATGCGGGTAGAACAATCAGGACAGTAGCACCACTCGCTCCACACAGTAAACACCATCTCGCTCCACCTGTAACAAAATCCACTTTAAAGTGTAGTTTACCTTTATTATTCTTCTACGTTGCAAAACATCGACGATGAGTTTGAAGTTGTTCGAAAACTTTCTAATTTCCAGACAATGTCCTCATGCAAGCTTACAAACACTGAGATCCATTCTGATCTCGCTTCTTTCCTTAAAGTACATCCACTGGCCTAAAATACAGCCCCACCCCCACCCAACCCTCACTCCTCACTCCACCTTTTTTTCCCCTCGCAACTGACCTTTTTTTAAAACGATTTTCCCAGGCTTATCAAAGATAAATTGTGTATCTGTTCAAAGATATACAACATTTTGGCACATGTGGTAATGGGAATGGGTGTGGGTGAAGGTTGAGATGAGGAGGGGGGGGGGGGGGGTAGTGTGGCATGTACTTTTTTTTATTAATTCTGGTGGGGCTTGTTGAGCTTTTATTTTAATCGATTCTAGTTTATTCTGTTTGATTTTATTTTAAAGCATCCAAAATGCGACAATTCCTCTCCCAGTCCTCTCGTTTCTCTGTCTCTCTCTGTCTGCCAGTCGTCTGTCTGGCTGTCTGTCTGTTTGTCTCTCTCTCTCTCTCAATCTCTCTCACTCTCTCTCTCTCTCTCTTCACTCTCTCTCCTCTCGCTCTTCCTCTCTCTCGCTCTCTCAGAACTCCTTTCAAAACATTCCTGTAAGATCTTTGGAGAGATGGGCAATCATCAGCACAATGACATGTACACATTCAATCCCTTGCCGCAGAAGTCAACCATGGCTCAATTATCATGTAGGACCTTTCTTTCAGACCTGTGAAAAGAAGACCATAGACTTTGAAAACGTAAAGTGATGTTTAAAGAACATGAGAAGAGAATAATCATAATCTGCCAAAGAGCAACAGCGATCACTGGTTGTCTAGTGTAGAGGGGGTACGATACTTGGTTTAACTGTATAACTTTTTTGTCTGCTAATAAGCCAAAACTCACGTTCGGTCAAAAACCGATTTAAATATCCGGACAACATCACATAAGCTACCAGCCCGCCCGTGGTGAAGTGGATAGCTCGCGGACATCCGGTTTGGAGCCGTCGTTCGGGGTTTTCAATCAGAGCTATTACGGTCAGGATATTTCCTGCCTCGACGGCTCCAACCCAGATATTGAGTTTGGCTATGGACTCAATTTAGAAGACTTGGGATCGTCCAGTCGAGTTCATTTCATCTCCCCCTGAGAAGTCTCAGAGATTCATGACCAACACTGCAGGGGTGGTCTGTATCTTTCGGCCTGGTTGACCCTTGGATACATTTATGGAAGTTAGCGCAGACTATAGCCTTGTCATGCAGCCACAGATCATATAGAAAACCCATAGCACTTTTGTTACTTATATCTCATCCTCATCAAAAATATTTGAGAAAAGAAATATTATATCATATAACCTTTCACGCCCTGCTCTCATGGGTGACCTCAGTATTCGTTGCTCATAAAAACTTTGGACCTTACAGTGATTCTGTCAGATCACTGGTATCGAGGACTGTCGATGGACAGAAGACGAACGAATGGGGCGCCCCTTTTTTTTCCCCCTTTTTTGATTCGTTTTTCGAGTTCGAAGATGCTTCAAAGTGCATATTCCGGGATACCATGACTCTCTTAAATTTTGTACAATTCTTATGTTAAGCCCAGTTGGCTCAACCCTGAATTGCTGTTCATGATCTTTTTTTCGTACAGTTGTTTGTTTTTTACTTTTGATGTCTTTTTTTTTTTTTTTTTTTTTTTTTTACAGTTTAATTCTTACTTGAGTTTTTCCCTCATCACACATACACGCACACACGCACACGCACGCACGCGGCGCGCACTCACGTACGCACGCTGCACGCACACACGTACGCACGCTGCATGCCACACTCAAACACACACACACACACACACACACAAAACACACACACAACACACACACCACACACACACACACACTCAAACACACACCTTGTCTAATATCACATTAGTGAAAAGACGTTAAATTGAAAAAACAACAACAACAACAACACACACACACACACACACACACACACACACACACACCACACCACACACACACACAAAACACACACACCACCCAAACGCACACGAACAAAAAGAGCAGTTCTTGAAACACACTCTCCCTCCCCAAACCTCCTCCCCCCACCCCACCCCTCCCTCTCTCTCTCCCTGTTCCAAGAGAAGAGGGGGAAATCATACGATCTGTTGTGTGATTGAAGGTGCATATGATTCTGTTGCTGATCAGAGAATATATGATTAAGACTATAAAACTAAACCCCAGGTACGAAAGATGCAGCATTAGCCTATCTGAGGGCTGAGGAACTGATCTGAACTGACCTGCACAGAGAGCGAAACCAACAAATTTGCTGTCTCTTTCCTGAACTCTTCTGAACTCTTCTGTGCTCTGCTGTACGTCAGGCAAACGTGCTTTTCCCCAAATCCATGTGGCAGTACTGGTCAAAAAGTGTCTAAATGTATCAGAAACAATGAGAATATTGTATGTTATCAATCTCCTGTCAGGAAAAAAAAAAATCTTATTCTGTGTATTTTTGCCAATTATGTGTGGGGTGCACTGTTTGGGATTCTGTTGCCCAAATGTGGTGGTTTTGGGAAATACAATCTTCTTACACATTTGAAAAGAAAAATGTGCACTGGGGGACACTTACACCTAAGCGAAATCATAGTCTGCTTCTGTTTTGTGAAGGTGCTTAAACCGTGCGCGCGCACATAACACACAGACACAGACACAACACACAACACACACAACAACACACACCCCACACACACACACACACACACACACACAAAAAATGCGCGCGCCATGGGGGCGCGTGCGATCCTCGTGAAATTTGAACTTTTGACTGGATTCTTATTTTCTTTAGGATACCAATTGTGACAATTTTCATATTTTCTTTCGATTGAAGGAAAAAGACTTCTGGCTTTTTTGAAAAAATTTGAAAGTTAGCAGAAACCTTTGAATTTTCAAGGGCTTGTTGACCAAAAACTGGGCCAATAATTGTGCCCGTTGTCGTTGCTTTTACATTTGATTGAATGATTCATTAACACATCAGCTGACGTGTTTAAAACGTCAGCTGGATGGGTTGATATATTCCTAACCGATTTTTAATGGGTGTTGATAAGAGATTGATGACAGTTGGATATGAATTTTAACATGGTAATTTTATACGAGAACTCGTTTCCACCTTTGTCTTTGTATTTATCTGTAGTCTGTACATTTTTTTCCTTTTAAGTGCATTTGAAATAATGGACAAGTTAAAATGTGAATCACCTTGAACACTGACCCTTTGGTCGCTGTTTTTCTCAGTCCCCACGCTCCCCTTAAAAGAAGGTACAGGAGCATCTGTTCGTTGTTTTGGAATAAAGAATGCCTGAAGATACGTTTCCCCGTGAGTCCTCTCACTCTGTGGCGTCTTCAAAAACTGTGTGCAACGCACAATCCACGCTTCGTGTGCAGACCTTCGTTCCCGCTGCCCCAGCGGCGCCCCCCGGGCCCCCACACCCCCCCCAAGATCACCACCCGGCGGGCACAGCGGAAAAATGCGTGTTGTGCACCCAGAATGGCAAGTTCACTGCCACGGGTTCAGGGTTCGGGCCCCTTGGGAGTGTCTCCTTGCGGGGGGTGGCGCTGTGTAAGGAGGCGTGTTTCGAGACTTTTCACCGAATCTGACCAAACCCCGTCTTGAGTGCGGGGTTGGTTTCTGCTACAGCTGGTTTTTTTATCTTAAGGTTTGCGTGAACACTGGATTTTTTTTTTCATCCAGGACTCTTTATGAGTATGGAGGAAAACAAAGGCAAACTTTCCTTCAGCAGTTTGATGCTAGGCAGAGGTAAATTTCTAAAAAGGAAATGAATTGTAAATCGACATTCAAAAGGATTAATAACGGCATTTAGGGACGGGAATAAGCTTATTCAAAGGTAACAGAGATATCAAACACTGCTGAAAAAATATGTGTAATATACAGATGAAAGTTAATTAAACGTTAAGGTATCTTTAGAGGTATATAACAAAATGTACTCCCACAAAGAGAAAAGAGGGAGAGCAAATACAAGTGCATTGCCGTCAGTGATTGTGAGGCTCGGTCTATGATCTCTGAATGTTTGTGAAGTATATAACAAAATGTACTCCCACAAGACAAAGAGGGGAGCATACAAAGTGCATTGGCCCTCAGTGATTGTGAGAGCTCGGTGCTATGATCTCTGAATGTTTTGCGAATGTATCTTTTCTTCTTTTTCTTCTTCTTCTTTTTTTCTTCTTCTCCCCTCCTCCTCCTCCTCCTCCTCCCTCCTCCTCTTCCTCCTTTCTTCTCTCCTCCTCCTCCTCCTCCCTCCTCCTCTTCTCCCCCTTCCTTCTTCTTCTTCTTCTTCTTCTTCTTCTTCATTGGCCTGATCTTTTCACTTTTTGACAACGCTTAGTGTTGGAGAGATATGGCCTTTTGACCTATTTTGACCCTCCTCCCTATCCCCCCCCCCCCCCTGTCCCCTACCCCCCGCCCCCCCCCCCCCCCCCCCCCCCCCCCACACACACACACACCCTTCCCCCACCCCAGCCCCTTGGCTGTATGGCTAGAAAGCCTAGAGCGTCCACTTTCATCCACATGTTGGAAACGATTCTTGCTTTGATGCGTAGCTTTTCTTTTGATGTCCTGGTCCTCTTTTTTTTTTTTTTCTTTCTTTTAACATAAGAGCTTCTTTCAGTCGTAAAGGATGGACTTTATATGGAAGTAATGGTTTTTAGTCTGACATCTTTGGTTGTCAGTCGTCCCCAGATACTGTGAGACGTGGATGGAGCAAGCCAGTTGGTTTCTGGTAGTCGGTAGTTTGGGCAACAGTTAGCCTGGTTTGTTTAGAGACTCGGTTTGGTTGGTTTGAAAAAAAAAAAAAACAAAGAAAAATGAAAAGAAAGAAAAAAGGCCAATGATCTGTTGGTTTTGTTGTTTGTGTTTGCTTGTTTGGGAAGGGATTTATTTTTTTCTTTGGGTTTTTTGTGGGTTTTTTTTTTTTTTGGATGACGGGATTTCTGCATGGCGTTTTTAATGTAAGATTTTTCAATGCGGTGCGCTTCTGTTATTCAGTTTTGTTTGTTTCTAAAAGAGCAACAACAACAGCAACAAAACTGTGTGGCAGCAAGGTTTTGCATGAACTTTTTCCTAAATTACGTATCTCACTACTTCGATCGTGTGGTTGTCTTTGTTCATCTAGCGTTGAAATATTCTTTCCATTTTTCTTCCTTGTTGCTTCGTGTTGGGTCGATGGAGATTATGAATGCACATATTGAAATCATTTTTCAAGCCGTGGAGAGAGAGAGAAGAGAGAGAGAGAGAAGAGAGAAGAGAGGAGAGAGAGAGGAGAGGAGAGTGAGGATGATGAGTGAGGGGTGAGGGGTGTGTGTGAGTGCGTGTATGTGTGCGTGCATGCGCGTGAGTGTGTGTGTGTGTGTGTGTGTGTGTGTGTGTGTGTGTGTGTGTGTGTTGTGTGTGTGTGGCGCGCGCGCGCGCGTGTGTGTGTGCGCACGCGCTCAGTTATCTTAGGAGAGTTCAATCACCCTAAGATGTGAAAATGTAAGGACCATTTACACGTAAGGTTTCGTGTCAAGCATCTTCATCCAGTTGTTGTCTTCATTTCCTGATGTCTGTGAATGATGGAAAAAATAGCTGCAGTATGTAATATTCGCTTCTCATGAAAACAAAAAAAGAAAGAATAAACAAACAAACAAGCTTGGCTATGTTTTGTTAAGAACATTGCCTCAGTCTACAGTTCACTGTACATGTGTTCATATTTTAATAAGTGCATCTGTAAAGAAACGTTGACAACAGATTGCCATGTCTGAAGTGTTTGTTTGTTTCAGAAAATGGAGGAAGTGCATACAGATGCACACAAACATACTGAAACGAACGTCCGTGGAACACTGATTGTGAGCGTGCAGACGCTAACATTTGTCAACACACAAACACAAACGCACGCGCGCGCGTACGCGTGCATGCACGCTCGACACACACGTACATGCATACACCTCTCTCTCTCTCTCTTTTCTCTCTCTCTCTCTCTCTCCTCCTCTCTCTCTCTCTCTCTCTCTCTCTCTCTCCACACACACACAAAACACACTCACACACACACACACACAAAACACACACACACACACACACACACACACACACACACTCTCTCTCTCTCTCTCTCTCTCTCTCTCGCTCTCTCCTCTCTCTCTCCACACACACACACACAACACACACACACACACACCCCAAAACACGCACGCACGCACGCACGCACGCACGCACGCGCGTGCGCTTAAATAAAAAAAAAGAGAGAGAGAATGCACTCATGTTTCAAATCAGCACAATTTTGCATACGCACTCGCACACAGATACCACCCCCAACTCCATCCCACCTCCCCACTACCCCACCCAACTCCTCGCACATGCACACGCGCGCGCTCTCGCATGCATGCACGAACGTTTTCCTGTTTAGATATGGCATTGTATGCACTGACAGTGATAAACAGTGTCTACATCCTGAACACTGCTGTTTCCAACTTGGAGTAGTATTCTCCAATCCCATGTTAGTGTGTGCGTGTGTGTGTGGGGGGGGGGGGGGGGGGGGGGTGCGCGCGCGTGTGTGTGTATGTGCGCGCGTGTGCGTGCGTGCATGCATACGTGAGTGCGTTGTCGTGCGTGCGTGCGTGTGGGTGTGTTTCTGACTTTAATGAATTTTATTATCAGCTTTCGAGACATCTTCCTGTAATCTGATTCCACATATTGTAATGGCCCACAGTCCTATCTGAACTAGGGCGTTCTTTATGCCCTTTTTGCGGAAAGCCCTTATTATTCCCAAATTTGGAATCCGGAAAAGATTTGACAAATCTAATTATTGTCTGATGTTCCTGGCCAGTTGTGTGAGTAAACTGATTTTTAAAAAATGATTAACTCGAAACATGTGAAAGGTGGAGATCAATGTCCTTTGGCCGCAAAACTGTGTGTGTTTCTGTAAATACCATTCTGCATTGGGTCGACCTTTCATCTGTCTAGAAACTACTGTCCGCAGCACTTTTATCGTTATGTTACCAGTAGAAATCTGGTATTTCCTGGACCTTCGTCTTCATCTAAAATGTCCTTGCAGATGGACAGTTTTAAGTTCGTTTCCCAAAATTCTACACTCTGACATCCACGAACAGAGGTATGGTGTTTCTTCAAGGAAACATTCTTCCCCCTGCTCTCTTCAATATCAAAATGGATGACATGGTAAAAGTAGTAAACCTTCTTTCCCCTGCCCTCTTTAATATAAAATTGATGACATAGTGAAAGTGGTAAACCAGGGTTATTACGGGTCTTTTCTGTTTTGTGGCTTTCTTCAATATCAAATTAATGACTTAGTTAAAGTAGTACACCAGAGTTATGAGTCCTCTATGTTTGATAATGACTTCGCACACTATGAAACTGCAGCCACCTATGCAGACGAACACGCTGATTCCGGCTTTGTATCGATGAGATCCGACAGAAAGCCGGTCTCCACCTTCACAGTTTTCGACAAAACTTTGCTGGCATTAAAATTTGCTTGAAACATGTATCATTTCACAGTGAAAATAAATTCTAGAAGTTATTACTGATCAAAATATTTAAAACACAACACCAGTACATAGGAACATCCTGTCAGAAAGCACATTAATATTTGTTGAGTTGCCTTGCACTAAGATCAGGGAACAAATGTGAGTAAACGCTTCGTCGTCTTTCCAGGGTTTTAATCCGCTCCAAACTGGTCTACGGCTTTGCCATTTATGGTTCCGCAGACCTTATCTTAAAACACTGCTTCCACGCACCATCAAAGGCTTGACTCATTTAGGGACATGCTGTATTACCTCTGCGTACTTCGTCTTCTGTGGTGGATTTTATGGTGGCGTCAGATCTTCAACTCTGTCGTCACGGTGAATCCCACAGTCTTCTCGGGATCTTGACGGCTGCCACAAAGCTGCATCTGCACCTCTGCTCCTTCTGTGTCTGTATACAATCTGTATACAATCAGACAGTAGCACCATCTCGCTCCACACAGTAACACCATCTCGCTCCACCTGTAGACAAAATCTCACTTTAAAGTGTTGTTTTACCTTTATATTCTTCTTCGTTTGCAAAACATCGACGATGAGTTTGAAGTTGTTCGAAAACTTTCCTAATTTCCAGACAATGTCCTATGCAGCTTACAAACACGTGAGATCCATTCTGATCTCGCTCTTTCCGTAAGTACATCACTGGCTCTAAAATACCAGCCCCACCCCCACCCCAACCCTCACCCTCACTCCACCTTTTTTTCCCCCTCGCAACTGACCTTTTTTTAAAACGATTTCCATGCTTTCAAAGAGTATTTGTGTATCTGTTCAAAGATACAACATTTGTGCACATGTGGGAAGTGGAATGGGTGTGGGTGAAGGTTGAGGATGAGGAGGGGGGGGGGGGGTAGTGGTGGCATGTACTTTTTTTTATTTCATTCTGGTGGTGGCATGTTGAGCTTTTATTTTATCGATTCTAGTTATTCTGTTTGATTTTATTTAGCATCCAAGATGCGACAATTCTCTCCCTGTCTCTCTGTTTCTCTGTCTCTCTCTTGTCTGCCAGTCTGTCTGTCTGTCTGTCTTCTTTTCTCTCTCTCTCTCCCTTCCTCTCTCTCTCTCTCTCTCTCTCTCTCTCCTTCTCTCTCTCTCTCTCTCTCTCTCTCTCTCTCTCCAGAACTCTTTTCAAAACAGTCCTGTAAGATCTTTGGATAGATGGCAATCATCAGCACAATGACATGTACATTCAGATCCCTTGCCCAGAATCAAACCATGCTCAGATTATCATGTAGGACGCTTCTTTCAGACCTGTGAAAGAAGACCATAGACTTTGAAACGTAAATGATGTTTGAAAGAACAATGAGAGAGATAATCAGTAATCTGCAAAAGAGCAACAGCAGATCACTGGTGTCTAGTTGTACGATACTTGGTTTAACTGGTATTTCTTTTTGTCTGCTAATCAGAGCCAAAACTCACGTTCGGTCAAAAACCGATTTAAATCCGGACAACTCACATGAGCTACCAGCCGCCGTGGTGAAGTGGTTAGCGTCGCGGACATCCGGTTTGGAGGCCGTCGGTTCGGTTCATCAGGACTTTACGTCAGGGTTTTCCTGCCTCGACTGGCTCCAACCCAGAATTGAGTTTGCTATGGACTCAATTTAGAAGACTGGGATCGTCCCAGTCGAGTTTCATTCATTCTCTGAGAATGTTGCTCAGATTTCATGACCAACACTGCAGGTGTCTGTATCTTTCGGGCCTGGTTGACCCTTGGATACATTATGGAAGTTAGCGCAGACTATAGCCTTGTCATGCAGCCACAGATCAGAATAGAAACCCTTAGCATCATTTTGTTACTTATCCTCATCCTCATCAATAAATATTTTGAGAAAAGAAATATTATATCATATAACCTTTCACGCCCTGCTCTCATGGTGACCTCAGTTTCGGTTGCCTCATAAAAACTTTGGACTTACAGTGATTCTGTCAGAGTCACTGGTATCGAGGACTGTCGATGGACAGACGAACGTAATGGCGCCCTCCGGAGGGAGAGTTCACCCACGCCGGCTCCGCGACTAAGCAATTATTGCCGTCCGTAGAGGGCTTCGTTGTGTCCTGCAACAGGCACCACTGAACACCGCCGAAGTGACTCACCAGCAGTGCAGTGTCTCCTCTGGTGGGTTGCCTCATGACGGTTTGACATTGACTGCTCTCAGTGGATTGCCAGTGCCGGAGCTGTAGTGGGAAGGGCCAGGCTGTGACTGTGGACAAAACAAGGGGGTCGGAATGAGCGGGTGCAGTACCACAGATGTGGCAGAAAAGATATGGGGGTAACGGGTGAGGGTGGGAACCTTCAGGTGAGTAGACAGAGAAATACCATGGGCATTTCCACCATCTGCTAATGACACGTTGTTGGATCTACGGTTCTGACCTCGCAATGCTGACCATGGATCCAGCCCAAGTGTTTTTTTTTTATTTGTTTTTTTTTTTATTAACCGCTGAACATAAGGATAACTGCAAGAAGCATACGACTCCAGCATGTAATGTGGACTACAGTTACATGGATAGATAGGAACAGATAGCTGAGCAGTCATACTCACTGCACAACGATTAGTAAATTACTTTCCCGCCTAACAAATGAGAAATAGTTCTTTGAAGAGCTGCGTCTACTCGGCCAGCCTCCCGTTTGGTCAAATCATCATGACAGCGCTGGGGTCCGCAGAGTCTGTCCAACATAGACCCTCTACCCCCCCCCCCCCCCCCCCCCCATCCTGCATTCTCAATTCCCCCCCCTGCGCGCCCCTCCCCCCAACCTCCTGCTTACTCCTCTTCCCTCTCCCCCCTCCCAAAAGAAAAAGAAGAAAAAAAAAGAAAGCTGCCTTGAAATAGTTGGTCTTTAATGGGGAGAGTACGCTAGACAGGAGGGCCTTTTTTGCTATTGGGACATTTAGTTGCTACCCGACCAAAGCTGGTCGCTGCTTGTAACGAAGAGCTCTCCACCCGTTTCATTCCAGTTTCCTGGAGCGTGGCCTCCCCTGAGCCTGAAGTCAACACACGCCGTATTTCCTTGTTCCCGTCAAGGTCGTTTCCATGACGGTGTTCACCAACGAGGTCATCGTCCCAAACATCATTTTCAAGAGCGTAACCGATTTCCCAGTCAAGACATACTGGAAACAGGCGGTTACGGGAGAGCCAGCCCAGCGGGAACCCAAACGCAAGAACCTCTTCCGACAGCACGTTACAAGGTCAAGGATGTTTCTCTCAGTCTCCCGGAAGGGTGAGAGGTCACACAGTCGGCGCGGTGGCGATGGGCGAGTCTGGAATTTGGGCAGGCACAACGCCTGCCACCGCCACCACCACCGCCACCACCACCACCCAGGACCCGAACGTCAAAAGACAGTCGGAATATCAGCGGCGGTATCGCGCGCGCTTGAGAGAGTATCGGCCGGAGCGGTATCAGACCATGAAGGCGCGGAACACGCAGCGGATGAGGCAGGCTCGGGCACGCCAACGACAGACACAGCAGACAGCGCGTTTGTTGTGAGTATTTGGCGCCGAGTGGGATGGTCAGTCTGTGTGCCTGTCTGTCCCGCTGTCTGTCTGTCTGTCTGTCTCTCTGTCTGTCTGTCTGTGTGCCTTTCTCTCTGTCTGTCTGTCTGTCTGTCTCCCCCTGTGTGTGTGTGTGTGTGTGTGTGTGTGTGTGTGTGTGTGTGTGTGTGTGTGTGTGTGTGTGATTATGAAATGGGATGAAAGTTACGAAAGAAAATCACCCTCAAATGGGATCCCCCCCCCCCCCCCCCAACCCACCCTTTTTATCGTTTTTTTCCCCAGTCGTTGATCCTTAATTGCTTATTTTTCTTGCCAGAAATATCATTAAAACAATCTCAATCGTCCAAATAGTACGTTTATAAGGGATTTTGTCATAAGTAGATTCCTCTACTTTATGTAAAAAAAAAAAAAAAAAAAGACACGCGCGCGAACACGCACGCACGCACGCACGCACGCACGCACGCACGCACGCACGCACGCACGCACCGCACACACACACACACACACACACACACACACACACACACACACACACACACACAGAGTCGTCGGAGCGCAGTTAAGTTCATCTTTTTTTTCCCCCTTTTCTCATACATTTTATTCAAGTAACAGAAGAGATACATATGCGCAGATAGAGGACAGTGCGCAGAGATTTTCATACGTACATTAAACTGATGATACATGAATATTTCTTACTACTGTGAAAAGTGGAACAAAAGATAATTATAAAGTACACTTACACATAGACACACATGAACATATCTATCTATACATGTACTCATATTCATGTATAAACATACACACGCACACGCACACACACACACACACAACACACACACACACACACACACACACACACACACACACACTACATTATTGTACAGAGTGAGACTGAGCCTTGAAATGCATCATGAAACAAACTCATCTAACCTGTTACCACAATTGCACTCATAAAAAAAAATAAATAACAAAAAAAAAAAAAATTAAAAAATGCACGCTCGGAGTGACATATTTGTATACAAGCATACATCCTTAGATCATTATCTATCACTGTACATCATCAAGAATACACTGATAAGGGGACCACTTTTTAAAGAAATCTGCAAGCTTCATTTCTTTTGAAAAGATGTATTTTTCAACTATATAATTGTGTTTTAAATCTTTCAGAAAGTGTATTACATTTGGTTTGATCTTATTTATCCTCCATTTGTAAATAAAGTATTTGCTAATAGATTAATCCGATCAAAAGTGTCATCTGTTTTTGTTTGGTCATCATTCCCAAACAAAACAAGTTCTACGTTGAATTTTAACTGAAAACATTGTTCGCACTTCTCTCTTAAACTCTTCTCCAGGTCCCTCCAAAAACATTGTGAAACATCACAGAACCAAAATAATGTCTGGCTGAATCTTTCTCCTTTCTACAAAAAGTGCATTTGTCACAATTTGTAATTCTCATTTTCTTCAAAATATTGTTGTTAAGTTCATCTAACCTCGGGTTTTATTTCCCAAAATTGCATATAAAGTTTGTTGTATTCCGTAAACGTCAATACGGTTCAAACGCATTTCAAAATTCGAACATTAAGTTTACTTTAACAGCGCCGATACTCGTTAGAGACCAAGCGCTATGCGCATTACAATTCCAGCTGTCGTTTACGTAACGGGCTGTCTACCTGGGTAGAGCCGGGTAAAGAGCTGCCTGCTGGCGCTATGCGCTAATCATACGTTTCCAGTGTCACTCAGTCGAATATCAGTCTCTCCAGTTTTTCACTCATTACCTCGAGTTTTCTTAGGGGACGCATGCCATCCACACGAACGGCCAAACTGACTTTCTCTTCCGAAATTTGGGTGTTGGGAATTTTTACGTGTGCATTAAGATGTTATGCATGCGTTCACCTTGGTTTAAAGTCTCGTTCGGAGAAGTTCGGGAAGTGGAGTCGGTATCAGTGTTAACGCCGAAGGGAAAATCCCCTGTAGGTAAACGACCCAGCGGAGAGACTTAAACCCTCAACCGCAGGATCGTTAGGATCACACAAGTCCGGCTCTCTATCAAATGAGATATTCTGGTCGCCGTTCGACCTTCTTTGTGGTTTGTTTATTTGTTTTGAGAGAGAGAGAAGAAGAGAGAGAGAGAAGAGAGAGAGAGAGAGAGAGAGAGAGAGAAATATTGTCATATAACTGGGTAATCTGTGTATTTTATCCAACCCATTTTAAATTCAGAATCAGCTGTTTCACTCTTTGGCTTCAACTGGCAGCTAAGATCTAGGTGAGGCTACAACAGCTCAACTGGAGAGCGTTGTACTCGTGGTTCTGGTCGAATCACCGCTGGGCATTTTCGAACAGAGCGGTTTTTTCCCCCGGAGTGAACAACATTGGTTCTGACTTCATGTCCCAAAACGTTCTTCGAACGAGACTATTAACGGCGATTCCGTGTATGAACGCACGCATGAAATCTTGTACACACATAAAATCCTATCAACGACTTTTGGAAGTGAAGGCCAGTTTGTCCATTGGTATGGATGACACGTTACACATAGCATGCACTTGTCTGAAAATTCGAAAGAATGGAGAGGAAAAATGTGGTTGAATGAATAATGTTTCACTGAATGACATGGGAAACGGCGGAATGAAGCGCCAGCAGGCAGCTCTTCAGTTTGCGCTACCCAGGTAGGCAACCCGTTGTGTAAATGAGTGTGGATCGTTAAGCGCTTAGAGATTGGTCTCTAACCGAGGATAGGCGCTATGTAAGTTTTCTTAATGATAATAATAACAACAACAGCAGCAATAATGATGATGATAAAACTGCTACTACCACTACCACTACTACTACTACTACTACTACCACTACCACCACACTACTACTACTACTGCTACTGCTGCTGCTACTACGACTACTACTACTGCTGCTGCTATACTACTACTACTACTACTACTACTGCTGCTGCTACTACTACTACTACTACTACTGCTGCTACTTATAAAGATTTTTTAGACAGGGTTGATAGCTGGTGATAATTACTCGTACACAGTGCGGAAGAACGTTTTCTTGATCACAAATGCCACAGTCAGGAAGTTCCCTCCTCTGTGTGTGCATATGACACTAAGTATCCACCTGGGTTCGTAAATGCTGTCTGTTTGTCTGTTGGCTGTTTGTCTCTCTCTCTCTCTCTCTCTCTCTCCTCTCTCTCTCTCTCTCTCTCTCTCTCTCTCTCCTCTCTCTCTCTCTCTCTCTCTCTCTCTCATTCACTCAGTTTTCGTGTCTGTCACGTCTCTTGGCGACTGCTTTTCTTCACTCTCCTCTCTCTCTCTCCCCTCCTCTCTCTCACTCTCCTCTCTCTCTCTCTCTCATTCACTCAGTTACTGTGTCTGTCACGGTCTCTTGGCGACTGTCTCTCTCTCTCTCTCTCTCTCTCTCTCTCTCTCTCTCTCTCTCTCTCTCCTCTCTCTCTCTCTCTCTCTCTCTCTCTCTCTCTCTCTCTCTCATATTCACTCAGTTACTGTGTCTGTCTCAGTCTCTTGGCGACTCTCCTCTCTCTCTCTCTCTCTCTCTCTCTCTCTCTCTCTCTCTCTCTCTCTCTCCTCTCTCTCATCCTTCCTGCCTGCCCGTCTGGCTGTGTCTGTCCCTTATCTTATCTCTGTCTGTCTGTCTGTCTGTGTCTGTCTGTCTGTCTTCTCTCTCTCTCACCCTCTCCCTCCCTTATCCTTTTTCTCTCTCTCCCTCTGTGTGTGTATATGTGTGTGTGTGTGTGTGTGTGTGTGTGTGTGTGTGTGTGTGTGTGTGTGTGTGTGTGCGTGCGTGCGTGCGTGCGCGCGCGCGCGCGCGCACGCGCGCGCACGCTTTTATGTATGTGTCGCCATGTTTGGTCAGTTGAAAAAAAAAAAGTAATGTTGGTTCAATGAGAAGAGCTTAGGAATTCTTTTTCTCGGTGTCCTGCGTCTGTCTGTCAGTCTGTCTGTCAGTCTGTCTGTCTCTTACTCTCTCAACTACACCACCACCACCACCACCACCACCGTTATCAGCAACTTTGACAATTGACATCATCAAACCGAAATTTGAAAAGTCATGTTGCGCAGGATATTGTGTGTGTGTGTGTGTGTGTGTGTGTGTGTGTGTGTGTGTGTGTGTGTGTGTGTGTGTTCTTCAGTTTAGAACTGAAGAACACACACACACACACACACACACACACACACACACACACACACACACACACACACACACATTGACTTCACATTGCAGGATATTGTGTGTGTTGTGAGGTGATGTGTGTGTGTGTGTGTGTGTGTGTGTGTGTGTGTGTGTGTGTGTGTTAACTCTTCAATTTTATTATGCAGAGAATGCAAAGCCAGTTCATCTATATTCAGTTTACAATATCTGTAAAGACAGACAGCACGCCACCTGAATGGATCGATAATCACTAGCCTTTTGCATTGGTATCGTTCTAACCAATCATCATCATCACCACATCAACCGTTCTTTTAAAAATCAAAAGGCGTTTTCTTAGAGGACTTCACTGTAGTAATGATTTTGGTTTCATTGTAGTGCTGGTTTCGATGTGTTAGTTGTACATGTGGATTTATTCTTATACATGCATGTTCCTGTTTTTTTGTTGTTGTTGTTTTTTTTTAATGCATTCAGCTCAAATGGACCTGCTTTCCTGTCTGGTCTGGTCTGGGTCTTTTCTTTTCGCCACCAAAAACTCTCCGCTCTTTTTCTAACAGCTGCACTCATTTCTGATCCATGCACCTTCTCTGAAACATCCTGTGACCGCTGTCTTTCTTCTTGTGCCATTCTACTGGGAATTCTCTTCCATAGAAACACCGCTCGTCTGAATCTCTCAACCGTCATTCATACTGCACAAATGTGTTGTGCTGTGTTGTGTTGTTTTGTGTTGTGTTGTGTGTGTGTGTGTGTGTGTGTGTGTGTGTGTGTGTGTGTGTGTGTGTGTGTGTGTGTGGTTGTTTATTATACCGGCCTTTGTTAAGAAATGAGCAGCAGCTTGGTTAACGTTTCAGTATCCCATCACCCAAAACACACACACACACACACACACACACACACACACACACACACACACACACACACACACACACACACTCACACACACACCTAGGATATTGAGTGCGTTTGGGAGTGTTACGTGTATTGATCAGTTCATCACATCGACAGCCGTTCTCCGACTTCAAAAGGTTTGGTTCCTGTTACGAGAATGAAGATTGCCGCTTAACCCGGAGCTCACCCTAACTAAAGAAAGGCAGGACCCTCTGGACACATACCTGTGTGCCTTAGAAACAGTAGGGTGAATGTGATTTCACAAGTCAAGTCACCCGTCTACCATTTTATCATGGAAGCAGCCATGTCTTCAAACAAGCAAGGGGAAGCCACTTGATTTGCCGCTCGCCGCTCGATAATCTCGATCACACGAGTGTTCATTCTGCGCTGTTCTCTCTGTTTTCGTTGGTTAAATGCAAACGAAGAAGATACATACATACATACATACATATATAATATATATATAATATATATATATATATATATATATATATATACAATACAAAACACACACACAAACACACTACACACACACACACACACACACACACACACACACACACACACACACACACACCAAGCGTCAGCATGAAAACCAACTGTATGGAAAATTACTAGATTTTCAACACAACCACCCTCCTGTCCCTTCCCCTTCCCCCCCCCCCCACCCGGTCATTCTCTGCTAAGTCTTTGTTTTATCATTTGTTGAAGAATTTGGAACACGTGTGGCTCATTTCCAAAACCGTCAGGATGAAAACTAATCTACTGATAGATTACTAGTTTTGACTAATATCCCCCGTACTCCCTGATAGGGAGGTGATGTTTTCACACACGTCTGTTTGTTGGTTTGTTTGTCCGTCAGCAAAATTACGCGATAGCTACTGAACCGATTTAAATGACCATTGGTGGAAAGACGGAATGTGTCTTTGGGATGAAGCCATTGAATGGTTGTGCGGATCCTGATCGAAAGACCGATCCAGGATCCGTTCGACCATGGCAGGGGTCTGTGCCTTCCCGTGTGTTCTTCTGCAATTCTAGTTCTTCATGAAAAAGTCATATTCTCCTGAAGATCGTATCGTATTTGCGTGTTGTCGTGATAATTTTCGCGGGTTTTTTTTGTGTGTGTTTCTTTGTTTATTTCTTGTTCTTTTGTTTTATTTTGTTTCGGTTCTTGTGAATCGTCCAGGGAGGGATCAATGTTATTTTTTTACATCAAATTATGATTGTGACAGTGACCCCGAGTCCATGAGGTAGTGTCAGAAAACGCGCGCGCGCGCACACACGCACGCACGCACGCACAGCACGCACGCACGCACGCGCGCGCACGCACGCACCGCACGCGCACGCACGCACGCGCACGCACGCACGCGCGCGTGCGCTCTCTTTCACTCTCTCTCTTTCTCTCTTGCTTGCTCGCTTTCTCACTCACGCGCGTGCGTACACGTACGCGCGCGCGTCAGTACGCGCGCGTACACACACATGCGCCTGTTTACCCCCCCCCCCCCCCCCCCCACCACACACAACACACACACACACACACACACACACACACACACACACACACACACACACACACACATAAATGTCATCAGTATTGATAAAGTACAAGTGATTTTAAGAGCTTGACAGAATATCACGAACCTTGGAATAAACCCAGCTGCTACTCGTACGTCGAAAAGTTCTCAGAATTTGCTTATGCGTGCGTACATGGTATTCACAGTACAAGCGCTGGCAAATCGTAGAATGAGAAATGAACTAGACGTAAATAAATGCATGAATATAAAACAGTACGAATGAAATTGGCATGACACGGTTTCAAAGAGATTTTTTTTTGGTAGTGTTCCTGCCGAGGATGACTTTAAATTGAGGAAGGAACAAAGAAAAAAATACACACGCGCGCGCGCGCGCGCATGCACGCACACACACACACACATACACACACACACACACACACACACACACACACACACACACACACACATATATATATATATATATATATATATATATATATATATATATATATATATATATATATATATATATATATATATATATATATATTTGTTGATGATATTAAAAAAAAAATTCCTTTTTTTAATATCATCAACAAATGTTGCTCCCCAAGGGGTCGAGCACTTTTTAAGTCATTTTAGGCTTTTTAATTATATTCATCTATATATATAATATATATATATATATATATATATATATATATATATATAGACATATATATATATATATATATATATATATATATATATATATATAATATATATATTGAAGAGAGAGAGAGAGAGAGAGAGAGAGAGAGAGAGAGAGATACACCCGTATATTCAGTCCTTGTGACCCAAACTTTCTGCCAGTTCTTATTGTCGGATTTTCTTTCTTTTCGTGTTCATTCTTCGCTGAACCTCTCTGGCCTCCTTGTCTCGCGCCTGCCTCTCCCCGAGGCCTGACATTTGAAGGGTTACGGTTAGTTTCATTCAAAGTGAGTTTGATTGCCGACGGAAACTGAAACAAATTTAAAAAAAAAAAAAAAAAAAAAAAAATATCATTCAGCTAGACAAAAGGGACAAACAAGTTACAAGACAAAACACGACGCGTTTCGACCTCTTTGATCCTCTGCGGGGCAAGACGAAACAAACAAAATTCAGGACACGGACAACGAAGAACGAGCCATCACTCACTCATCTTCTCATTTGCATTAGGATTTGGAACGTGGGCATTTGTCGTGTCCTCAGGCTTTAGTCGTCTTGCAGCAATTTCACTATAAATGTCGCTTCACAGCCTCGGGACCGAGTCGATCGGTCAGCCGAGCAACATACTCGATATCATTGGACTTCCGTGCCATTCGATTCGATGCAGTTGTGTTCCGTTAGGCGCTTGGAGATCGTTTCAGCTAGTACTTTATATAAGATTGCTGACAATTACTGTCCCATCATTGTTGTTACCATCATTACATCTGTATTGGTTCTGTCGGCTGTCAGACTGACGGGTTTGTGTTTCCTCTTGATCCAGATCTATTCTTCTTTTGCCCGTTTTTTCCTTTTTTTTTGGAATAGTTTTCTTTCTGTGTGTGTGTGTGTGTGTGTGTGTGCGTGTGCGTGCGTGCGTGCGTGCGTGCGTGTGTGTGTGGTTCTTTTTTTTATTTCTTTTTTTTAAAATAACCATTGTGTGTCAACCGCTTAGAGCCTAATATATCATATGATATTGCTGTATAAACCTTACATAGCGTTTGTCATCCTTGCATTGTTTGTCAAACGCTTACGTCATATATTATATCGCTGTATAAACCTAGTGCAACGTTTGTCATCCTAGCGTTGTTTGTCAAGCGCTTAAAGCATATCATAGTATGTTTCTGTGTAGACCTAACATAACGTTTGTCATCGTTGCATAGTTTGTCAAGCGCTTACAGCATATATTGTGTCGCTGTATAAACCTAACGTAATGTTTGTCATCCTTGCATTGTTTGTCAAACACTTAGAGCATATATTGTATCGCTGTATAAACCTAACGTAATGTTTGTCATCCTTGCATTATTTGTCAAGCGCCGAGAAGATATCATGTTATGCTGCTGTATGAAAAAAAAATGTTTGTCATCATTGCATTATTTATCAAGCGCTTAGTGCACATATGTTGCTGGTATAAATCTAAAATGACGCTTGTCATCCTGGCGTCATGTGTCAAGCGTTTAGTGCGCATCATATTGTGTTGCTGTATAAAGAAATGTTTGTCATCATTGCATTGTTTGTCAAGAGCTTAGAGAATATCATTTTATGTTTCTGAACACAC
>CM031599.1:50618778-50653778 GCA_018398815.1 Conus ventricosus | reverse complement strand
TGTGTGTGTGTGTGTGTGTTGTGTGTGTACACACACACACACACACACACACACACACACACACACACACACACACATATATATATATATATATATTATATATATATAATACACACACACACACACACACACACACACACACACACACACACACACACACACACACACACACATGCATGTGAGTGTGTGTGTGTGTGTGTGAGAGAGAGAGAGAGAGAGAGAGAGAGAGAGAGAGAGAGAGAGAGAGAGAGAGAGAGAGTGAGTGAGTGAGTGAGTTAGGGCTTTTTAGAGATTTTATGCGTTACCTAATCTGTAAATTTCAAAATGTACCCTTTTCTGTTTTCATCTTCCTAGACCTTCATTTCCTTGTTCCCCTTCTTCTTCTTCTTCTTCTTCTTCTTCTCTTTCTTTTCATGCTACTTCCTTGTACTTGAAGTTTATTAACATGAGAGCAGAGACAGCAACTTTCTGCCTACTCCGAGTCAGTCCTCTCTCTCTCTCTCTCTCTCTCTCCTCTCTCTCTCTCTCTCTCTCTCTCTCTCTCTCTCTCTCTCTCTCTCTTAACTGTGTGGAGCGCTTGATAGACCAAAAGGCTGATGCGCGTTGTGGTGAGCTTTGCTGTTTTAAACTCATGTTGTTGTTGCTGTTGATTTACTGCTTGGTTTTATGTGGCGCTAAGCTGAAATATTTCATATCTTTCTGTGTTCAGAGGGTTTTTTTTAAAGTGAGTTTGTAAGTTATTTCTGAATTTTTAAGCCTATTTCATTTGATCTGATTCAGAGTTAGACTGATGCTTGAATAGTTCATTGGTTTACGTGTGAATTACTGTTTGATTCTACATTGCTATGAGCACTGTTTGTTGTTGTTATTGCTGTTGTTGTGGTTGTTGTTTATTTGTTTTTTTGTTTGTTTTCGTTTGGTTGTGAATGATCTTTACAGTTGTCGGGGCATACAGGGCATACATAAGCTGTCCATGGAAATTTTTCGAAGTTTTTATTTTTTTTTTTTTTTTTTTTACCTAAAGGTGTTCTGATCGATCTGCTGTCAAGATAGGAGAAGAATATCCTCTCAAGATGGCTGATGCTGGAAAGAGTGTACTATTAAATAATGATGCCATGTTACGACAATTGCTCTCCCTTTAGTGTGTAATGTTTAGGTCTGGAGGGGAAAAGTGTGAGAGAGCAGGTGTCCCATGTCTGCCTGCTTTTGCTGGATCAGTAAGGTATGCTTACTGGTTTGTAGTATTTTGAAGAAACCACTTGACTTACTGTTTGACTTACTGTTTGACTTACTGTTTGACTTACTGTTTAATGCTGGATGTATCTATGTGTCATACTTCTTTTTTTTTTCCAAAGCCCTTGGTGTTCAGTCAAATTCACTAAGGACGATATTTTGGGCTGAATCATCTCGCTTCAAAAACTTGGAAAAGAATGACAAAGATTGTCAGGCTGAATTCTTTCCTCTTTTGTTTTATTTTACGCCCACATCTGTTTCGCTGTCATTAGCTCATTAGTTGATGTAATGTGTGATCAGTTTGAAAGTTCCAAAGCTGATGTTTGAATAAACAGTTGCTGAAAAAAAAAAATTTCTGTTCAGCTGTGAAGTTTCGGATTGATGATGTTGACTTTCTCTGTCTCTGTCTCTCTTTCTCTCTGTCTCTCTGTCTCTGTCTGCCTGTCTGTCTGTCTGTCTCTCTCTCTCTCTGTCCCTTTTTCTCTGTCTCTGTCTCTCTCTCTCTGTCTCTGTCTCTCTCTCTCTCTTCTCTCTCTCCTCTCTCTCTCTCTCTCCTTCTCTCTCTCTCCTCTCTCTCTGGCCTTTCCAAACCTGACTTGTTGAGTGTTTCGCTGTGATATCTGATGCAAGCACATGGGCATGCCTGTGCATTCACATATGATCAAAGGACGTGTCTGCGTTTCTTTTACGTTTATATTTGTGTGAGAGAGCACACTGGTTTGTGTGAGTGAAGAAGAAAGTAGTACACATACGGCGCTATCAGGATGCCATGGTCCGTTTTGTCTTGTGGTCACCAGCGGTTGAGAATCTACAGATTTCATTGGTTGTAAATGCGAATGAGGTTCAGCCTTTATGTTCATTCTTTGCAGTGAATCAGGACACGCTCATCGAGTCGCTCCGTCTCTCTTTCTCCTCTTGCAAAAACATACCTGTTACTGTGCATGTGCAATGAAGACAGCGAAAGACAAAGAAGGATGTGAGTGATCTGAACTATCAGAATCAGTTAAAGATGACCAACGTTTCCCTTAAACAGTTTGATAACGGACATGTTGACCCCACACACTAATACACAGGTCACATTAACACCCGCACGCACGCACGCACGCACGCAGCACACACACACACACACACACACACACACACACACACACACACACACACACACACACACACCACACACACAAACACATATTTGTCTAATATCACGAATAGTAGATAGACGTTAAATGAAAGACACACACACACACACACACACACACACACACACACACACACACACACACACACACCTCTCTCTCTCTCTCTCTCTCTCTCTCTCTCTCTCTCACTCTCTCTCTCCTTCCTCTCTTCTCTCTTCTCTCTCTCTCTCTCTCTCACACACACACACACACACACACACACACACACACACCACACCACACACACACACAAGTTGTTTTTATTTTCATGGTGTTAGTAGTTTTCTATTTGAATATGCCATATATGATTATGAGACAATTCATTTTACTTCTTTTTTTTAAGTTGTTAAAAAGATACATTTCTAACAAAGGACATCCTTTACGACAAGGAGTGCTTTAAGAATCATAAAAAAGATTTGGGAAGAAGACCGTTTTAATTTTGATGATGTTGTATACATGGGATACGTTCAATCAATGAAAAGTTATCAGCAGCAGCTAGAATTGATTTTGGCTGTATATTAAAATAATGAAAAAGAACAAAGCGCGTAACAATTGATATAGAAATAATGTTAGTAAGGGTTCAAGAATTTAAAAAAAGGTTGAAGAATATGAAACAATGTACTGTTAGCACCCACACCGAATCCTTTGTCAGATGGGAGGGAACATTCGAGTCCTTTGTAGAGTGGGAAATTATACTGACACAAATAAGTAAACAAAAAAATATAAAATGAATCAAGTTATGTCATAACATTTAAGTTTTAAACAACATCTAGAAGAAAAGTATTGTATCAGACAATATGACTATGCTCTGTGAAAATTTTGACGTTTCTTTTGGTTCTGTAATATTTCGCCTTTTTTTTTTCTTTTTTTTTTTTTTTTTTTTTTTTTGGGGGGGGGGGGGGGGGGGGTTAAAAACAAATAATGAAGGAAAACGAAACGAAAAACTGTTCACATATGAAAATTAAACGTAAAATTGTGTTCTCATTGCGTATTGTGAGACAAGAAAACCAGATAAGTTTTTGATCAGATCATCATGGTTGCGAAACGGTGTATCAACATGTGTAACCCAAACAACAATAATACGTAGTTAGCTATTAGGTAAAAAAATAAGTACAAGGTTGGAAACAGATGCACTCTAAAAGTGTGTATGTGTGTGTGTGTGTGTGTGTGTGTGTGTGTGTGTGTGTGTGTGTGGGGGATCATTTTCCCCCAAATGGAATCCATATCAACAAGAGGTGGAGACGATTGTGATGTGTTAAAATCCCCCAGTAAACAAGCAAGCACAGCGTGATGATTAATGCAGATATATTGCGCTATTTCAGTTTTTGCATTTGCACCTTGTTCCCTATTTGATATCCTGAGGATTGTATTTTCGATTTTGCCTCACGTTTTGCTCCGATTTAAGAAAGAAATAATAAATTTGAGACAGGCATATCCTTTCTGCAATTTGATGCTATTATTTCAATCCGTTTTATGTGCATTTGTACTAGCGATATTCACGGTTTCGTTCAGTGTTTATTTTAAACATACGTGAAATACATGTTTGAATTTGGGGAAACAGAACTTCTGTTCTATTGAAAGGGGGAATTAACACACAACTGCAAGAACAATAACAAGAGCCGAAATGGAAAGCTCTTTTAATAG
The DNA here is from genome assembly GCA_018398815.1 of Conus ventricosus. NCBI lineage: Eukaryota > Metazoa > Mollusca > Gastropoda > Neogastropoda > Conidae > Conus > Conus ventricosus. The sequence continues at coordinate 50,649,723 of CM031599.1, read as the reverse complement.
GCAATTATAAATTAGCTTTGGAGAGCTTAATCACAATCCTGAGGTGATTTTATGTAAAGGGAATCGCCGTTTTAGTCTTATTTAAAAACGTATTTGGCAGTCAGTGTCCGCTTTAAAGGTAAAGTCGGCATACTATTGCTTCGACGTTTTGCGACATCCAACGCCAGGTTCCCGAATATCACACTGGCACGCACATACGCACGCACACACGCAGTGCGCGCGCACATGTAAGTACGTCCGCCCGCCTGCACGCACCACGCACGCACGCAGCGAGTTCTTTTTTATGCGGACATAAAATCAGTAGCTGTCTACAATATGAACCAGTCAGCTTTGATATTTGACGGAGGAAGAGAAAGGTACGTGACATTTATTTCACACTTACTTGCAAAGTATGCGAATGTAACCAAATTAAGTGTGCTACAGTAACCAATAATTCTTGGCCAGTTAATTCATTAGCTACAGGAACACTTGAATGGTTTTAAAATCTGTGTGATCAACATAAGCGTGAATGCTACTTCCAAATCAATTTTAGTATGACAAAAGACATTGGCGGGACACGTGTTGTGCGTTCTAATGTTGCTGTTGTTGTTTGTCTGTCAGTTTGTTCATTTTCTTTTGCAGTTGACACTTTGGTTGCAAAGGATTGTGTGTATGTTATGAATGCTGATGTTAGGTACATTCACATTGTCACAAAGAGGAGTTTGCAGATCGCGCATGTTAAGTTTATGCTCTTACTTTTATGAACTCTCTTCGGTTTCTTTTAAGCATGCGTTGCAGTCGCCATTCTGTTCAGACATACTTTCCGTCAGTGTTTTCTTGAAATGTCCTTTCCAGTTACTTTTCTGTCACAAAGTAACCTCTGCGAGTTCTGGTCATTATTTTGTTCAAACAGTGTGTTCCGTTCTCCATTTTGTGTAAATATTTATACATTCAAGTTACTGTTCTGGTCAAACTTATTTTCCAGTCCTTCAGTTCAATCACACTCACCCAGGCATCATTTTGTTCAAACATACTCTGTATGTCTTTCTGTTCAAACATATCTTATGTTCTTTTGTTCAAAAATCTCTTTTGTCATTTCGTTCAAAGATATCTTTTTGTCATTTTGTTCAGACAATCTTTATGTCGTTCTTGTTCAAACATATCTTTTTTTTGTCATTTTGTTCAAACAAATGTTTGTGTCATTTTTGTTCAAACATATCTTTTTTTGTCATTTTGTTCAAACATACCTTTATGTCATTTTGTTCAAACATATCGTTTTGTCATTTTCTTCAAATTATCTCTATGTCATTTTGTTCAAACTTATCTCAATGTCATTTTGGTCGAACATTTCATCATTTCGTTCAAATCTATATTCCGATCTTCATCAGACTAAGGTATCACTGGAGATGACTGTCGCTTATCATTTCATGAAATGTATATATAAAAATATCTTTTAAATATCTTAAAGTTCAACAGATTATTTTTTAAATGATGTAACCAAAAAACAAAAACAAAAAAAAAAACAAAAAAAGGGAAAAAAAGTAAATAAATTCAAACACCTATGACCAGCCATTGCGTCTGCCTGCTTTCAGGAGAGTGGGCGCCCGGCATGGCACACTTCTTCCCCGTCAGGCCAGGGGTGAGCAAGAGGGCGGAGTATTCGCGGCGCTACCGCGAGAAGCTGAAGGCCAGGGGACCTGAACACTACCTGCGCTACCAGCAGCGGGCCAGGGAGAGGATGAGACGGCTCCGGGACAGAAGAGAGCAGGGTCTGCGCCCCGAACAGGATCCCTGGACGTCACAGTTCAGCTCTGAGGACACAGGAGAGGGCGAAGATCAGCGGCAGCAATACCAGAATCAGTAGTGTCACGTCCAGCCGGTATCAGTACCAACAGCGTCACTACAGCCAGAATCAGTATCAATAGTGTCACGTCCAGCCGGTATCAGTACCAACAGCGTCACTACAGCCCGAATCAGTATCAATAGTATCACGTCCAGCCGGTATCAGTACCAACAGTGTCACTGCAGCCAGAATCGGTATCAATAGTATCACGTCCAGCCCGGAGTAGAATCTGTAGTCTCATGTCCAGCTGATATCAGAATCAGCAGCGTAATTACTACACTGGTAATGATACATCCAGGTAGCTTCAGTAACAGTACTGTCGCATCTAGGTAGCTTCAACAGCAGTAAAGGTACATCCAGGTAAGGACAACACTGGTAATGATGCACCCATTAGCTTCAACAGCAGTAGTGACACATCCAGTATAAAAAAAAACACCGATAATGATACATCCATGTAACTTCAATAGCAGTAGTGACACATCTAGGTAGCTTCAACAACAGTAATCACTAAGGACACATTCAGGTAGCTTCAACAGCGGTAATCACTAAATGACACATTCAGGTAGCTTCAACAACAGTAATCACTAATGACACATTCAGGTAGCTTCAACAACAGTAATCACTAATGACACATTCAGGTAGCTTCAACAGCTGTAATCACTAATGACACATTCAGGTAGCTTCAACAGCGGTAATGACTAATGACACATTCAGGTAGCTTCAACAGCGGAAATGACTAATGACACATTCAGGTAGCTTCAACAGCGGTAATGACTAATGACACATTCAGGTAGCTTCAACAGCGGTAATGACTAATGACACATTCAGGTAGCTTCAACAGCGGTAATGACTAATGACACATTCAGGTAGCTTCAACAGCGGTAATGACTAATGACACATTCAGGTACTTCAACAGCGGTAATCACTAATGACACATTCAGGTAGCTTCAACAGCGGTAATGACTAATGACACATTCAGGTAGCTTCAACAGCGGTAATGACTAATGACACATTCAGGTAGCTTCAACAGCGGTAATGACTAATGACACATTCAGGTAGCTTCAACAGCGGTAATGACTAATGACACATTCAGGTAGCTTCAACAGCGGTAATGACTAATGACACATTCAGGTAGCGTCAACAGCGGTAATGACTAATGACACATTCAGGTAGCGTCAACAGCGGTAATGACTAATGACACCTCCCGAAGATGGAGTATGGCTGCCTTAAGCGGGATAAAAAAGGGTCTAACACACAAAAACTCCGCTGCCTGGCATACAGGGAGTGTCCGCAGGAGTATCAGCCTGCGTACGCAGAAAGAAAAGAAAAAAACTAATGACACATTCAGGTAGCGTCAACAGCTGTAATCACTAATGACACATTCAGGTAGCTTCAACAGCGGTAATCACTAATGACACATTCAGTAGCGTCAACAGCGGTAACGACTAATGACACATTCAGATAGCTCAACAGCGGTAATGACTAATGACACATTCAGGTAGCTTCAACAGCGGTAATGACTAATGACACATTCAGGTAGCTTCAACAGCGGTAATGACTAATGACACATTCAGGTAGCGTCAACAGCGTAATGACTAATGACACATTCAGGTACTCAACAGCGTAATGACTAATGACACATTCAGGTAGCGTCAACAGCGTAATAACTAATGACACATTCAGGTAGCTTCAACAGCCGAAATGACTAATGACACATTCAGGTAGCGTCAACAGCGGTAATGACTAATGACACATTCAGGTAGCGTCAACAGCGTAATGACTAATGACACATTCAGGTAGCGTCAACAGCTGTAATGACTAATGACACATTCAGGTAGCGTCAACAGCTGTAATGACTAATGACACATTCAGGTAGCGTCAACCGCTGTAATCACTAATGACACATTCAGTAGCTTCAACAGCTGTAATCACTAATGACAGATTCAGTAGCTCAACAGCAGTAATCACTAATGACACATTCAGGTAGCGTCAACAGCTGTAATCACTAATGACACATTCAGGTATCTCAACAGCGGTAATGACTAATGACACATTCAGGTAGCTTCAACAGCGGAAATGACTAAATGACACATTCAGGTAGCTTCAACAGCGGTAATGACTAATGACACATTCAGGTAGCTTCAACAGCGGTAATGACTAATGACACATTCAGGTAGCTCAACAGCGGTAATGACTAATGACACATTCAGGTAGCTCAACAGCGGTAATGACTAATGACACATTCAGGTAGCGTCAACAGCTGTAATGACTAATGACACAATCAGGTAGCTTCAACAGCGGTAATGACTAATGACACATTCAGGTAGCTTCAACAGCGGTAATGACTAATGACACATTCAGGTAGCTTCAACAGCGGTAATGACTAATGACACATTCAGGTAGCGTCAACAGCGGTAAATGACTATGACACATTTAGGTAGCGTCAACAGCGGTAATTACTAATGACACATTCAGGTAGCGTCAACAGCGGTAATGACTAATGACACATTCAGGTAGCGTCAACAGCGGTAATGACTAATGACACATTCAGGTAGCGTCAACAGCGTAATGACTAATGACACATTCAGGTAGCTTCAACAGCGGTAATGACTAATGACACATTCAGGTAGCTTCAACAGCGGTAATGACATATCCAGGTCATTGCAACACTGCTATTGACACATTCAGGTAGCTTCAACAGCGGTAATGACATATCCAGGTCATTGCAACACTGCTAATGATACATCCAGGACTTTCAAATACAGGATGACATACCCAGGGAACTTCAACTCCAGTAACGACACAATCCAGCTAGCTTCAACATCAAAGGAGCCCCATCCAGGTATAACAGTATTACTGTCAGCAATGACTCGTCCAGGTTGCGTTGTACGTCAGCACAATAATACAGCCAGGTAGGATCAACAACATTAATAACACTGCCAGAAGCATCACCTAACTGACATCAGCAGTAAGATCTAGTCGATTTCAACAGTAGCGTGTTCTGTCAGCGTTAACAGGAGCATATCCAGTCGGTGTATTATCAAGAATGATGTTTTCCACTTAAATCTACGATAGTTCATCCAGTCAACATCAACAGTAACATGTTCCAGGAACATCAACAGCACCTCATAGTGGACGTAAACACTAATAAATAATAATATAATAATAATGAATACTTATATAGCGCCTATTCTCGGCTAGAGGCCAAGCTCTAAGCGCTTTACAATCAACACTCGTTACACAACGGCTGCCTACCTGGGTAGTGCCGACTGAAGAGCTGCCAGCTGGCGCTTCATTCAGTCGTTTCCCGTGTCATACAGTCAGTATCGTTCAATATGATCACTCATTTTCCTTACTTCCTTCATTCTTTCCATTTCTCACGCAGAGTGCATGCTATGTGTAACGTGTCATCCATACCATCCATACACTATCAGTACCACATCCAGTCATGATCAATTAACATCATCAGTGCCAAATCCAACCAGCATCAACAATAGCACGTTCCATCACATCAACAGTAGCATATCCGGTCAATGACATCAACAGAATCTATCGTAAGCAATCAAAAGTCGACATCAGCGAGGGCATGTACCAACACATCAGCAAGAAGCACATTGAGTCAGTATCAACAATGTTTCTTCACTCTCAGGAGTAAGGTACCTTGTTAGCACTGACAACAGCATGTTCCATCAACATCATCACAAACACCATCCAGTCATCATCAACATCATCACAACACCATCCAGTCACCATCAACATCATCACAAACACCATCCAGTCATTAGCAGCATCATCACAAACACCATCCAGTCATCATCAACATCATCCAAACACCATCCAGTCACATCAACATCATCAAACACCATCCAGTCTATCAACATCACACAAACACCATCCAGTCATCATCAACATCATCACAAACACCATCCAGTCATCATCAACATCATCACAAACTACCATCCAGTCATATCAACATCATCACAAACACCATCCAGTCATCATCAACATCATCAGAAACACCATCCAGTCATCATCAACATCATCAAAACACCATCCAGTCATCATCAGCATCATCCGAAACACCATCCAGTCACCATCACATCATCACAAACACCATCCAGTCACCATCAACATCATCACAAACACCATCCAGTCATCATCAACGTCATCACAAACACCATCCAGTCATTATCAACATCATCACAAGCACCATCCAGTCATCATCAACATCATCACAAACACCATCCAGTCATCATTAACATAATCACAAACACCATCCAGTCATCATCAACCTCATCACAAACACCATCCAGTCATCATTAACATCATCACAAACACCATCCAGTCATCATCAGCATCATCACAAACACCATCCAGTCATTATCAACGTCATCACAAACACCATCCAGTCATTATCAACGTCATCACAAACACCATCCAGTCATTATCAACGTCATCACAAACACCATCCAGTCATTATCAACGTCATCACAAACACCATCCAGTCATTAGCAGCAGCAGGAACACATCCCGTTAGCGTCAACATCAGCAGTAGTACATCCCGTTAGCGTCAACATAAGCAGTAGTACATCCTGTTAGCATCAACATCAGCAGTAGTACATCCTGTTAGCATCAACATCAGCAGTAGTACATCCTGTTAGCATCAACATCACCAGTAGCACATCCCGTTAGCGTCAACATCACAGTAGTACATCCTGTTAGCATCAACATCAGCAGTAGTACATCCTGTTAGCATCAACATCAGCAGTAGTACATCCTGTTAGCATCAACATCAGCAGTAGTACATCCAGTTCGCATCAATATCTGCAGTAGTACATCCAGTTCGCATCAATATCTGCAGTAGTACATCCAGTTCGCATCAATATCTGCAGTAGTACATCCAGTTCGCATCAACATCAGCAGTAGTACATCCAGTTCGCATCAATATCTGCAGTAGTACATCCAGTTCGCATCAATATCTGCAGTAGTACATCCAGTTCGCATCAATATCTGCAGTAGTACATCCAGTTCGCATCAATATCTGCAGTAGTTACATCCAGTTCGCATCAATATCTGCAGTAGTACATCCAGTTCGCATCAATATCTGCAGTAGTACATCCAGTTCGCATCAATATCTGCAGTAGTACATCCAGTTCGCATCAATATCTGCAGTAGTACATCCAGTTCGCATCAATATCTGCAGTAGTACATCCAGTTCGCATCAACATCAGCAGTAGTACATCCAGTTCGCATCAACATCAGCAGTAGTACATCCTGTTAGCATCAACATCAGCAGTAGTACATCCTGTTAGCATCAACATCAGCAGTAGTACATCCTGTTAGCGTGAACATCAGCAGTAGTACATCCTGTTAGCATCAACATCAGCAGTAGTACATCCTGTTAGCATCAACATCAGCAGTAGTACATCCAGTTCGCATCAACATCAGCAGTAGTACATCCAGTTCGCATCAACATCAGCAGTAGTACATCCAGTTCGCATCAACATCAGCAGTAGTACATCCAGTTCGCATCAACATCAGCAGTAGTACATCCTGTTAGCATCAACATCAGCAGTAGTACATCCTGTTAGCGTGATCATCGGCAGTAGTACATCCAGTTAGCGTCAGCAGTAGCACAACAAGTTATCGCCAGTATCAGCAAAAGCACATCCAGTCAGTCACCATCAACATCAACGGCAGCAGGATAGTCATGAGCAGTACCATGTCCAATTAGCATAACATTACAAGTAGCACAAGCACTCAGCAACAACATCGATAGTAACACATACACTTATCATCAACATCGATAGTAACACAGACACTCATCATCAACATCGATAGTAACACATACACTCATCATCAACATCAGCAGTAACACATACACTCATCATCAACATCGATAGTAACACATACACTCATCATCAACATCAGCAGTAACACAGACACTCGTCAACAACATCGATAGTAACACATACACTCATCATCAACATCAGCAGTAACACATACACTCATCATCAACATCACCAGTAACACAGACACTCATCAACAACATCGATAGTAACACATACACTCATCATCAACATCAGCAGTAACACAGACACTCATCAACAACATCGATAGTAACACATACACTCATCATCAACATCAGCGGTAACACATACATCATCATCAACATCAGCAGTAACACATACACTCATCATCAACATCGATAGTAACACATACACTCATCATCAAAATCAGCAGTAACACATACATTCATCATCAACATCAGCAGTAACACATACATTCATCATCAACATCAGCAGTAACACATACACTCATCGTCAGCATCAGCAGTTACATATACACTCATCATCAACATCAGCAGTAACACATACACTCATCGTCAACATCAGCAGTAACACATACACTCATCATCAACATCAGCAGTAACACATACACCTCATCATCAACATCAGCAGTAACACACCCAGTCATCATCAAAGTCAGCAGTGACGTCGTCTGCAGTCTATCCAACAATTCAATGTGAACGTGCGCGCACGTGTGTGTGTGTGTGTGTGTGTGTGTGTGTGTGTTGTGTGTGTGTGTGTGTGTGTGTTCAAACGTGTTTTTCTACATCCGTAACACACTGGTGGGAAATTATATATTGTGTTTGTGCAGTGTTTAACGTGCAAATGTTCAAGGTTTTGCCTTCTGTTTATATGAATGTAACATTTATCGCCATTGAGCAGCTGAGATGATCAGTATGTCTAAACTATGATTCGGGGATAGGCTTGTATAATGAGATGATAATTTGTTGGTGTTCTTGTTGCGCCTTTTAAACATCTGCATTCTTATGGTGTGACGAACTAACATGTATTACAGTTTTATGATAGTTTTTACCACATAGTTCGAAAGGCAAATAAATCGGGTTTTTTTTTTAAATAATCGTTTGATTGTTTGACGAGCTGAAGGAGAACGCATTTGAACACACACACACACACACACACACACACACACACACACACACACACACACACACACACATACGTGTACACACACACACACACACACACACACACACACACACACACACACACACTCACACGCGCGCGCGCACACACACACACGCACACACACAAACACACACACACACACACACACACACACACACACACACAACACACACACACACACCACACGCGCGCGCGCACACACACACACACACACACACACACACACATACACACACACACACACCACACACACACACACACACACACACACACACACACACACACACACACACACACACACACACACACTCACACGCACACACACACACACACACACACACACACACACACACACACCACGCCAACTTCCATCAGCAACAGCTCCAGTCTGTATAGCCCACTATGGTCAACATCACGATAGCTCATCCACTCAGCAGCAGCAGCAGCAGCAGCATCAACATCAGTCATCACCAGACTCTCTCCCATCAGCACCAACCACACCACTCAGCAGCGCCATCAGCTGCTCTAACCCACTGTTGATCACGAAGCATTCCTAGAATGGAGAAACAAACCATGGTTTCTTCCAAATTCTTCAGCTCCTCATGATTGAGTCAGTTAGGCCTACTTACAAAATGAATTGGTAGGCCTCGTGTGCTCCTTTTAACTGTCATGTTGCATTGGTATTTTGTTTGTACACACACTTTTTCATAACACGTTTTTGTGGACATTTTAAGTGGTCTTGTCAAACCTTATTTGTGGTCGAACAGCACACTGGTTACGTTATAGAGAGAAGTGTTGACTCTTCGAATAAAACTGGCATGATAACTCATTGGGGTCTGTTGATATTTTGGTTTAGTGAAGTGTCTCCTCCGGTGGGTTGCCTCAAGACGACATGATTTTTGTTGCTCCTATGAAAGTTGTGCTGGAGCTGTGAGAGGAAAAAAGAGAAACAACTGGATGTAGCTATGTCATGAGGAGCAGGTGTGAGCGACATGGCGGGAATGCCACCCAGGAGACGTGAACGCTGAGACAGGACGAATGGATTAAAACATGAAATAGATAAACACGTGCATAAACGAACTGAATGGATGAATGAATATACGAATGAACGATTGAATGAATAAATGAATGAATGAACCGATAGATAGATAGATAGATAGATAGATAGATAGATAGAGAGAGAGAGAGATAGAGAGAGAGAAAGATGGAGAGAGAGAGAGAGAGAGAGAGAGAGAGAGAGAGAGAGAGAGAGAGAGAGGAAAAAAGAGACAGAGAGAGAGAGAGAGGTCGATCCATTGATTGTTTTCTTTTTATTATTATTGTTTGTTTCATGACAATAGTTCGGAAGAGGTAAGGGCGGAGGGTTGGGTGGGGGGGGGGATGGAGAGGAGTGGTTGCCGTGGCGGATGCTGGAGCAATCAGGGATCTCACGTCTCTCTGTCGTCAGTCATGCGCCACAAGGTAGAGGTGTAGTCAGTCCATTCCTCTATATGTTTGTCCATTCAGGACTTACTCAATCAGTCAGTCCCTGGGACGCCCACCCTCCACCTGTACCCTGTGGAACAGTCTTAGACAGTGTGTCACGTGGAGATATATGCTGGTGCCAGGCAGGCTTACAGCTCTTGGTGATTGCTAGAAGGAGGTCTTGTCTTCTGAGCACGTGTTTGGTTTGATGCCTGACAAGTCATTGGTCTTACGTTCCTTGGCAAGAAAGGCTGGGAATCCCTGTCTGAAGCATTTATTATCGTGCGCATGGATTTGTCGGTTAAAAGCTCCTCTCAGTGTCCATTTCTCCCCGTGTTCAGAGAAGAATGGAAATCTTCATGTGATTTGTAGGGTTTCTCTTCGCTGGGAAGCTAACAAACCCGAGATGCGTTTTTCATTGAGGCGCCAAAATCTGGCGAGTTTGGTGAAGTGTGGCGGCATTTATCATCTCGCGGCGATCGGGGCAAAATGCTGGCGAGAAATCGCTTCAGTGTCTAGGGGCTGTTTCTCACACGAGATAATACAGTCAACGTGCCTCTAATTGGTGCACCAAAGCGGTCACGTTCTCTTTGTGGTGCATAAATCGATCAGAATGCTGAACCCGCAACAATCGGAAGGTCTTGAAGTAGCTATTATTGCTACAGGAGATTTTTGTCTGAAGTTCGTTTCTTTGTCTCTCTCTCTCTCTCTCTTTCCTCTCTCTCTCTCTCTCTCGCTCTCTCTCTCTCTCTCTCCTCTCTCTCTCTCTCTCTCTCTCTCTCTTCTCTCTCTCTCTCTCTTCATTCTAGTGGGACATTGTCACTTAAGATAGGACGAAAGAGGGAAGGTGGAGTGAGGAGAGAGAGAGAGAGAGAGAGAGAGAGAGAGAGAGAGAGAGAGAGAGTTGGACAGACAGAAAGAAAGGACCCCCTAAATCAAGAGAGAGATCGGAGGGGGGGAGATAGGGAAAGAGAGACTGTGTGTACTTGTGCACCCCCCCCCCCCTCTGTCTGTCTGTCTGTCTGTCTCTCTCTCTCTCTCTCTCTCCTCTCTCCTCTCTCTCTCTCTCTCTCCTCTCTCTCTCTCTCTCTCTCTCTCTCTCTCTTGCTACTTTCACCGCCAGCGGATGCTACCCACTGGCAAATTCAATGAGAAACCCACCTCTGATGCACAGATGACTTTAAGTAAAGACATTATCCTTCACCTTCGAGTCTTTTCATAGCAGACAGGTCAGGGCCCAGCCGGGCCCTTTGACTTTTGTTGACCTGATGAAATATATGTGGAATCGTGAGAGAGGGTCATACCTGTTTGCTGTTTGCGAATTTGTTTATGTATCTTTTGTTTGCATGAATATCGTGGAGAGGCAGTAGTCATTTCTGTATTTTTGGCTGTCATTCTTGTCCTTACATTTTCAATAAAGAAAAAAAGCAACCTGGTGTGTGTTTTGGGTGTGTTGTGTGTGTGTGGTGTGTGTGTTTTGCGTGCGTGCGTGCTTTGCGTGCGTGCGTGCGTGCGTGCGTTGCGTGCGTGCGTCGGCGTGCGTGTGTGTGTGTGTGGTGTGTGGTGTTGTGTGTGTGTGTGTGTGAGGGAGAGAGTGGGAAAGGGGTTTAATGATTATACCATATCCCAAATTTTCGGCCCATGTCAAAAGCTTAGAACTGAAACACGTGCCACTGATATTCATCTCGGAAACACTCACTCAAAAACGACTTAAACGAAACAATAAGATGTAAATGAAAATAAAAATAGGGGTAACCATATTATACAATAAACACATGAATATAAATTATTCGACTTCATGAATCATTCGGAAGAGAGAGAGAGAGAGAGAGAAAAAGAGAGGAGAGAGAGAGAGACTTCAGACTTCAGACTTCAGAGGGTTTATTGTTCAACTTGTGTCCATACAATCGAGTGAGTTATATACTATCATTGTGAGCTTTTCTGTTACGCGGCCGTTACACACAAAATACTTTAGAACTCTCCTCTCTCTCTCTCTCTCCTCTCTCAAAATTCCCCTCTCTCTCTCTCTCTCCTCTCTCTCTCTCTCTCTCAATAAACAGGAAGGGAACACGTGAGTGCGCAAGCGCTCACACAAAAATAAACGCACGCGAGCAAGAAACACAGGTACAAAAACAAAAAATTTACGCAATGAACGGGATGAGCAGGGAAAAGAATAGAAAGCCAGCACCCGAAAGAAATACGTGACAACAAATCAAACAAGAATTTAATCCACATTCGCACGTGAAAAGACGGTGATCCCAACAGTTACGGGGATTTGAAGGCATAAAAAAAAAACTTAGCCAGATTCACTGTTATGTTGGAACAGTGGTATTGAGAATGGTTAATTTCTGTGTTCTGTAGAACAACAAATTGAAACCTGACAGATATTTTTTACGTAGGTCGCCCAAAAATCGGCATAGAACAAAAAATGGGTTTCATCTTCTTGAGAGGCTAACAAAAAGGACATTGTAACACGTCGACTATTCTGGTTTGTAATCTATATCTGTTACACTTTAATCCGTTTTCCCAAGCGAAATTTAGTGAACATGTTTCTAACGTAATGTGAATTAATAACATCGAAATATTGTTCACGCCCAGTAACTTTTAAAAACTACAGTAAAGTCGTAACGGTTGCTGTCAGAGATTTTTGACGACCAATTTTGTTTACCACAATCGATCAATCGTTGTTTAAATTTCCCTTTCAGGAAACTTTCTCTGTTTCCGACACCCTGTGAACACCATACATGTCCAAAACCATTTACACAAAACCCTTCTTCTGACTTTAGTGGCCCACGTTTCCTTTCCTCTATCGTCCATTTTTTTAAGCTTTTGGGTAAGCCATGAAAGAAAATCTGTTTTCAGGTAATGCACAAAGTCTAAGCCAATAAAAATACCCCGTACGGGAAAGCTTGAACAAAGAGGGGAAAACGACCCAAGTTCACATACCACCATTAAATTGTGTACGGGAAGCTACATTCAGCAACCGTTTACATGCAAATAAATGTACTTTTTCTATCTCTCTATTTCATCAGTACCCCAAATTTTTTAAACGCGTACAACGTATTGGTACAATCGGGCATCAAAGAGCTGAAAGAAAATTTTTGGGGTCAGTACAACTGATTCTCCACAGGTTCTAATATCTCACAACACTTTTCATTGCTTTTGTAATGATGTCTTCGCCCAGACAATTTGCGGCTCAGGCGAGTAGTAAAGTTGAGGGCCGAGGTATTTGTAAACGTTTACTACTTCAACGTCTTGGGTCCATAATTCCATTTTCATGTTTTGATAAGTAGCCCCCATTTCGAACACCATTGTTTTTTGTTTACTGGGGTTCACTTTCAGTCCAAGTTTTTCCAAATATTACAAATAAATTGTTTACTGATTTGAAGACCACACGGCTGACGAAAACAAAGCAATATCATCACAAACCATTACAAAAATAACTCAGTATGCCCGGGTCTAAGCTGGAAGCCATGTTTACCGTTATTGATGAATAAGCAGCAAATTTCGTTAATAATAAAAGAAAAGAAAATTGGGAAAGCCAAACAGCCCTGCTTAAGTCTTTGAAAGCATTCAAAAAGTCGGTATAAACCAGATCATCTCTTACGCAAAATTTCACAGAGCTGTACATGATTGGAGCGCTGAAAGCATTTTACCACCGATTCCGATCTTAGTAAAATATTCCACAGTACATGTCTCTTGACCGGTCGAACGCTTCTAAAAATCGACAAAGGCTACATAATCTTCTGTTCAGAGCGAGATATTTCTAAACTAAGGCATTTAATGTGAAAATATGATCGATTGTTGAATAATCTTTGCGGAACCCAGCCTGTGTTTCAGATATAATATTGTATGTATTCGACCAAATCTGACAACCTTCTTATTTAATATATAAGTATACAGTTTGCTGAGGCAAACAAAAGAGCAATACCACGATATTTATCGGATTTTTAATGCTCCTTTTTTATGGATGGAAATATGATTGCTTTAGACCATTCACTGGATACGTACCCTTTGGGAAAAACAAAGCATTAAAATACTTGGGTCAAAAAAGGGACAATCGCATCCTTTTGAGACTTTAAAACTTCATTATTACCCATCAGGTCCAGCTGCTTTTCCCGATTTTGAATTTTTTATAGCTTCTTTACCTCTAATTCTATATATCAATATTTAGGCAATCAAACAAGTTGTCAGTTCGTTACCCCTGGCCCCAAAATACAGCATTGTCATTTAAAGATTAGAAAAGTGACGAAACCAGTCTTTTTTTTGGTAAGTTAATTTTTAGTCTGGTTTTACTTTTCCCCATTTCCCTTTAAATCTTTCCAGAATGCCTGCGAATTATGTCGATTGTTGACAAGTCTATCTACAGTTTCCTTTTGAATTTTTTTTTCCCTTTAAATTTCTAAGAGTAGTTTTTACTTTTTCCTTTCCTGTACGTACGATGATCTTTTTCTAGTTTTCTTGTTTCAAATTAAAGATTCTTAACGCTTTCTTGCGTTCTTCTTTAACAGGCGACAATCTTTGTCGAACCAAGGGTTACTTGTTTAGAAGTGGGGACATCTTTGGGTTATTGGGACAAACCGCTTAGTCATACACATTGCTGCATCTTTAATAGCACACGTAAAAGTGTCCAAAGCATCATCAATTGATCGTTCGATCTGAGCAGTGCTTCTGCTATATGGTCCGAAAATGCAGAGAAAAACAAGGGTTCATTGAGTCTATGTACTTTACAGGGTCCATATTATCTTTTCAACAGAACAAGGAGAGCTGTCACATAAGTCATCTGCATCATTTCTGTAAGCAAACGATTTACTGTAAGCACAAGGCATATGTACTGATTCCACTCTCTCTTCTACAACAAAATTTGTACATAAAAAGCAAAGTCCGGAGAAGCAATAAAGTAACATTTACACTTGCGCCACTTGAGAAACAAACGTAAATTGCTTTGATGCATCAGGTAACAGAAACCGTTTAAAATCAAAAGTTCATAGCAGGGACACAGATCTAGAAGAGTCCCACCAAAGGGATTAGAACCAATCTTCTGTCTGACGGTCATCAACAAATAATGCACAGTTGTCCCTTCAACATGTTTTCCCCCCTCATCTGGAATACATCAAATTGGTTTTGAAGGTTAGCTGTTCTGCTGTTAAAATCTCCGCACAGTAGAAAAAGGCATCACCAAATTGTTCAAGCACATCGCAAGGCACTTTCTATTTCTAACAAGTGACATTTATGTTGCACATAATTATAGAACGGAGAATCGATGGGGGTACGTAGCAAGCTACAAAAAAAAAAAAAGTCACTGACAGTTCCAAGGAGTGATTTTTCTAATCTTAGAACAAGAACGTGGTCGTATGAAACCTCAACACGCGATACAAATTTTTCATATTCTTTTCGATCAAAGTGATAATACCACCACTGCTCCTACCTCGACGGGAAAGTTTCACACAGGAGAGGAAAAACATGAAAAAAACTGACCACAATCTGGGGGGGGGGGGGGGGGGGGGGGGGGGGGGGGGGGGGGGGGGGAACGAACTGTTGAGAAAAGTTTCAAATAAACACACAAAGTCAAAGTTATTAACGTAATTAAGAAATCCGGGGCGGAAAATTTGTTTCCCAAAAGCCATCAATATTCCAGACCAAAAAAGAAAAGTGAAGGCTGGAAATGTATTCAAACCTGGGGGTTGGCCGACACATCATGCCTGTTTCGGTTTTGCTGTAGCTGTATCGTTGGGGGGGCTGGGGGCGCCTTCGTTTGGGGTCGGGGTGACGCGTGGCGGTGGCTCGAGGGCGGCCCACTAGTGGTCGCGCGTTGCCACGGACAGGTGGGCCTGCTTCCGAGGTTAAGATTTCCCACTGACCCCCCCTTGGGTGACTGGATGCTCCGTTTGCGGTGGCGTGAGTTGTCGGTGCGCCGTTGCCGGAACGGGTTTCTGCAGAGGGCCCGCGACCACCAGCTTGTTGCCCTTGTAATAAGCATGTAGTCCTTTCTCGCGATGCTTTCTGACTGCTCCGACTGTCTCGTTGTCAAGTCGCCTGCAACCTGAATTCCCTTTCGTTTTAGCACCATACGTCCCTTCGTCAAGACGTCCATCTTGTCTTTCCAAAGCAAGAATTTGACAATCATTGGGGGGGTTTGGGTTAGGATACGGTTGGCAGCCAATTTAAAGCAAATTAGTTTTTGACCCACTCTGTGAGCGCGCACAATGTCATCCACCGACCATGTTTTCCTGGCACAGTATCCTTCAAAATTCTACCACTTTTTCTGGCACCATGACTCAAAAGTTTCACCAGAGTTTCAAAAGAAGCCGAAAAAACGAAAATTGTCCCGCGCGAAAAGGCTTTTAACTTATCCAGTTCTTCATCGTACCGTTTCCGCAGGTCCGTCCCGATCTTCTTTCAGATCTTCGACAGACTCCGCCGTATCCTCCTGTTTCTCAGCCAAACTGCTCACAGGTTTTCTCCAGACTGTGGTGCGGTCCTTCAAGTCTGCAATGCACAGGCAATGCTTGCACCGACGACAATACGAGTTCATGTCAGCACCAGAGCGCCAAGCTGTGACGACAATTTTCGTTGATAGCCTGTGTCTGATGGTCGAGGATACGCTGGAGTCGGCAGAGTGAGGGCGAGGGGGATGTATCCTCCCGATCAGATACAACCGGAACAGCAACTTCTTCAGATTCAGGACGGGGGCGACATGGTAGTGGTAGCTGTGTGCCACCGCTCAGTTGGAATGCCGAAGAGAGAGAGAGAGAGAGAGAGAGAGAGAGAAGAGAAGGGGAAAAGAGAGACGACAGACAGACAGACAGACAGACAGGCAACAGACAGACAGACAACAGACAGAGAAGGGGGGGGGGGGGTGCGCGCCGACTGGGCTCCTCAACGCCACAGAATCCGATGTGCTTCAAAACCAAAAGGAATGGTTTATAAATACAAGCGACGAAAAATAGACGTGTTTCTGTTAACGAACGTTTTGAGAGAAAACAACAAAATGACCAAAATACCATAATTTTCATGAACTCAGTCCCTCAAACCACATTTGTTTCAAACATTCCATTTTTCTGTCCACGTTTTCCCCCCCCCCCCCCCCCCCCCCCTCTCTCTCCTCCATTACCTCTCTTAAGGGATATCATCTATATATTCCACCCCTTTTACATATACATTACACCCCCAACAATCACTTCCACATCCAGAATGCATACACATAGACATATGCACATGTGGGCCATGCAAAAGGGACCTATTTCATAGAATTTTCTACACACACACACACACACACACACACACACACACACACACACACACACACACACACACACACACACGCACACACACATATACACACTCAAGCCCCCCTTTCCAAGCATAAGACTCCTCTATCACCCTCTCCCTTGACTTCTTCTCTATCTCTATTTCTGGTTGCTTTCTTCCTCTTGTCCGCCTCTCCTTTTCCTTCTGCACACACACACACACACACACACACACACACACACACACACGCACGCACGCACGCACGCACGCACACACACATCTTTAACACGTATTCGTGCACTCATGTAGGCTACATGTTTTTGAATGTCATTATTTGTCTTTCATTTTGATGTCATCAGTCCCGAAGATGGTCTATGACCGAAATGTCGACAATTTTTGTTCATTTATTTCAACGAAAAATCATTTGAGCTTCCTCAAAGAAAATTCTTACGTGTGAAAAACAACATTGACATCAGGAAATTATCCTTTATTATTCAAACGAGAAGAGTTTTTAATACAATCGACTGTCCATTAGAACTGATAAATGCGGATTTGAAATTGCGAAAGTGCTCCATAACTGTCTGTTGTATATCGGTTCCATCTCACCAATTATTTCTGTTAAATGTTTTTTTCTCCTTCCTGTCTTGTTTCCTTGTTAGCGCTGTCGAATGTAACGCAACAATGGAACCAACATGTTAAGTCAATCATAACAGGTATCAATCGAAAGGAAGTTGACAGATTTCCAGGAATCAGAACGGACGAAACAAATAAGTAAAGAGAAGGTGTGTAAAAAATGAAGTTCTAATTAAACAACCTAACCTCCGAGTCCGCTTCTTACTGTTGAAAATCCTCATCTCCAGTACAACTAGCGTAAACGTTAACCAGGAAAATCCCTTCTAACCGCGTTCAATCACTATTTTGCTCCCAAACACCAGAATAACGTCCTATGATAGGTAGATGAAGCGATCGCTATTCTCACTCGTAACACTTAGGTGTATACCCCGCCACAAGCAAAAGCTAAGTCACTGACCACGGTCGAAGGTAAGACTGAAGTACATGTTCGGACATTTTTTTTTATCCTTTCGCTGTGTGCTGGAAGATTCTCTTTCAGGACGTTTCCTGCCCCATTCTCTTCTCTCTCTCTCTCTCTCTCTCCTCTCTCTCTCTCTCTCTCTCACTCTCTCTCTCTCTCTCTCTCTCTCTCTCTCTCTCATACAGATACTCTTTCCTCTGATAGGCTGGCCGTTTCACTCTGCCGACTCTGTATCTTTCTATCTCTGTATCTGTTTCTATCTGTCCAAGGTAAAGGCCGTAATGTTTAAAATGAATACAGTGTTGTATCTATCTATCTGTCTGTCTGTCTGTCTGTCTGTCTGTCTGTCTGTCTGTCTGTCTGTCTACCTATCTGTCTGTCTGTATAGTATGTATATATGTATGTATCTGTCTGTCTGTCTATCTGTCTGTCTGTATAGGTATGTATATATGTATGTAACTGTCTGTCTGTCTATCTGTCTGTCTGTATAGTTATGTATATATGTATGTATCTGTCTGTCTGTCTGTTTTCTGTCTATCTTTGTATCTACCTACCTATCTATCTGTCTGTCTGTCAGTTTGTCTATCTGTCTATCTACATATATATGTTTGTCGATCTGTCTTTTCGTCTGTTTCAGTTTTGATATGGGCGTCTCGTTGTCGACGGTTTATAAACAACGTGATTCGATTTCAACTGGACCATACTTTTAGCTTCTATCCCCGTCCGATCGTCTGTCTCTGTGCCTGTCTGTCTGTCTGTGTGTCTGTCTGTGCACCTGTCTACACAGCCAGCTTCTGTCCGTCCGTCTGTTTATCGATGTGTTTGGTCATCAGTCAGACCATCTCTTTTGCCTGTTCTCTCCATCAGTCGATTCTTCTCCCTTGCTATATCTGTTTATGCAAAGGATCAGTGTTCCTCGGCTAAACTGACGCATCAGTTGTTCGTGTCTCTCCGACGACCAAGGGATCGCACCTTTTGCGTCATTCACCTGTCGGTATCTCACTCACCTTTGCCACGTGGTGTATGTCTGCGTGTTGGTGTGGTGTGTTATGCGTGTGTGCGTGGACAGGTTTTGGTGTCTGAGTGTGCAGCATTTTTGTTTTTTCTTCTATAGCTGCATGTAGGTACGCCCCAAACTTCTAGGTCTGTGTGGCGCTATGTGAATTGTGCTTTCGTTGAAGAGGATGTTTGAATTATCCATTATTACTTCTATCATCATCACTGTTATTATTGTTGTGGTGGTGGTGGTGGTGGTGGTGGTGGTGATGTGGTGGTGGTGGTGGTGGTTGCTGTTGTTACTACAGCCACTATTACTATTACTACTATCACCACACCACCACCACCACCACCACCACCTTCACCACCACCACCACCACCACTACTCCTACTACTGTTTCTGCTATTGTTGTTGTTATTGTCATTGTTATCATCATCATCATCATCATCATCATCATCATCATCATCATCATCATCATCATCATCGTTGTTGTTGTTATTATTATTATTGTTGTTGTTATCACTATTATTGCTATTATTATATTGTTGTTGTTGTTTTATTATTATTATTATTATTATTATTATTATTATTATTATTATTATGATTATTATTATTATTTATTATTATTATTATTATTATTATTATTATTATTATTGTTGTTGTTGTTGTTGTTGTTGTTGTTATCATTATTGTTACTATTATTACTATTATTATTGTCGTTGTTGTAATTGTTATTATCATTATCATTATTGTTGTTGTTATCACTATTATTACTATTATTATTGTTGTTGTTGTTGTTGTTTTATTATTATTATTATTATTATTATTATTATTATTATTATTTATTATTTGTTGTTGTTGTTGTTATCATTATTGTTACTATTATTACTATTATTATTGTCGTTGTTGTTATAATTGTTATTATCATTATCATTATTGTTGTTGTCACTATTATTACTATTATTATTATTGTTGTTGTGTTGTTATTATTATTATCATTATTGTTGTTGTTGTTATCATCCTCATTGTTATGATACCACTGCTGTTTGTTTTGTTGTTCCCAGTGTCTTTCTGGAGGTACCCCAGGGAAGTGCCTTTGCCCCCCTTCAGCCCCGACCTCCTGCCCATGTTAAAGAGCCCTCGGCCGTTGGACCATTCCACGCGGCTGAAGATGGCGGCATCGCGGCCACCTTTTACTTCACCAACTACGACGAGTGCCTCCGCCACCCCAGCGCCTACCGTCTGGTGGGCCGGAGAATGATGAGGTCTACCCCGCCCTGATGGCGGAGGGGCCGCACCCCTGGGTCAGTGGTGTGTGTGTGTGTGTGTGTGTGTGTGTGGTGTGTGTGTGTGTGTGTGTGTGTGTGTGTGTGTGTTGGGGAGGGTGTATGCATTTGTGTATGTGTGTGAAGGGGAGTATGCGTGTACGTGTGTGTGTTGTGAGGGGGGGGGGGGGGGGGTATGTGCGGTGTGTATGTGTGTGTTTGTGTCTGTGTGTGCGCGTGTAATGACCAGTTTATTAAAAGGTAATAAGTACAACCATTAATAAAGGAAAAGCTATTTTAAGAAACATTAGTATTAGATAGGTGTTTGAAAAGAAATTAACAGTTCAATGAATAAACGAAACAATCAGTCCATTTAATCAATCAATCAGTCAATCAATCAATGACAATCAATGACTTCCTTCTTGTTTTTGCCGTCATTGCTGTTCCCTTTTTAGTTTTTGTTTGTTTGATTTTAATGTTGGTTTTACTTTTTCGTTTGTTTTGATTTCAAATAACGAAGTCTGCTCTGACCCTGTCTAACCGTGCTGTCCGCCCTACTGGGATACCATTGTCAGATAGCTTCATAGTCTTGACTTTGCCCTTTGGTGTACACATAGCATACACCCATCATCAGAAAACCAAATTGCACGGGCGACTGATGATCAGGACTGCATAGTTCTGTAATGTACGGCTGAATTTGAATGGATTATTACATTTTAAAAAAAGGTCGAAGATACCAAAGATGTACAAAGGAGTTGAAAGAAAAAAAAAAAAGAAAGAAAAGGAAGATGCATACGTTTCCTAAACGATGGAGGAGAACAGACGGAAACTTTTAGTCGGCAAGAGTAAAATCATTGTTGGACAGTTTGGAACTTCAATACAGGAATCAGACTGGGTGTGTCTGTGTCTGTGGGAACCGGAATATGCAGTGGGGGGGGGGGGGGGGGGGGGGGGGGAGGGGGGATTACCGTTCATGGGTCACAGAGGAGAGAATAAGACGCTAAAAAGAAAATGAAAAGAATGAGAAAAGACGAAAGAAAAAGACCTGAGATTATCATTGGAAGCGAAACGTAAGCCGCTAAAACTCTCTCTCCTCTCTCTCTCTCTCTCTGACGCATACCATGATTTTATACCACGTACAGATCACTTTCATCACTGCACAGCCGGATGACAGTAATCAAATTTCGACACACACTTGTTAAAATTTGATCGGCATATGAGGATAAAAGTTACATCGAAAGATCAAAGAACTATCGTTTTTGTGACAACCTAAAACAGAACCAAAATTGTTTTCAATGTACAAACGTTTTTTTTTGTTTTTTGTTTTAGAAGAGAAATAAAAACCAAAATAGTACGCATGATGCAAAATAGAAATGTTTTGCAAGTGATAAATTTGGATATGTGCATAATGTATGCCTTGAAAACAAGACACATTTGTTCTCGTGATACATTATGCAATCGGACATTTAGTTTCTCAGACGGTGAGTGATTTGTTAGTATACGATGTACATAATACTGAAGTGAATTGTTTCTGTTCGCTTACTGATTCAGCAACTTGTTTTCTCCTCTCAAATGCGCTGATGCATTTAATTATTTCTCCCTCAACGCGGGTACCCCTTGTATAAAACGTCGATGTAATTACAGTTACATTCATGAATTCCCGTCTTCACTCTCTGTATGTCTATCTGTGCCTGTCTGCCTGTCTGCCTGCCTGTCTGTCTGTCTCTCTCTCTGCTTTGTCATACACCCCCCACCCACCCCCACCCCTCTATAACCTCTGCAAAAGAAAAACAAACAACAACCAAAAAAACATCACCTCAGCTATTATTCCACACACAGAGTCAACACCGCATCTGTCCCATTATTGTTCCAGACGGACTTTGTGAAGGCTTTGAGTTACAAGGTGCGCCGCAAGAGGTTCCGCTCCCGGCACAGCCAGATGGCGCTGCATCATGCACTGACCAGCGGCGGCCAGGCGATGGC
This sequence comes from Conus ventricosus, assembly GCA_018398815.1. NCBI lineage: Eukaryota > Metazoa > Mollusca > Gastropoda > Neogastropoda > Conidae > Conus > Conus ventricosus. The sequence continues at coordinate 50,626,913 of CM031599.1, read as the reverse complement.
CCCAGACTACAGCTACCCCTCCACGGACCAGCAGACCCCCAGCTCCCAGCCTGACCACTACCGGCGTGACGACGATGGGTACCCGCCGGAAGACCTGTGACATGGGAGGGGGGAAGGTCTGGTTGGTGACCAGCCTGCAAGAACCCCTTGCATTCCTCCCCGCCCCCCTCCCCCATAAGAAACGCTACCGTCAGTCGGTGATGTTAGTATCAGCAAAGGATTTTTTGGGTCACCTTCCCTCCCTTGTCCCTCTTCCCCTCCCTCCCTTCCCCCCCCCCCCCCCCCCTTCCCCTCGCCCCCTACTTACTTACCCCTTTTCCTGTCCCTAACCCCACCGTCCGTCCACAAAGTTCTTGTTCTTGGTTAGTTTTTGCGCATACGTTATTGAGTTTTTTATACGTCAGTTTTGAATTCATTTGTCCGTATTCGGGACAAAAGAATGGTTTCTGGCCGAGACTAACAACGCTTTTTTGTTTGTTTGTTTTGTTGATTGTTTTTTTGTTGTTTCAGCTCCTAGGTCGTTCGTTTCACGGTGTCAGTCAGCACACAAAGAACGTTGGCAGTCGAAATCGGAAGAGACTTCAGGAAGATTGTGACAGCAGAAGATGATATCCAATGTAAGTAGAAGTCCCCCTCCCCCCATGCCACCCATCTGCTTACTCCCACCCCCGTCCCATCCCCACGCACGCAACCCCACTTCAATCCAGTGTTTTGGTCCTGAACTTTGAATTTCTCTAAAGGGCCAGGCCGCTTCCAGATCGTGACTCCTGGGTACCCTTCAGACAGCTGTCAGGAAGGTTTTTGGTGCTGCCGGGATTCGAACCTACACCTCCTGGGAGGTTGGGCGCCTCAGGACTAAGCCACCCTCTCACAAATGTCTTGCCCACAAGTTTCATCTGCCCCTGCCAGTGCCTATAGGGCGCTGGTGATTTTTGTTTTATTTACAAGAAATCGAGACCTGTTTCATGAGATAGGCAGATGAGCCTACAAATCTTGGAATAATTTCAGTTCCCTTGCCTTCCGGTTCCGGTCCTCATCGTACAAGAAATCGACAGCTGTGTCATGAGATCCTTGGCAAATGATCCTACCCCCCCCCCCCCCCCCCCCCCCCCCCCCCCCCTGGATTCTAACCGGCTCTATTGCCAGGTCTTTGGCTGGGAAGACAGACTCCCTCAAGGTGCTGGTTATTTTGTTATAGGCCTACATATCAGTCTCGTAGATGTAGAATAATATGTTGAACTGCTCAGACATCGTACTCCTCCCATGCCGTCATGGTATTTTAGTGAGCAACGGGGCATGGTTGGCGGTGGCCATCACCTCACCAGTGAAATCCAGCTAAAGATGACATGATGGAACGACAACGCAACGTGTCGAACCACAAGGTCTTCTTCACATTTGCGTTGTACAGTTTGCTGCTGGTGGTCATTTTGGCTATGACTGGTGAATTAACTCACTTTTTGTTTTCTTTTTATTTTGCTGAAGTTTCCTTTGTTACTAGTGAATTAATCGCATATTTTTTTTGGTCTGTTTATTCTCAGAAGTTTCTCTCGTTAGTATCGTGTAGAGAGTTTTACCCGCCCGTTGTCTAATGCTGCGTGAAGAGCTGATGTCTGCCTGCTGTGACAGCGACATCGTAGAATTTATCGCGGGTCGCTTGTTGATGATTGTCAAAAGGCAAATCACTCATTGTGTGACAGCCTTCAGTATTGGCAAGAACATGGGCACAAATGCTGGACGGACGTGGTGGCGCCTTCTCAAAGGAGACCTCACTCTCACCGGCTCCAAGACTTAACAGTTATAATCGTCAGAAGGGGGGGGGGGGGTTGTGGAAAGGGGGGAGGGGAGGGGGGGAGGGGCTTAAGTGGTGTAGCGCGTGTACAGCATCAGAACAGGCAACCGCAAAACAGAGTGGAAGTAGCAGTGAAAGGTCTTCTTGAGTGGGTTGCCTCACGACGAAGTGATACTGATTGCTGCTAGCTGGATGCTGGGCTATGCCGGAGTGGGAGGAATCCCTTTTGGAGGGGACGAAGTGATACTGATTGCTGCTAGCTGGATGCTGGGCTATGCCGGAGTGGGAGGAATCCCTTTTGGAGGGGACGAAGTGATACTGATTGCTGCTAGCTGGATGCTGGGCTATGCCGGAGTGGGAGGAATCCCTTTTGGAGGGGACGAAGTGATACTGATTGCTCCTAGCTGGATGCTGGGCTATGCCGGAGTGGGAGGAATCCCTTTTGGAGGGGACGAAGTGATACTGATTGCTGCTAGCTGGATGCTGGGCTATGCCGGAGTGGGAGGAATCCCTTTTGGAGGGGACGAAGTGATACTGATTGCTGCTATGATGCTGGCTATGGAGTGGAGGAACCCTTTTGGGGGCGAAGTGATACTATTGCTGCTCTGATCTGCAAGTGGGAGGAATCCCTTTTGGAGGGGACGAAGTGATACTGATTGCTGCTAGCTGGATGCTGGGCTATGCCGGAGTGGGAGGAATCCCTTTTGGAGGGGACGGGTGTGACCAAAAACAGAATCCACTTAATGCAGTTGACTGCAACACGTGGACGGACGTGGCGTATTTTACGTCAGTCTATGATACGATTTGGCAAGCAGTGTTATCTGATCAAACACCTTCCCTGTTTCAACGCTTATTTGACAGTATTTCGTAGATTTGGCGAGCACTATTATCTCATCAAAAACCTCTGTTTCAGAGTTATTTGAACGCAAAAAAGACTTTTAAAAGCCATTTATATTGTTACTTTTTGATGTATGTCGTTTTTGTTTGTTTAGATAGCTACTTTATTTTGTTTATGTTATTTTCTGAACGAAATTATCTTGCCGAATGAAAAATTGTTTATTTTTCGGTTTTGAGATAAAGACTGTTTTTTTTTTTTCATCGTTACGAAGTCCCACATTCGCGAGCATTGCATTCGTTACCATAATTACATGAACTGATCTAATCTGGAACAATTTGTATTTCTTGTTTTGTTTTAAGTTGTCTTTTGCATATGCAAATAGAGATGAGGTCATTCTTATACTTGTGTGTGAATTGTAGATGTCTTATTTGTGTTTATCAGCCACCGGACCTGCGTACTTCATTTGCATTATGATGACTGATTTCTTGTACAATAATACAAGGAGTGACTTTCAAATGAAAAAGAAAAGTTTGTGGAAACGGATGATGTTCTGTTGCATATAATCCAAGGCTCTCAAAATGGCTGTTGAGAGCTTACATTTTTTTCCCCTGCAGGGAAGAATTTTGATTTTGAATGTTAGAAAAGGTTACAGACGCTTTTTTTTTTTTTAAACCTAACGCATAATGTATAGATGTAGAATAATGGATTCGTTTGCATACACTCCAGTGTCCTCAGGAATTGTTGTTACCCACCTGTCTCGCTAGCTAGCTAGCTAGCTAGCTTGTTAACTATGCTCAACAAACAAAATACTGGGGGAGAAAACAAGTGCAGGCTAACAACTCCTCCGTCACTGAAACTATGACTTGGGGGCGGAGACTGACAGGAAAATTGGAACAATACTGGGGGAGAAAACAAGTGCAGGCTAACAACTCCTCCGTCACTGAAACTATGACTTGGGCGGAGACTGACAGGGAAAATTGGAACAATACTGGGGGAGAAAACAAGTGCAGGCTAACAACTCCTCCGTCACTGAAACTATGACTTGGGCGGAGACTGACAGGGAAAATTGGAACAATACTGGGAGGAAAAACAAGTGCAGGCTAACAACTCCTCCGTCACTGAAACTATGACTTGGGCGGAGACTGACAGGGAAAATTGGAACAATACTGGGGGAGAAAACAAGTGCAGGCTAACAACTCCTCCGTCACTGAAACTATGACTTGGGCGGAGACTGACAGGGAAAATTGGAACGGGGAAAGGACGGCTGGGAAGTGGGTGACGGAGAGAGAAACAATGGGCAAGGAAAGAAGGAGGTGTCAGAATGTAAACAGTAAGCGTTTCACTAGCAGCTCGTGGGGACCATCAAAGTCCGTCTTGACAACAGAACCATCCATGTCGCCTGTCGCCACAGTCGACTTTCGTCCGCTGAATCAGACTCATCGGTGTTACCTAGCTGATGGTGCCGGTGCTCTCATGCCATCACCTAGATAAATAGAGACAGACAGACAGATAGATGTATAGATAGGGAGACAGACAGACAAAAAGACAGATTGATACATACATACATACTTTCACACACACACACACACACACACACACACACACACACACACACACACACACACACATACACACACACACACACACACACACACACACACACACACACACACACACACACACACACACACAGAGATAGATAGACAGACGGATAGATAGGCTAGATAGACAGACAGACAGATGGGTATATAAATACATAGATAGATACGTAGACCGACAGACCGATCGACCAATGCAAGGGGTGAATTTTTGTTTTGATTTTCAACAGATCGATGATGCTACATACCGTTCTTTCGTTTTTGACCTAGGCAGTAGAAATGGATTCTGTTGCATATAATCTAAAGCGCGAAGGATTGCTATGATCAGCTTATATAATTTTGTTCCCTGCAAGGTAGAAGAAATGTGAATGTTGAATTTTTAAAAACTCGTTGCTGAAGCTGTATATTATTCTTGTGCAAATGACCCAACGCCTCATGTATGGCTGCAGAACAATGGAATCTTTTGTATATGATTAAAGGTTTTATTTGAATGACTATGCTGTTCTTACACGATTTTGCTTGAGAAGAATACATTTTAATTTTTTTCAATTTGCTGAAACTTGATTCCATTCTTTTTGCATATGACTCCAGATCTCCTGTTGAACTGTACAATGATTAAATTTATGGCGTCTGCATCAAGACTGGCAGAAATGGTTCACTGAGCCATTTCGGCATGGAATACCGGTTTTGACTTTCAAGTTTGACAACATTTGCTGAAGCTTTCGTTTTGTAGTTGCATCATTTTTTTTTCTTCTCAGGTATGTTGTTCATGGCGTGCTGGTTTTGTTCCTGTTGGTACTGTTGTTGTCATGAGAAAGGTGGTGAGTCAGAGAATGTGACGCGTGCTTGTTCATATAATAAACAGCATTTTAAAAAACCACGGGGGAAATACGTTTTAAAGTGTGTGTGTATGTGTGTGTGTGTGTTTGTGTGTGTGTGTGTGTGTGTGTGTGTGTGTGTGTGTGTGTGTGTGTGTGTGTGTGTGTGTGTGCGTGCGTGCGCGCGCGTGCGGCGTGCGTACGTGTGTGCGTGTGTGCGCGTGTGTGTGTGTGTCCTCTCTTCTCTCTCTCTCTCTCTCTCTCTCTCTCTCTCTCTCTCTCTCCTCTCTCTCTCTCTCTCTCTCTCTCTCTTTGTGTTTTCTGTCTGAGTGCGTGCACCTGAACTGGTGTGCAAAGCTGTGTGCCAATCTTACAAGTGTATGTGAGTGTGCGATCGTGCATGCGTGCGTGCGTGCGTGCACGCGCGCACGCGCGCGCTTGTGTGTGTATGTGTTGTTATTGTTATTGTTGTTGTTTTTGTGAGCAATATGTATGGGCGTGAGCGCGGTGTGTGTGTGTGTGGGGGGAGAGAGAGAGAGAGAAGAGAGAGAGAGAGAGAGAGAATTCTCGAGACAGGTTTACCCCTACACATGCACGTGTAACTTGTTAGTGCCAAAAACAAAAACAAAAACAAAACAAAAAAAAGAAAATCGCTGAAAACATCATACAGTTGTCGGTCAGTCGCAGTAAACACGCACGCGCGCATGAAAACACTTTCACGAGAACGCGCGCGCGCGCGCGGGCACACACACACACACCACACACACACACACACACACACACACACACACACACACACACACACACACACATATACTCACAAACCTCTTTCTGTCCCTTCCTCTCTCTCTCTCTCTCTCTCTCCCGTCGTTGTCATGAAGCAGGGGAGACAAAAAGATGTATTTGCATCGATTTACTTCGCAGTAACACGGAAAACAGTAGTGCTGTCCCTTGAATCAACAGAAAAGAATTACAGCAGGCCCACTTTCCGAGCAACTGGTCTGGAAATACGATCGTTCACATGTTGTAGACTTCCACATGGAAAAGGAAAATCTTTTTCGTCATCCACAGCATACCCACAGAATGGGGAGAGACAGAAAGACGCTTCAGATACGTTTTTATTGACAATGGCCTACATGGCCTTTATGTCAAGGGAGTGTACATCAACATTTGCAGCGCCGAAAAATCAAGTTTATAATGCAATGAAACATGAATTGTAACGGATTACTTAAATGATAATGATGAGGCTTGAAGCCATGTTGAAGAAAAGGAAAATAATGACGTGCTTTTTCGTCACTAAAAAGTGAATATGTAGGTTTTTTTTCTAAGGAACAACATGATCATAGACACAAGTGCCTCACCCAGGCACACATATTCACTGTTATAAAACATTCCTGCACTGTCACATCTATCATCACCGTCCGCCTCATCATTAGCTATACTAGTGAAGAAAACAAAACCATTTCTTACCAAGGTCATCAAACTTGCGGAATACATGAAAACAACCTCAAGCAATAGTTCTTACCGAACATTTAGCCAGTAGAGTTATTATCCTATTATTGTCAGAGGTCAACAAACTATGTAAGTTATGATTTTCTGTCGCAATAATATTGAAAAGCTGAGACTTCTGTCTTATATCGTTATAAGCTGCACAGGAGAATATAAAATGATCTTCATTTTATCTCATACCATCTGAACACATTACACACAAATCGTTTACAATACCTTCGGGATTAAACCATCTTTTGTTTGCATTTAGTCCAAGTGTCCTACTTCTAAATCTAGCAAGCATATCCCTGTACCATTTATTGGTAACTACAGTCAGAAATTTTTCAGGTTGTAAGATACTTTTAAACGAGTGAAACCAGGAATGCTTCATATCACCTTCCATCTTGGAATGCCAATTTTGTTTATAACACGCGATGAGACGGTCTTTAAATTCCAACATAAATGCTCTTTCATCGCCAACCCCCTGACTGAACCATACCACACCAAATCCGTTTACTGTCAAAACCTGCTTTATAGTAGCAACCCAATTCTGCTTTCCTAACTCAAATTGCCGCAGTAACATTTCATATGCTTGTCTGCATAATCTACTTGTAGGTAGTTGGGTAAGTTTTAACCAATATTTAACGCATTTGCCAAAAGATCGAATGAAAAGAGGATATCTTCCAGAACCACCATATGCCATTGTATTTGATGAATGCAAGGTAATATTTAGAAACCGTTTAATCGCAAAAGTATGTACTTTTTCCATCTGCAGATTTTCTTCAAGTCCCCATATTTCTGCTGCATATGTTAACATTGGATCTATTTGTGTATCAAATAGCTTCCAAAATAAAGAGAGATCAATTGCATTTATTTTTTTCATTGCTCTTAGAATTTCTATTACTCCTTTCTTCCCTTTCCTAAACGTTTCAGACCATCCGGAATGTAAACTTAACCTCGTTGTAAAGATCATTCCGAGGTATTTGTATGCATTGGTTACCTTTACCTCAGCATTAGAGTAATACCATTTTTCTCTCTGAGACAAGTAACCACCCATGCGAAAAATTATTATGTTTGTCTTATCTAAATTAACAGTTAATTGTAATCTATCTGCCTCACACTTCAACACATCAAGCTGATTCTGTAAACCAACAGCAGTGCTTGAAACTGAAATTACATCGTCAGCAAATAGCAACATAAATAGTTCAACAGTTCCAGGGATCATCTGTACACCATGTCTACCTTTTCTGGACATTTCAAGGCTAATTAATTTATAAAAAAAAAACGCAAACAGTGTTGGACTCAAAAGGCAGCCTTGTTTTACGCCACGTGGACATGAAAATAAATCAGAATAAGCATTCTTTTCACGCACACAAGCAGTGACGGATTCGTATATCCCACAAAGCGCCAGGTACAATTTACCATTGACACCACTTTTTCTCAGGACATGCCATAACATATTTCTATTTATAGAGTCAAACGCCTTTTTAAAGTCCACAAAAGCGACATATAGTTTAGTGTTCTTCATAAGAAACTTTTGTACTAATGCATACAAAGTAAAACTATGGTCAATAGTGCTGTATCCTGCTCGAAAACCTGCTGTT
>CM031599.1:50593778-50598778 GCA_018398815.1 Conus ventricosus | reverse complement strand
CCACTTCACCAGGTTTGCATTTGAGGGCAGAAGGTCATATGCAGATCTGAGAATGAAGCTGATCCTGAGAGGGGCCATGTGCCAAATGTCATTCCAAGTGAGACTTCTTTGGAGTGCATTCTCCCACGTTGTCCATTGCCCTTGCTGGCTCTGCTGGACTGCTTTTTGGAGTCTTTTTTGGTCTTCTTCTTTTCTCATCTCCTGAATCATCATGTCTGCTTTGGGCTTTTCCTTTGGCCTTTGACCACCATTCAGTTTTGGTCACCCCCAGTCCTTGTCTGTTGGTCTGTGTGTGTCCCTGTATATTTCTCTGATCTTGAGACTTTCTTTTGCAGAATCCATCGCCTCTTGAACTTTCCATTTTCTGCCTGTCTTCAGCTGGGGCTTGATTGCTTCTACCACCTTGTCTCCTGAGTCTTCAGCATGCTTTGAAGTCTGATCTTCCCCTGCTTGTATTCCTCCAGGATGGATTTCAGTGGTAGTTTCAGCTTTGCTTGGCGACAGTACAGCGCGAGTGTCAGTCAGACAGGGTGGGACACCAAGCCATTTCCTTGTGAACTTGTTGATTTTGGCTTCCATTGCCTCAACTGTGCTGGTGCAGATGTCGTATATCATCAAAGGCCATAGGAGCTTTGGTATCAGCATGAACTGCAGACACCAGACCTTGTATTTGCCAGGGAGCCCACACTGGTCAATGGTCTCCAAGCCTTCTTTCCGCCATCTGCTTGGTTTCTTTTGCTCTTTGTGTGTCTTTCAGCGTATCATCATACCATCTTCCAAGGCTCTTGACTGGTTCTTCTGTGACTGTTGGAATGGCCTGGTTGGCAACTTTGAAGACCACAGATTTCGGCCACTTTTCCTTTCCTCAGTGAGAGACTCCGTGATTTCTTTGCTTGAACTGCATTCTGGATGAGGCAACTATGTCGTTCCAGCCTCTCAGCACATGACGTGTCTCGTCTCTCTGGATGAAATCACTGTAGTGTCATCCATGAAGGCCTTGAGAGGAGGCATCTTGTATCCATCGCCAAGGTCTGTTTGTCTCGCGTTGTTTGTTGCTGCTTTCAGAGTGAGTTCCATTGCCAGCACGAACAGTATTGGGGAAATTGCACAGCCCATTGCGATGCCCACTTCCAAGTTGATCCAATCTGTTGTGTACTCCTGGTAGAGAACCGCATTGAGAAGCCATTGAAGTACTTCTTGAGCATGTCGCGGATGTTCTTTGGCACATGGTACATCTCAAGAGCCAACTGTATCATCTCATGGGGCACAGATCCATATGCGTTTGCCAGATCAAGCCACACTACGTCCAGGTCTCTCTTTTCTGTTTTTGCTTTTTGGATTGCGTCCCAGATCATTGTGGCGTGTTCTACACAGCCAGCCACGCCTGGAGATGCCACCTTTCTGGACTGACACATCCAAGTACTTGTTTTCCATCAGGTACTTGGTCAGCCTTGCTGCCATAACAGAGAGAAGATTTTCCCTTCGACGTTCAGTAGTGATATTGGCCTGAACTGGCTGATGTCACTTGCGTTTTGCTCTTTGGGGATGTACACACCATCTGCCGTCATCCACTGGCCGCTGATCTTCTGGTTTCTCCAAGCCGATCGCAGCAACCTGTGGAGCCACTCCAGCACCTTGGGACATTTCTTGTAAAGCTGGTAAGGTATTCCGTTTGGCCCTGGTGATGATTTGGCTCTGGCTTTGTCGACCACCTTCTTGATTTCCGCCAACGTTGGAGGCTTGCCATTGAACTGTTCCTCAGGGTTGGTTGGCCACACCAGACCTTGAATGTCGAGTGGTGCTTTGCTCTGTGAGTCAGAGTATGTTTTCTTCAGATGCTGCTCAAGAACTCCTTTGTCCACACTTAGGGTCCCAGATTTTGGCTGCTCAAACAGTGTTCTGGCAAACTGGAAGGGGTCTCTGAAAGAAGCGCTCTTGTGTCTTCTTCTTTTTGCTCTTCCTCTTTCTCGCAGATTCCGCTTTGCTGAGGGCGCTGTGTTTTTCTTTCAGTCTTCCCACAGTTTTTTCCAAGCCTTGTTTTTCAGCTGGCAGTGCGGTCTTCATTTGCTTCTTGAGTGTTGTTCTTTTGGACTCTGATCTTGTCCATCTTTTCTTGGCGTCTGGATTTCTTTGGAGGTGTTTTCTCTTTGGGTAGTTTTACTCCATAGGCGTCTTCTACATGTGGCATACACAATGTCCCCATATGTGGCTAGTTTTGTGTTCCAGGGTGCTTTTCCCTATCAGTGCATCGAGTCTTTGGACGATTTTTGCATCCAGTTTCTCCCAATCTTCAGTTTCGTTTGCTCGTGGCAGGTTGAGTTTCAAGGCGCCTGGCATCGAGGGCCTGTGCAAATTCCTCATCCGAACCAACAGCGTGGATGTCCTTGGCACTGTGGATTTAAATCCTGGCCTTGGTCTTCCGACGTCTTATCTGCTGATGCAGTGCGCTGCTGCTCATTCAGATGAGTCTTCACACATCCCATCTTTGTTCGGTGGATCTTCATGCCACGGGTGGTAGCGAAACGCTTTCCACAGACACATGGATATTCCATTTGGTCCATGTTCATAGTCCGTTTGGGATTTGCAGTCGTGATTGGTTGAGCACCGATGGATTCACATTTCTCTCTCCCCTTTCGGTGAATCCTGGGAGCATCTTTTCCTTTTATTCTTCGTAGCCACATGTTTAAGGCAAAGTGGGGAGCCAGCCCACAGAGCCCTTGGTTCTGGTCTTTCCCAGTGTCCTCCGTCTTTCCCGACGTCCTCCGGCCTATTCCCGGAAGTCAATGGTTTACCCATGCATCAGTAGAAAGAAACTCGTGGAGAGCGTGGCAGCAGAGAGTCCTCAGAAGAGAAGCCCCCTTCAAGCAAGTGTTTCGGCCCTTATCTCCTGACAACTCTAGGGGGGTTGGGCCACACCCGGTTCATGACTCCGGATGTCCCTCTGCTGCCCCTTTTTTTTGTTTCCCATCTTGGGACGAGCCATGGCTGGGATTCGAACCCATGACCCTCTGGAGATGCTCATTTTCCACTTAATGACTCGCGCTTTAACCACTGAGCCACAGGGACACCTGATATTTGTAGGGAAATTAAGCCTTATGAAGTTCACTTTTGTTCCTCCTTGACCAGATCCAGCTTGAACACCTCTCTGCCGCTTCTGCCATTGCTTCAGGGCTCTGGTTTTTTCCTTCCCTGCAACTGAGAGCTGTTTCATGAGGCTGTATGCAGACGTTCCTACAAATCCCCTAGCTCCAATTTCTGCAGTGAGGACTTTGACCTGATAGCCTTCTCTCCTCAGGCTGTTTGCCAGATCAGCATACTTTTCAGTCTTGTAGATTTGAGCTGCCTCCATTCTGTTTCATATGCACCGTGAGCTCGATCATGATCAGCTGCTTGGTTGACTTAGAGTGGACTACTATGTCTGGTCTCATGCCACTCCTGCTGATGATTTCTGGGTGACTCTTCCATTCTGGGAGGTCTGCAGTGCACTCCCAGTCATCTGCCCCGTCCAGCAGACTCTGCCTGCATGTTTCGAGTGGCACTGTTGTTCTTGGCCATGAATTTGCTGCCTCCTGCCGTGAAGAATGTTGCGGGTGCTTTTGGAGTCCTGGATTCTCCCTTTTGTGGTGTTGGTACTAGCCCCAGACTACTTGTACAATCTCTTTGAGCAACTTGGTTGTGCCTCCTGTGTACCTTCCTTGAGCCAGGGCTACTTTACATGAGCTTAGAACATGCTCCACTGTTTGTTTTTCATGGCAGAGGGGGCATGCAGGATCGTCTGTTTTCCCCCACTTCACCAGGTTTGCATTTGAGGGCAGAAGGTCATATGCAGATCTGAGAATGAAGCTGATCCTGAGAGGGGCCATGTGCCAAATGTCATTCCAAGTGAGACTTCTTGGAGTGCATTCTCCCACGTTGTCCATTGCCCTTGCTGGCTCTGCTGGACTGCTTTTTGGAGTCTTTTTTGGTCTTCTTCTTTTCTCATCTCCTGAATCATCATGTCTCTTTTGGCTTTTCCTTTGGCCTTTGACCACCATTCAGTTTTGGTCACCCCCAGTCCTTGTCTGTTGGTCTGTGTGTGTCCTGTTATTTCTCTGATCTTGAGACTTTCTTTTGCAGAATCCATCGCCTCTTGAACTTTCCATTTTCTGCCTGTCTTCAGCTGGGGCTTGATTGCTTCTACCACCTTGTCTCCTGAGTCTTCCAGCATGCTTGAAGTCTGATCTTCCCTGCTTGTATTCCTCCAGGATGGATTTCAGTGGTAGTTTCAGCTTTGCTTGGCGACAGTACAGCGCGATGTCAGTCAGACAGGGTGGGACACCAAGCCATTTCCTTGTGAACTTGTTGATTTTGGCTTCCATTGCTCAACTGTGCTGGTGCAGATGTCGTATATCATCAAAGGCCATAGGAGCTTTGGTATCAGCATGAACTGCAGACACCAGACCTTGTATTTGCCAGGAGCCCACACTGGTCAATGGTCTCCAAGCCTTCTTCCGCCATCTGCTTGGTTTCTTTTGCTCTTTGTGTGTCTTTCAGCGTATCATCATACCATCTTCCAAGGCCTTGACTGGTTCTTTCTGTGACTGTTGGAATGGCCTGGTTGGCAACACTGAAGACCACAGATTCGGCCACTTTTCCTTTCCTCAGTGAGAGACTCCGTGATTTCTTTGGCTTGAACTGCATTCTGGATGAGGCAACTATGTCGTCCAGCCTCTCCAGCACATGACGTGTCTCGTCTTCTCTGGATGAAATCACTGTAGTGTCATCCATGAAGGCCTTGAGATGGAGGCATCTTGTATCCATCGCCAAGGTCTGTTTGTCTCGCGTTGTTTGTTGCTGCTTTCAAGATGAGTTCCATTGCCAGCACGAACAGTATTGGGGAAATTGCACAGCCCATTGCGATGCCCACTTCCAAGTTGATCCAATCTGTTGTGTACTCCTTGGTAGAGAACCGCATTGAGAAGCCATTGAAGTACTTCTTGAGCATGTCCCTTTATTTGAAG
>CM031599.1:50581278-50583778 GCA_018398815.1 Conus ventricosus | reverse complement strand
CCGCGATACCATGATATTCAACTCCTCCTGACAGACGACAAGAAATACTGCGTCGATTCTAGCTAGTGACTAGGCTAGCAGGAATGAAATAGGATGTTGGTCGGTCCAGAGATATTCTATGTGGCCACTCATCAGAGGGAACAAACTTTCAGTGTGCACCGGTTTTGCTTTCACAGTGTAGAGAATATGACGCAAAAACTTGCACGTGCTGATCGTAGAACGGTTTTGACCTGGTTTCGCTGTGCTAGCGATTCAGCCACCGTCCAATCTGAACCTGTGTAAATAAACATGGGTTGTCTGTATCGTCGTCGACGAACGTGTGTGACGATTTCATGGCAGCACGTGCAATGCTTCTACCGTGTTTGTTGACAGTGATTACTGAACTTTGTTCTTCACCTGTATGAAAATTCAAATTCTGTTTTTTATTTCTTCCCTTGAACGTGAATGGTTTACGTTCTAGATGTCACGATAAAGATTTTGTATCTTTTATTTGTTGTTTTGAATTTACATGCTTTGATGAACGTTTGTGGACGGTTTTCGTTCGTCTGTATTTGTAAGGATGCTGGAAATGTTGTAAATCTATCGTTAAACTTTCAGCTCGGAGGAATGCATTCTGTTTTGTATGTTCTGTCTTGTTGAAGACGAGCTCAGCACATTTATTGAGTTATTAGATGCTAAGTCTGATCACTGTTTCGCTTCTATTATTGATAAATCTCTAGTTTGTGCATATCGAAATATTCTGTACATGTGTGCTTACATACCACCCGTAGATTCACCTTACTTAAATGATTTTGCTGTTGAAAACGGAATAAGCATGCTTGAAAAATTTGTGATAAATTCAATACTTGCTGTTGATCTTATTTGAGGGAGGGAGACAACGATTGTGTGCCCGTGCGCGCGCGCACGCCGGTGTGTGTGTGTGTGTGTGTGTGTGTGTGTGTGAGTGCGCGCGCGCATGCCTGACTGCGTGTGCGTTTGTGTGTATGTGTGTGTGTGCGCGTGCGTGCGTGCGTGCGCGGTGTGTGTGTGTGTGTGTGTGTGTGTGTATTGTCTGTTAAGGACAATGAGGTAATCAAAGCCTGCTTTGTGTCAAGTCATTTCTGTCATTATCCAAAAAAAATACATAAAATGAACAAAATAAATAGATGAAATAATAACTCGCTCGTTCTTTCACGTAATCAGTCTATGTGTTGAAATGTATTGTGTATGGAGGGCAAGAGGTAATCAAAGTCTGTTCTGTGTTAATTCTTTTCTCTCATTAAAAAAAAAAAAAAAAAAAAAAAAAAAAAACTTGTTCGTTCACATGGTCTATAATATGTCAATCTCTCCTTTTTATCCTCCCCCCCCCCCCCCCCCCGCCGCTTACCTCTCCCCCCCCCCCCCCCCTCCCCCCTCCCTACCCCCGGATTTCCTCCCCTTTCCCTTCTCTTCATCGTCCTGAGTAGATCCACTACCTTCTCAGCTGACAGGCTGGAGCTCAGAGTCTGCCAGTAATCAATTTGTACCCGGCAACCTGTTGCAGGTTGTCATAGGCAACAAGACTGAAAACGGGAACAGGAAAACGGGAACGGATGAATGTGTGTGCCAGTTAGTAAAGTGTGTGTGTGTGTGTGTGTGTGTGTGTGTGTGTGTGTGTGTGTGTGTGTGTGTGTGCGTGTGTGTGTGCTCGCGCGCGCGCGTGTGCGTGTGTGTGTGTGTGTGTGTGTGTGTGTGTGTGTGTGTGTGTGTGTAGGCTGGAGGTGAGGAGGGGAGGAGCACTGAAAGAGTTGTTTGTTTTTTTTTCGCGCGTGTGGATTCTACGCTTCATGTCTCACTGTCTGTGCTTCTGTCATTCTGTGTGTCTGTCTGTCTCTCTTTCTTTGTCTATCAGTCAGTCTTTATGCCCTGCTTATTCTTTCGCCTCTTCTTTCCCATCCTACCCCCCCCTCTCTCTCTCTCTCTCTCTCTCTCTCTCCTCTCTCCTCTCTCTCTCTCTCTCTCTCCTCACTCTCTCTCTCTCTCTCTCGCTCTCGTAGAGAGATTTGTAACAAAGTTTCTGATGCGTTTTTAGAAGGTGAATTTTAAATAGATGTGTGAAAGGTGTTGTTTTTGTTGGTGGTGGTGGTGGTGGTGGTGTTGTTGACGTACTTGTTAGCTGACTTCATCGCGGTGAAAGCCCTGATGTGGCCCTTTGCAGTCGGCGGGGATATAAGCAACGTTACCTTACCTTACCATACCTTACCTCTCTCTCTCTCTCTCTCTCTCCTCTCTCTCTCTCTCTCTCTCTCTCTCTCTCTCTCTCTCTCTCTCTTCTGTTTCTTTGCCCCTGACAATGTACGTCGATTGGTCTCTTGTTTCTTTTACTCTTTCTTTGTCTGTCTGTCTGTCTGTTTATCTCTTTCTCTCTCTTCCTCTCTCTCTCTTCTCTCTCCTCTCTCTCTCCTCTCTCTCTCTCTCTCTCTCTTTCTGTCTGTCTGTCATTTTTTTTGTGTGTGTTATCTTCATTACATTGATCGAGCAC
>CM031599.1:50573778-50576278 GCA_018398815.1 Conus ventricosus | reverse complement strand
AACTACAGATAAATATATGAATGAGAGAGGGTCGAGACATAAAACAACAGAAAATTGCTGTCTCTCTCTCTCCCCCTCTCTCTCTCTCTCTCTCTTCTCTCTCTCTCTCTGCGTGTGTGTGTACGTGCGTGCGTGCGTGCGTGCGTGCGAGCGAGCGTGCGCGCGCGCGCGTACGTGTGTATGTCTGTGTGTCTGTGTATTTCTCACTTTTTTTCTGTTGTTCATTTCTTTCCCCACCCCTACCTCCTCACATCTTCCCTACTCCCCCCCCCCCCCCCCCCCCCCCAACCCCCCCCCCCCCCCCCCCCCCTTCCCGCCCACTCCCCTCCCATCCACGTATCCTGAAATACAGAGCCAGATTACGAACAAACACAGACTGCCTCTCTGTTCTAGCCGAGCTCCACCTGTAAAGCAACAAACAGCACGCACATGGCAGCGCTTTATCTCGGGCAGGGACAGTTTTCCTTCTGCACGCGAAATGTTAGGCCTTGCGCCACAAAAGGGAGATTATCAGCAACAAAAAGAACCCTGTTAGCAGACGGCAATGCGTTATGGCGTACTGGGGAATGATTGCAGCTTGTTTTCAGGCAATAGGAAGAACCGGTACGGGGTAACCGGGCTAGTATGGAAGATCTATCAGCTCTAACATCATCTTTGAGTTGGTAACCCTGCTACGCTCATGAAATACAGGTATTTCGGTTTTGAAGACAAACATTGTGTCTGATCTTAAAAATCGGGAAAAGCAAATGGTTCACTGTTTTCGTGTTTTTTTTTTGTTTTTGTTTTTGTTTTGTTGGTTGGCTGGCTTGTTTTTTCTGCCGCCCCCCCCCCCCCCCCCTCCCCTCTTCTCCGCACAAAGATCGAAACCAGTGTTGTTAGATTATTCTTTAAAAAAAAAAAAGAAAAAAAAAAAGAAAAAGAAAAAAGGAAAAGAAAGAAAAACAACAACAACAAAGAAGCAAACAAGCAAATAAAGATACCACCTGTATTTAAATGATTCTTGCATGCCACATTTGATGCCAGGACAACTTAACATACATAGTCAAGAGGCATTACGCCTTCAACTTCATTAATTCATGAATGTGGGTATATCATCAACAATTATCAGTCACCCTCGGTCACTGTTACATTCTTTCGGGAGGTGTGAAAAGTTCTAGTAAATGCTGCTGTCTCTTTCAGCAAATCAGTCATGAAATGAGAGTGGGATGTTAACTGCGAAGTTAGCTAACTACACTGGTCAGTTGTGAGACTGCGATTTTTCCTCACCTCCACCCCCCCCCCCCCCCCCCCCCCCTCCGTCCCACACCCCTCTATTTTCTCTCACCCCCCCCCCCCCCCCCACCGGCTCCTACCCCCTTCCCTACTTTTTAGAATACATTTTTAATCATTGGTTTATCAAAAACATGGGTTTTTTTTTGTTTGTTTGTTGTTTCAGTGACTTTAGCTTGGGCCATTGTTGTACTCGCACGAAAGAATCCCCTTTGGAATTTGCGGTTCACAGATTTCGGTTAACTCTTTGACACTCCAGCAGCTCGAGTTGAAGGCTACACGGTTCGAGTGAGGGCTATGTTTTGGCTGTGTGAAACGACCCTGATTCAAGACGGTGATGATTTTCCTCTTGCAAATTTACAGCTTTGCACCCAACAAGGCAAGGGTTAAAAACCTGCCCAAGGTAGGTTGGAAGGCGAGAGAGAGAGAGAGAGAGAGAGAGAGAGAGAGAGAGAGAGAGAGAGAGAGAGAGAGAGAGAGAGAGACAGACAGACAGACAGACAGACAGACAGACGCACAGATAAACAGACAGAGTTTGTGTCTGTGTCTGAGTCTGAATAATATAATTATTAGGCAACGGGTCCATTTCAATGAGTGAGCACACACATAGAAATATTCAAACAAACAGATCAAAACTAAATACATCCAAACTAAAATCGGAAATGAAATGAGGTAGGGAACAGTAAACGATAAACAGTAAACAAGTGGGGTATGTTTTGCTCCCATAAGGAAACCTAACACAGAGTAACTTTTATTCAAGACTGGCACAGCCTTTTAAACTTGAATAAAGTCAGACAAATACATAGACGAACAATCTAATAGTGGGGGAAAAAACAAGCGCAGGCCAACAACTGAACTGTCTGGCAAAGATTTGGACTTGAGGGGAGGGGAGAGGGGAGAGGAGTTTGAAGATGGAGAAACTGGGAAAATGAAATTTAAAAAAAAAAAATGTTACAGATATGAAAACTCTTCTCTAGCTGCATAAGGGAACCATCGCAATCCCTTTTGAAGGCAGAGAAGAGTTTTCATATCTGTAACATTTATTTATTTTTTTTTTTTTAATTTCATTTTCCCAGTTTCTCCATCTTCAAACTCCTCTCCCCTCTCCCCTCCCCTCAAGTCCAAATCTTTGCCAGACAGTTCAGTTGTTGGCCTGCGCTTGTTTTTCCCCCACTATTAGATTGTTCGTCCATGTATTTGTCTGACTTTATTCAAGTTAAAAAGGCTGTGC
>CM031599.1:50541278-50561278 GCA_018398815.1 Conus ventricosus | reverse complement strand
GTCATGGTGTATCAAGAGACTCTTGAGGGATTTTTTTGACAAACCTAATCTGAGTAACACACACATCACACACCCACGCACGCGCGCACGCAGGCACACACACACACATCCACACACACACACACACACACACACACACACACACACAATCAGCATCACATATGTATGCATACATGCTCGTGTGTATCTGCATGCAAACACACACACACACGCACACACACACACACACACACACAGACACACACACATCACACACACACTACCACACACACACACACACACACACATGTATTAAGATACAATCACACCGCATACAGTGCGCACTAGGTACGCGTGCACGCTCGCACAGAGAGGGAAGAGAGAGAGAAGATAGAGAAAGGGGGAGAGAGAGAGAGAGAGAGAGAGAGAGAGAGAGAGAGAGAGAGAGAGAGAGGAGAGGGCAGACTGACAGACAGACAGACAGAGATCAGAGCATGCACTCCTCCTTTCCGAAAGCAAGTAAAATACTAATTGAAAAAAAGAGAGACGGATAGTCAATAAGAAATGGGTTATTTTTTTTCTCTCTACAGTTTGACATCAAAAAGAAAATCAAATCCATGCAGTGACTTTGTCTTTCCAAAGGACCACTTCAAACAATAAGAAGATCGGTTACGTGTGTGTTGAGGAGGGGGGGGGGGGGGGGGTAGGGAGAGTGGGGGGGGGGGGGGGGGGGGGGGGGGGGGGGGGGGGGGGGGGGGGGGGGGGGGGGGTGGGGGGGGGGGGGGGGGGGCAGGGATTCAGACAAGAACTAAGACAGTCGATGATCCACGCCGACCGCGCCATCGCCACGCCCCCATCATCGGGGGTCCATCAGCATCACACTTTTATGATTATTATTATCAATGTCCGGCAGGCAAAGAACCCTTGGACACCACTACGGTGGTCACCGGGCGAAGACAAAGGATGAGAGTTTTAGTTAGAGCAAGCGTCTGAAAGGCCACAGAGGGGGGGTGGGTAGGGGTATTAAAAACGAAAAGAGAGAGAGAGAGAGAGAGAGAGGAGAGAGAGAGAGAGAGAGAGAGAGAGAGAGAGAGAAAACAGAGAGGACAGACCGGGCCGGACGTAAGGAAAGGGCCAAGAAGGGGGGTGAGGAAGAGAGAGAGAGAGCGAGCAGAGGAGAGTAAGAGAGAGAGAGAGAGAGCTAGGGTGGGCAGGGCTGGGGATAAAAAGAAAGGGAAAAAAAAAACAAGAAACTAAGTAAAAAGGGAAATCGAAATGAATCGTGATACAAAAATAAAACAAAAGAAGTTGACAAGCCCATTACTGAACAGAACAAGGGTAGCCGATATTTTGTCCAAATGTCAATACAGCCAGCAACTTAACAACCCAGTTGCAAAATCACAAAAAAAGAAAAAAGAAAAGAAAAGAGGTCAACAGATTGTCCACCACCCCTCCAGCCCCACGTGGACAGCCTCTCTCTCCTCTCTCCTCTCTCTCTCTCTCCGCTCTCTCCTCTCTCTCTCTCTCTTGCTCGCTCGCCTCCAAGGCACTTTGAACTGCTTAAAGTTAGAATCATTTTCTCTCAGTTTTGTTTTCCGCACTCTTACCCACTCGGCAACAGCACGCAACATGCTCGCGCACGCACGCACACACAACACACACATACACACACACACACAACAACACACACACACACGCGCGCGCGGCGCGCCGTCCACCCCACACCGCCACCCAGCCACCCAACCACCACCACACATTTGAACCCCAAAACTTTGGCAGCACGATGTAAACGTCGCATCGCGACTAGGCCAATGCCATGCACCGAACCTGTACCTTCCAATTTAATGAATCGCTCCACCTTAAAAACGGCTGGGGGAAACACGTTGACATGAGCTTTAATGCAATGGAGAGGCATAAACTATCAGGCGAACGAATTTAACTCTCCCTCGCCGTTACACTTGTTCCCTTGTAACCGCCCCCCTCCCTCCCCCTCCTCCAGCCATCCCTTCCGACCCCCCACCCCGTCATTTTCTCTCCGTTTTTCTCGTTTAAAAAAAATAAAAATAAAAATAAAAACTCCTAGTCAGAAGAAACAAACTGCAAGTACAAGAAGGGATAATTTTTTTTGAGAGAGAAGGACAGCGACAATAATTATGGCGGTGCAGAAAGTGGTGCGATAACGATGAGATTGATGACAATGGCACATATAAATAATGACACACATGAAAAGCAAACAATGCGGGATTATGGAACACGTACTTCTCATGGGAAAAGAAATGTGTTTAAAACAATAGAAATAATAAAAATAATAATTGGGGGGGGGGGGGGAGGATGTCGGGATGGGTTTGGTGGAGGGAGTAATGTGGAAAAGTGGGGGTCCGGAGAAGGGAGGAAGTGGGAGGGGGGGGGGTGAAATAAGAGTAGAAGGGATCGAGAAAGGTGTTGGGGGGGGGGGAGGGGGGACAGTATAGTTAAGGAGGGAAAATGGCTTCAGAAGAAAAAAAAAAAAACACCACAATATTCTTTGGCAGTCCCTTGAAAAGAAAATAATCCAAAACCACATCACAACCCACTATCCATTCAACAAGTGACAGACATGAAAAAAGAGACGGAAAATAACATACTAAGTCAAAACGACGGGTGCAACACGCTTTTTTTTTTCTATCTTTTCACAATCCTCATAGAAATCCATTTCATTCACACTGAGTTCCGTGAGAAATTTCAAATGACATACAAACGCGCCATTCATTGAAAAACCAAAAGTGGATACCATGGAAACACAGATCATAACTTCAGTACATGGTTTTCACATTTCGGCATTACAGCACGCTCGTAGTATCCGACCAGCGACTCCTCCACATCCCCCCCCCCCCCCCAGCTCACCCCCAAACGTCTTGTCCGAATCACATGCAGAATTCCAGTAAAACCTATGCAAAACCATGTCCATTATTAAAATCGTTCATTCACGCGCCGTCTTAAGCTGGTCAACACTTATGCTAACATTTGTAGTCTAAAATCAAGGCAAAAATTGCGCATAAAACGACGACACTCCTGCCAATTGAGGGTGTACTTTATAGTTTTAATATCAATGTGCTCTCTCTCGCTTCTCTCTCTCTCGCTCTCTCGTCTCTCTCACGTCTCCCCTCTCTTCTCTTTCTTCTCTCTCTTGTCACACACACCACACACACACGACACACACACACACACACACACACAACACACACACACGGGGGCAAACACACACTCCAACACACACACACACACAACACACACACACACATCACCCACACACACACACACAACTCGCACGCACACACACTTGTGTCCAAAGTTCAGATTCCGGGGTCGTACGATGAGTAATAGTTTTAAAACCTTGCAGTTTATAGGGTTCAATAATTGATGAATTGTTTTAAACTGCCACGCATTGTTTCAGTAACTCAACACATGGTTGTGTCTTGTGACGAAATGGTCACCAACTATGTGGCTATCACCTTTCATACCGAGCGTATTGTGTATCAGTAAGAGTGAAGTAAACATAACGCCGAAAATTAATCAAACTGATCAGTTCATTTCGCATTCGCCGGATGACCCTGCTTCAGTCCATCGATGGCTTGATTGAGCTAAAAAGGACAGATACGAAGTGTCAATAAGACTGTGGTTGTGAATCGTTCTGTGAAATGACAGTGCCCGGTGTTCACACCACACACACACACACACACACACACAACACACACACATACACACACACACACAACACACATCACTCACAACCACGACACACACAACATCACTCAACACACACACACTCACTCGCTCTCTCTCTCACTCACACACAAACACACACACACAACCACACACACACACACACACACACACACACAACACACACACAACATACACACGCGCGCGCGCACGCAACGCACGCACAACACAAACACACTGAGTCCACACGCACGTAACGCACGCACACTCTGAGGCGCGCACCACGCACGCACACACAAACAAAGCGCGCGCCCGCGCGCTACACGCGCCCCACACACACACACACACACACACACAACACACAAACACACACAACACAACACACACGACACACACAGACCCACACACACAACACACTCACACACACATACACACACACACTCACACACCACACACACACACACACACAACACATCGAGCTTGACTACTACCCGTCCCCTGCCAATATGTCTTATTACGCCCATTTTCTTCATCCCAATAACCAACCGCCCAACGCCATAACAAGCACCTAAACGGCACGAGTCGAATGTCAGGGAACTGACGATCTTTCTACCTAGTCTAAGCACAAAGCAGGAACAAGAACATCAAAAACAACAACAACAAACATAACAAACTACTACAACAACAACGTGATAGGTCCGAAAGCGCGAGCCCATGGAATCGAGGTCAACATGGATGCTTACGCACAGAATCTTTCGCAAGTATGCTTTAAAGGGAAATAATCTGACGAAAAAAAAAAATAAAAAAAAAAAAAAAGAAAGAAGAGAAATGAACTTTGACACTATTTCTAAAATCACGGGTAACTCGAACTCGGGGGATGGGGTGTGGGGGGGGGGGGTGGGGGGGGGGGGTCGTCGGCAGGGTTTAATGTGACAAGCTGAAATCTCTCTCTCTCTCTCTCTCTCTCTCTCGCCCCCCCTCTCTCTCTCTCTCTCTCTCTCCCCCCTCTCTCTCTCTCTCTCTCCTCTCTCTCTCTCTCTCTCTCTCTCTCTCTCCCCTCCCTCCTCTCCCTCCTCTTTCTTCTCTCTCTCTCTCTCTCTCTCTCTCTCTCTCTCTTCCATTTCATGTCCGAACCCTCCCAGTGCTATTCCCACGCTACCCGTTTCCTCGTTCGCCGTGCACACCTACACCCCCGAAACGTCCAGTCTGCGGCAAAACGACGCCGGCAGTCTAAAAGAAGCTATTGATATCTACTTATATCCTTCAATCATTACAGACTAGCCGACCGCGTGGGACCTTTGTCCTCATAGTTACGAACATTGCAAGGTGGAGAAATAAATAATATCTTGGAGAGAAAAAAGTGACGAGCAACAAAAACCAAATTTTGATCAAGCAACGTCAAAATCAATTAATAATTGAAATGGCAGCTCAGTTAGCGACATCTTTATTTTTTTAAGCAGCTATCACTATTGTGTCGTTGTAAGGCAACCCACTAGCGAAGACCCTGCACTGTTGGAAAGAAACCGGGACTTTCCCTGCTCGACAGAAATGTTTCTTGTGAAGAAATTGTTTCTTGTAGAAGAAGAAGAAAAAAAAGGAGAAAGTATAAGACTTTTTTCATGATCAGAGGCTGGACATGGGTAAAAAAACAACAACAACAACAAACCCATAACAACAACAACAAACTCGTGTCCAACGTTTCATGCCAGAAATGTTAATTTGGTGACACCCACCCCCTTCGCCTTTCCACGAGTCCGTCCCTTCTCCTGGTGGTTTTCCGCTTCACCATTCCACGAGTCCGTCCCTTCTCCTGGTGGTTTTCCCCTTCACCATTCCACGAGTCCGTCCCTTCTCCTGGTGGTTTTCCCCTTCACCATTCCACGAGTCCGTCCCTTCTCCTGGTGGGTTTCCCCTTCATCATTCCACGAGTCCGTCCCTTCTCCTGGTGGTTTTCCCCTTCACCATTCCACGAGTCCGTCCCTTCTCCTGGTGGTTTTCTTCTGCGGTGAAATTCAAAGACTGTTTTTTTCTTCTCAACAATATAGCGCGCGCTTTTTACCCATCCAAGATCTGACGATGGTATTCTTGTTTCAGAGCCCTGTCGTATACCCTTTACATTTAAAGGAATCTAATATTAGCATTACTGAGTTGAAATAATCAGTTGAAACAATCGCTTAAGGCAGAAACATGTGCACATCTACAGCTGAAGTGATTTCCAGTTCTGAAGTGAGAAGATAAGGATTTCTTCAAATTATTTTAGAGGCACGATCAGATTCATTATCGCGTAATTCGATTAGACATATTTTTTCTTGTCTTGTTGGTTCCTGGTTGAATTCGTTTTCTCTTGCCCTAGGTATAACGGCCTCTCCCCCACCCCCCTCATCCCGTCATACTCGCTATTTCGTCCTTTCTCCCCATTAGTTTGAACTATGTTGTCACAAAGTGTGAACATGTCATTTTAAATGGAAAAAGAAAAAGAAAAAGAAAACAAACAAACAAAAATCTCAACTCGACAGAGTTAAATCAACATTAAAAAACTGGTTCCGTCTTCCAGATAGATTACACTAGTCCCCATATGCTGCTAGAGAAGGATTTTATATTCATATCTGTTTTCCCCCGATTTTCCATCCTCATCTTCTTACTTCCTGTATTCCCTCCACCCCCACCTTTCCTTTTTTTATTTCTATTTTCAATCTTTGCCAAGTCATAACGTGATGACGGACGAATTGTTAGTCTACACTTGTTTTCTACCACTACTGATTTGTTGAACATATATATAAATATATATACGTATACTTTTTTTGTGTGTGTGGATTTAATCACCTCCTTGGACATTTCCTTGTAACAACTTCCATAAATGTGTTTACACATCCATACTGCTTGATATTTGTCGTATTTGTTTCTCTCTCTCTCTCTCTCTCTCTCTCTCTCTCCTCTCTCTCTCCTCTCTCTCTCTCTAATTGTACTGATGTCCAGAAAATCTTTGCTCGTACTAGGGTCACAATGTACATTCATTGTACGGGGGAAAAAAAACCCATGTTGGACACACTGTCTAACGTGTCTGCCTTGTGTTTTTCACCAGGCTTTGAAACGCGATGGAGAACAGACTGAGCCCCACCCATTCCACCGCCAACACCGGCAAGTCTTCCTGCCATGACAGCCGGTCAGCGGATGTGGTGGCATGGCATTATGGTTTTTGAACTCCCAGTTCTTATAGAACAGGGAGTACTTTACAATGGGGATGTGTGTGCATGGCATTATGGTTTTGGTACTCCCAGTTCTTATAGAACAGGGAGTACTTTACAATGGGGATGTGTGTGTGTGTGTGTGTGTGTGTGTGTGTGTGTGTGTGTGTGTGTGTGTGTGTGTGTGTGTCTGTCTGTCTGTCTGTCTGTCCGTTGTCAAAATGTGTTCCACTCACTCCAGACAAACCTTCTGGGCCGATCTTTCTGAACATTTGTAGGTAGTTCATTATGGGTCACGCATGATGCCCGATGTTTTATTTTACCAGAACCGGCCCAAAACGGTTTTTCTTCTTTATGGAATATCTCAGTGACGAAATACATTATGACACATGTTTGATTGCGACGTTTTTCAACTTGTGACGTTTTTCAGCTTTTGATAGTAAACATGCTCTTGACATGTACACGCGTATTCAAGATAAACTGGGGGTACGTTTATATATGCTTTGCACCTTGTTTGTTTTGCTGCTGACAGATATGTGTACGACACAGAACCCCCCCCCCCCCCCCCCCCCCCCCCCCCCCCCCCCCCCCCCCCCCCCGCCCTCCTCCGTCCTTACCAGCAAATTCACTATTCGGTGTTTGCATCCCCACTCTTGAAGAATCTGTGCTTACATTTTTTTTTTTCGTTCTTTCTCTTCAACCAGAACGGTCTTATCGCCTTTCTCTACCCCTCCTCGTCCACTTTACCACCACCCCATCAACCCCCTCCCCAACTCCTCCCCCCGACCCCCTGCCACCACCCATCTTTCTTTACGGGCAGAATACTGTTTTTGTATATGCTTTTGTGATCCACTCGTCCGTTTCTGTTCAGTTCTACAAACGTAGCCTACACGTATCATGTAGTACAAAATAACAGACTGTTCTTTATGTTATAGTCGGTACCTATGTAGTTCAAAATTAATCGGTAGGAAGGAAATTAGCCGTTCATCCTCTGCACTTGTTTGCAAGTGTTGTCTTTTTTTACGTATGACACTAATGTTGAAATGTTTTTTTCTCATTCTTAAACGTTTTACTGTACACTACCAAATACAAATTATAAATACACGAATAAAACCCCATGAGCGAAACGACTGTCGATTTCAGCGCGATCAGATCTGATCTGCCTTGATTAAGCATGTCGAAGTTTAAATTCATTTATGTTATGATTGGTTGAGTTCTGCGTGCATACATGGCACGCTTCTGTCCCTGAACAGAAGTGATCTTTGTCACACACGCCGTGACAGCCCTTCATTAAAAAGTCAGTCCTCTTGTGACCGGCTGACCTGTGATGAAACTGGCACTCATTTCATCGATAGACGTATTGATTGGCCAGTCAATTAGTCAAAAATGGAAACCGTATGTCAGGCCTAAATTTAAGGGGACACACACACACACACACACACACACACACACCACACACACGCACACACACACACACACACACACGCGCGCGCGCGCGCACACATGCATGCACGAACACACAACACGCAAACACGTGTGCGCGCACGCGCGCGGACACACACACACACGCACACACACACACATACACGCACACAAACACACACACGAACGCACATACATACATACACACGCACACACACACACACACACACACACACACGGACACACACGCGCGCGCGCGCGCGTACACACACACACACACACACACGGGGGCACACACACACACGGGGGTACGCACGCGCGCGCACACACACACACACACACACACACACACACACACACACACATACACATACACACACACACACACCATCCCCACTCCTCACACATACTAGTACACAAACATGCATGCTTATATACTCACTTGTACAGAAACACACGAAAACACGCTCACTCACTCACACACACACACACACACACACACACACACACACACACACAACACACACACACACACACACACATGCACACACACACACACACACATGCACACACACATACACACGCACACACACACACACACACACACACACACACACACACACACACACACACACACACACACACACACAAACAAACAAGAAGGAGAGAGGGGTGAGGAGGGAGGGAGAGAGAGAGAGAGAGAGAGAGAGAGAGAGAGAGAGAGAGAGAGAGAGAGGTGGGGGAATTCAGTCATAAAAATCAAACACTATTTTGTTTTAATTCGAATTACCAATAGATATGCTAAGTTCCGCTTAGTTCATCTGACACTATCTTTAAACAAGCAATTAAAAACCATAGGCCTACACAGACACAGTTAGGAAACAAACAGGATAGGATGACAGACAAAATGAACGAACAAGGAATACTGTGAATCACTGAACAGTGTCTTATGTTTTTTTTCCTGATTCAACTGTTTATTATGATGTAGAATCAACTGCTTCAATGATACATTGTTTTATTTCATTGGGTTTATTCGTTGACCTTTCTACTTTCCATTTTTTTTTTTAAATCATAACATCTTTTGCATGGGACTGTCATTTTGGAAATGATCCTGTGATGATTAGTGAAGAATGAAAAGGGTTTTAGCTGTCACAGGGTACAAAATTATATTCTCTCTCTCTCTGTCTGTCTGTCTGTCTGTCTGAGAGAGAGTGTGTGTGTTCCTGTCTGTCTGTCTGCCTGCCTGTCTGTCTGCCTGCCTCTCTCTCTCTAACACACACACACGCACGCACGCACGCACGCACGCGCGCGCGCACACACACACACACACACAGAGGCTGATTCTCCATGAAATGAACATCTACCCCCTCTCCCTACCCCCCCCCCCCCTCCTCTGTCTCTCTCCTTTTCCTCTTACATAACTTTTTTGTCATGCTAACATGTATAAAAGTCATCGGAGAAAAAAATGAACATGTACTGGAGAGAAAATAATAATAATAATAATAATAATAATACAATAATGACAATAACAGTAATAATAATAATAATAATAATAACAACAACATAATAAGAAGAAGAATTGTGAACGACAGAGAATGCAGTGTACATTTTCCGGAGCATGATCATTCATTTTTTTTGTTGTTGTACTGATTCATCCATCATGATCTTATGTAAAACCAGTATCAATATTTACATCCTATGGGAACGACAAGATTGAACTAGTGGTCGGTCTAGTGTTTGTCAAGTGATGCATCGGGTCAGGGGGGAAAATCCAAAGGTTTGTTGAAACACAGAGCTGACATGTACACCAACACCTCCCCTCCCCCTCCTCCTCCCCCCCCCCCTCCCCCGCGCCCTCCTTTCCTGATCGTCTCATGGCTTGGCAGAATGGTAATGATGAAGATGATGATGATGACGCATATCCACTAACAAACAAATGACTCACTCCAAGCCTGAATGTTCGGATAGGGAGAGAATATGTTTGGAAGACAGTTTTCTGTGGACGTTCAGACTAGATGACGTGGCTCTTAGGCCTCCGTGCCCCCCTGCCCCGTTGGCCTCTCTCCCCCTTCCCCTTGGCGCCTGTTTGGAATTGCCGTCGTCCTCCTCCTCGCTGCCGTCATAGCCAGGGTCCGCCAGCCCCACGGCGGCCATCACATGCTGGAGCAGACCCTCAGTGTCCGAGCTGGACGTGCTGCCGGGGATGGGGGCCTTCAGCACCTGCTTCTGTCCCTCCTCATCCTCCGCGAACCACGAGAACGTCTCTTCAGGCACCTCCACGTCCACCTCCTCCAGTCCCACCTCCCCACAGTCCTTGCTGTGCGTGTACCCTATGTCATCCAGAGGCTCGGCAGCTTCTATACTAGCCAGCCAACTCTGACACCGACGGTTATTCTCTTCCACGTACAGACGTTCGTCCACCTCCGCTGCCGGCCGCACGTGCATCTTCAGGTCGTGGGGTCTCGTGTCGGCCAGGTTGACCGTCAGTTCTCCTTCTGGCAGTTCCTCCACGTCGATAAGGTGTTCGCTGCGTGTCCGATGGATGCGCGCTCGCATGCGTTTGGTGGATCGGGAGGTTCTGCTCGAGCTGCCAGGAGCGTTGAGCTGCGACAGGAGTCGACCTGTGCCCAGGCTGTAGCTGTCGGTCCCATCTCCTCCTCCGCCTCCTCCTGTTCCTCCTCCAGCCAAGTCTGCATTGCTTCTGAGGTCTGGCTGGACGAAGGAGGGTGGGGTCAGGTGATCTTTGCGGACGGAGTCCTGCGCGACGAAGTCCCGCCAGCACGGGGCTTGGGAGGCCTGAGCACGGCCACCGCCCCGCCGGTCATCACAGCGCCACTGCTTGCCCTCAGGGAGGTTTTGTGCATCCTCACGCGGCCAGAACTCCCACCAGACGCCGCTCCCAGTGCCCCGCGTGTGGCCGCGCCAGGGACGTTGCTGCTAGCAGCAGTGGTGGTGGTGCGGACCCACTCCACCCCGGCATGCTCTGTGGTCCTCCTGTCCCCTGAGACTGATCCGCCGGCGGCAGTGGCACACACGTGGCATGGGGAACAGTCCTTGCGGCCTCCAAGCCGGAGACAGCTCAGGGCGCCGCAACAGCACACCGTGACGAGACCTTCACACGCACCCAGACTATGGACGTCCAAGCACCTCGCTGCACGCACGCCTCCTACACTTCAGGCACACATGAAGGTTACACAAAATTATGTTCTCCAAAGCACAGGTAGACTGCACCTCGCTATACTCGCCTCTTGAACTGCAAGGTTAAAAACAAACAAACAAACAAAAACGTGTTCTCAATGTACAGGAAGACGAGATCCAAAAGAAATTCACTCACAGAGAAATAGGGCTTTTGAAATCCTGTTCATTATAGGATCGTGTTAGTGACAGCTCCAGCCGATCTGGAAAATGCTCAGTGCAGGCTAGAGCGTGGCAGTAGACATCACTGTCCACACTGCTTTCAGTTATAACGGATCCATGGACTTGTTCATGATTACAAGTCATTGGCGTGAGTGCGCACAACACGCTTCATCCACAGGAAGTCGTGCGCAGTTTCTGAACATTCATTATCCGAGATTTCTTTCCTCGTAGCACACTAACTGAAAACAACTTACATGGTGGTACGTGTCTGAACATCTAGCAAAGAGGTCACACAAAACTTTTTTCCCCCTCTCAAAGATCATATTTTGCATACACATACACTCACACACTGTCATGACACAATGAAGGTTACTCATCGTGCTTAGTAACCAAAACAAATCTGTGACGAGACAAACTCTGCAGCCCAAATCATCGCCTTCAGAATCACACAATCTGCGATGAATATCCAAACACCATGCTGTGACCTGAACATAAGCCCCGCGATGGACTGTAGACTAGAAGACACTATGGCTGATCACGTCCTGCGTAAAGAAGACTCTGTTTGTACATGTGCATGATTCATTATGCGTGAAGACTGACAAAAGTACTTACAGGTGAAAATTACATAGAGTCGCCGCGCCACACTTAACCGCTGAAGCAGTCACCACGATGGCTCACACATACACACCCTGCAGTGACACAATTCCACACACCGCAACACACACACACCTTCATCTCTCTGTGCTCTGTGCATCTTCACTTCCGGCAAAGACAATGGCTCTTACTGGAGCAGCCAACGCACACACTGGCTAGAAGAGAGATATACATTCGGCGTCTGAGATAACAGAGATCCGGTTTATCTTGGATGCGTGGAGATAACACACACAGCCTCCATTGCTGCTAAACCTACCACCACCACCACCACCACCACCACTATCCCGGTGTAACCCCCACCAGGCCCTACCTCCAAGAGGTGCCAGCAGTCGTCAGACTGCCCGTTGTTGCCGTCACACAGCTCACTGCTCTTTATTCCTTGGGGTGAGGTTATCACCAGCGTGCGAGAGAGGGAGGTAACGGTGCAGGGTAGAGGATTTGGCGGCAGGTTTCATGACACAACTGCAGCCCTGGAGTGGGTCGAGGTATTCCACAGAGCAGGCACCATTCACGGCAGTGACAACAGACAGACTGGAGGCAGTGACGCACACAGCAGCGGCACAAGAGACAGGCTGGTGGCAGTGACGTAACACAGCAGTGGCACAACAGACAGGCTGGTGGCAGTGACGTTCACAGCAGTGGCACAACAGACAGGCTGGTGTCAGTGACGTTCACAGCAGTGGCACAACAGACAGGCTGGTGGCAGTGACGTTCACAGCAGTGGCACAACAGACAGGCTGGTGGCAGTGACGTTCACAGCAGTGGCACAACAGACAGGCTGGTGGCAGTGACGTTCACGCAGCAGTGGCACAACAGACAGGCTGTGGCAGTGACGTTCACAGCAGTGGCACAACAGACAGGCTGGTGGCAGTGACGTTCACAAGCAGTGGCACAACAGACAGGCTGGAGGCAGTGACGTCACAAGCAGTGGCACAACAGACAGGCTGGTGGCAGTGACGTACACAGCAGTGGCACCACAGACAGGCTGGTGGCAGTGACGTACACACAGTGGCACCTCAGACAGGCTGGTGGCAGTGACGTTCACAGCAGTGGCACAACAGACAGGCTGGTGTCAGTGACGTACACAGTAGTGGCACAACAGACAGGCTGGTGTCAGTGACGTACACAGTAGTGGCACAACAGACAGGCTGGTGGCAGTGACGTTCACAGCAGTGGCACAACAGACAGGCTGGTGGCAGTGACGTTCACAGCAGTGGCACAACAGACAGGCTGGTGTCAGTGACGTACACAGTAGTGGCACAACAGACAGGCTGGTGGCAGTGACGTACACAGTAGTGCACAAACATGACAGGCTTGTGGCAGTGACGTACACAGCAGTGGCACAACAGACAGGCTGGTGGCAGTGACGTTCACAGCAGTGGCACAACAGACAGGCTGGTGGCAGTGACGTTCACAGCAGTGGCACGACAGACAGGCTGGTGGCAGTGACGTACAACAGCAGTGGCACGACAGACAGGCAGGTGGCAGTGACGTACACAGCAGCGGCACAACAGACAGGCTGGTGGCAGTGACGTTCACAGCATACGTTCACAGC
This sequence comes from Conus ventricosus, assembly GCA_018398815.1. Classification (NCBI taxonomy): domain Eukaryota; kingdom Metazoa; phylum Mollusca; class Gastropoda; order Neogastropoda; family Conidae; genus Conus; species Conus ventricosus. Next base: position 50,547,424 of record CM031599.1, on the reverse strand, counting down.
AGTGGCACGACAGACAGGCTGGTGGCAGTGACGTACACCAGCAGTGGCACAACAGACAGGCTGGTGGCATGACGTTCACAGCATACGTTCACAGCAGTGGCCACGACAGACAGCCTGGTGGCAGTGACGTTCACAGCAGACGTTCACAGCAGTGGCACAACAGACAGGCTGGTGTCAGTGACGTACACAGTAGTGGCACAAACAGACAGGCTGGTGGCAGTGACGTACACAGTAGTGGCACAACAGACAGGCTGGTGGCAGTGACGTACACAGCAGTGGCACAACAGACAGGCGGTGGCAGTGACGTACACAGTAGTGGCACAACAGACAGGCTGTGGCAGTGACGTACAACGCAGTGGCACAACAGACAGGCTGGTGGCAGTGACGTTCACAGTGGTTGGAGCGGGTGACGCAAGCTTTACTGGCTCTCCCCAACTTCACCTGGAAAAAAAAAAATGGCGATGAGCACTGGCAAGGAAAGCCCCCCCCCCCCCTCCCCCCACCCCTCCCCGACAAACAGCATGTGGGTACAAACTTGCAGCAGCCCCCACATACAGTCCAAAGAGCACACAGTACCGATCACTCAGTCCTCTCACCTACCAGAGTTTCCGCCACAGCCACGGCGAGCCAGATCCGTGAGGGAATGCAGTGAGCCAGCCCCACGATGAGGGAATTTACACTTGGAAGTGATGCTTTAAAACTTCAGTAATCTCTTCACTCCGCCCAACGTGGCTCATAAGGAGGGGGGTGGGAGGGGATGGGGGGAGTCCCCCTTCTCTCTCTCTCTCTCTCTTACTACTTACTAACACCCAGAGAAACCTACGAGCGGGCGGATAAAACCCGAACGTCCCTCCATCGCGTGGCAAAAGCACAAGGTTAACAATAGTCGTCTGATGGCAGAAAGAGTCCTCCTAAAAGATGGGGAGGAGTAGAGAGAGCCTAGCTGCTGGCTCCGCTCCCAGACAAAGCAGGCCGACTGGCAGCATTTTCACCCTATCGCCAGCGGAACTGCTGGTTTCCTGCGCCCTCTTACAACCCCCCCTCCCCTCCCCTCCCCCCTCCCGCCCTTACCCTTCCTTCCCCTTCCCCTCGCTTCTTCACCCACCCCCACCCCCCCCCCCCCCCCACACACACACCACCTCCCACCCACCTTATTTTGTCTCCTTCCTACTACTCAGCTGCTGCTGCTGCTTCTCTTCGCGTATAATTTCGGCACCCTCTCTCTCTCTCTCTCTCCCCACACACTCTCTCAACTTCTGATGGCATGAACCAGGCGATTGGGAAACGTAAGAGTTGGAGGGTGGGGGTGGGGTGAGAGGAACGGGTAACTTCCTCCCCCCTGCCCTCCCTCCTTCCCCCCCCCCCCCCCCTCTCCCACTCCCCCCCCCCCCCCCCCCCCCCCCCCCTACGGACTTGTCGAAAGTGGCCAGAAGTGAATGAGCGAGGGAGAGCGAAGAAGGTGACGACAGAGAAAGTAGTGTGAAAACAAGTGGAACGACCTTACCTTGATACTGGGAGCAGATAGCGGGGGCCACTGGCTTGTCTTGCCTGACTTTTCCCGGCTGGCTGGCACTCGCTCTGGCACTGGTGGTGTAGGGAGGGGGTTGGCTAAACTGGGTTTGGTGTCGGCCCGCTAATTCCGGGCTCTGTGGCGCACGGGGTTTAGGTCTGACGCTGCCGCCAGCCCCCCTCCCTCTATGCTCCCTCCTATCCGTCCCGCTGCTCTGTGTGTGTGTGTGTGGTGTTGTTGTGCCGTCCGTGTCTGGGACTCCGTAGGCCTATGTGCTGGCTGGTTGCTTGGGTTTTGCTACCTCTCTATATACTAGTAGTGCGGTTGCCCTCACTTTGCTCTCACCAGAGAGAGAGCGAGAGAGAAAGAGAGAGAGGGAGAGAGAAAGAGAGAGAGCGAGAGAGAAAGAGAGAGAGGGAGAGAGGAGAGAGGTGGGGGAGGGGGAGGGGGGGGGGGGAGAGTCTGCGGTTCTCAATCTGTTCACTCTTTCCTTCCGTGTCAAGCAGTACTCGCGTCTCACGACCTGGCCAATTTACACACAGTCGGGAAACGTGTGTGTGTGTGTAGCATTTCCACGTTTAGGGATGATAAATGTGTGTGTGTGTGTGTGTGTGTGTGTGTGAGGGAGAGAGATAGAGTCCGTCTTAGTTGATTGGTGGGGAGAGAGCGAGAGTGAGAGAGATCAAGCTGAGAACATCATTTACTCTCCTAGAACAATGGGTTTCCCCGACCAGCTAGCTTGAACCTCTTACAAAACGTCGGACCAGTTCGCCCAACAGCCTTGCTCTTACCTGTGGCGCGTTGTATACGACCATGTCTGCGGGATCTAGAACTTGATTTTTACCGCTTGGCTAAACCGCGTGTAGCCAGCGAAGAAGGCCACCGCGCTCAGACTTGCTGCTTTGAATCATTGATCAGCGAGTCCTACATGAGTCAGTCAAGTTGGGAGCCTATTCACTGTACACGTTTAGCACTGGCACAAAAGCAGGATCCTCCGTCCGTATTTTCGATCCGGAACACGGTCGGTTTACCGGAACCGCCCCTGTACAAATGGTTTGTGTGAAATCAATCGAGTCTTCCATCATTCTTCAGTCATTTTGAAAATTACTTATAAACAAAAAAAGGGCAAGGGGAGTGGGGGGGGGGGGGGGGAGCGCAGACCTGTACCAAACAGTCCACTTGTTAACTTCTGTCAAACCTTGCGGGAATCAGACGTCTGTCTCTTGGATATATTTCCGAACCTGTCTGTCACAGATTATACACATCGGCAACTGTGGGCCGCCAGTCTGAATCTTCACACATCTCTGCCGCTCTTTCCGTGGTGGGGAGGGGGGGGGGGGGGTAGCTACAAGTTTAAAAAGCTCAACACACCCACCTCGCAACCCTCAACTCTCTACCTCAATCTCCCTTTCGCGTCCGTCTGTAATAAATGTCATTTTTATCTGCCAGATCCAGGTTGTAAACAGTATATGTACCGGGTATTACGATTAGGATGGATACGGGTAGGTTACGAGCTCGTGTTAGACAAATATTGTGACATCAGTTTCACACGACTGACCGTCTTCATCGAGACCCGTGCATTATCAGTGTGATGAGAAATTGACGAGCGTGTCGAACAACTTCCCTGCTCGTAATCGCGATGAAATGTCAAGAAAAGTCATGAGTCCACTATTTGATCTGTTCCCACACCATCGTTTCAAAGGATCGTCTTGGGGCCGCGTTCCATCCGTCCAATGATCATGTCTTGCTCAAACCGGATCTCCGTATCTTCTGGTATGATCTTGTTGACATAACAGACGAACCGGCCAACAGATCGGCGTGCGTGAAAACATGACCTATTTTAGAGCAGTCGAAGGATTTTGATGTGCGGAATGGATAGCAGCGATGTGTGTGTGTGTGTGTGTGTGTGTGTGTGTGTGTGTGTGTGTGTGTGTGTCTTTCATTCAACGTCTATCCACTCTTCGTGATATTAGACCCAAAAAAAAACACAAGAAAAAAAAAGAAAAGGTGAATGTGTACGGAAGTAGCCTAATTGCAAGCGTGCACATAATGCATGCATGTGTATATGTATGGGTGCACGTGCACGCGAATGTGTGTGTGTGTGTGTGGTGTGTGTGTGTGTGTGTGTGGTGTGTGTGTGTGTGTGTGTGTGTGTGTGTGAGTGAGTGTGTAAGTGTGCGTGCGTGCGTGCGTGTGTGTGTGCCTGTGTGTGTGAGTGAGATAGTTGTGGATGTGTAAGTGTGCGAATATCTTTACATATGTCATAAGTGAAGATTAACATAAAACAAAATACTTAAAACCAACAACTAACTAATCAATTAAAGTCAAAACGCATCCAACCCTCTTCCTTTCTCCTCCCCCGCAAATAAAGTTAATAAAAATGTTATAAGTATCTTCCAATAGGGGTGCGTTCTAAGTGTACAAAGAATTCATACGTTAAAGCTGGTGACTCAAAAATAGCCTGCACAGTATTTTGCTTCAATACTGGAATGGTTTTTTTCATATCACTGCATGAAACAATATGAACTGGAGTAATTTTGTTTCCACATACGCAAACTACGCTTTTTACATATTTTGTTTTAAATGCAATAAGTTTCCTCCTGTACATTAATGAGAGTAATTTTCTATTAAAGTTAAAATTCTCTTTGATTCTTTTAATATCAAACTGATCTTTATTGATGTGATCTACCATACTATATTCGAAAGCTTCCAGATATGCGACTTAACTAAGTTACACTGTTCATGTACTGATAAGGGAAAATCAAACAATTCTGAATCAAAACTATTTTTGGCTCCACGTTTAGCTGCCCTGTCTACTTTTTCATTGTAATGAAAAGAACAATGTGAAGGAATCCAACAAAAAGCTACATGGGTTCCTCTTACAATTAGCATGTGTATCATGCAACTTATCTCTATGATCATTTCAGTCTTGTGTGCAATTGAAAAACTTTTAATGCCTGAAGAACTGATTTAGAATCAACACAGAACAGAATTTGAAATACTGTTCTTGGAAAGTTTAAAAGGTAATTTAAAGCCAGGAGTATCGCTGTTAATTCTGCTGCAAATATCGATTTGTTAATTCCGATATAAAATGATTTCTCTACTCTTAAGTCTGGAATTAAGAATGCACAACCTGTTTGTTTATCAATGCACAACCGTCTGTGTATATTTTCAGATAATTTGAATAGTTCTTTTCAACATGACATTTGATATAGCTTGCTAACAAATTTATGTTTCATCTTTTTTAATATTGGTATGATCAGTATCAAAATATGCCTTATTAAGCTCCCATGGTGGTATAGGAGAAAATAACGGTCTAATGGATAGTGCATTGTTATCGATTGAAACACCAGAATCGTAATACTTTTGATGTGTAAGTTGCCAGTGTTTTTTGAGAAGCTATAGATTTTGCTCTTTTAGGAAAGTCAATATCTGATCTCATTTTTATTTCAGATCTAGGCTAATGTTGCGTTTTATTAGTTGTACTCTTGATAACAAATTTACAACACGCTAACTCTCTGTATTCATCTAAGGGAAGCATCTGCGCTTCGTAATACGTACGAGAAGATGATGCATGCACCGGAAGGCCAAGTGCTAATTTTAATGCCTTGCATTCAATACTTTCAAGCTTTTTCAATAGGTATTTAGGAGCGCTAAAGATTACTTCTTGGCATATGTTATTTTCGACCTCATTAAAGATTTACATAAAGTTATCAATGTGGATGAGTTCTGTCCCATTTTTCTTTACAAATAATTTTAAGGAAATTTAATGTTTTCCTTGCCTTTGTTAATAAGTATTCAATATGATGTTCCATGATAGTTTAGATGTAAAATGGACTCCTAGGAATTTAACTTCTGTTACGTATTTAAGAGGTGTTTCGCCCAATGTAAAAACAGCAGTTTATCTGGATTATTACCACTATTGAAAAGAATGATGTTTGTTTTTTTCAATAGACAAGTTTAATCCATTTTAACTTCATGTATTCAGCCATCCTATTTAGTTCGCCTTGATAGATCTTTTTGATGAAATTTATATCACGCTGTGGAGTTTTCTTTTTAAGAGCTACTTCCATCCACATGCAAATGTCGTCTGCATATTGAACGAGGACTACCTTTTTAGATAACTTATTTGGCAAATCATGCAATAGCAATGAGAAAAGAAGCGGAGCTAACACTGACCCTTGAGGGATTCCCATCGACAAAGTTCTGCTGGTGGAATATGTTTTTCCTACTCTTGTTTGTATTACTCTATCTTTGAAAAGCATTTAACATAATTGTATACATTTCCTGACAGTCCAATATTTTAAGTTTGTTTAATAGCTGTGAATGCCATACTTGATCGTAAGCCTTGTTTATGTCAAAAATGTAGCCAGGACACATTTACGTCTTGCAAATTGTTCTTTATATTTGTTGATAATTTCACTAATATTTCTGTAGTAGATCTCCCTTTACGAAAGCCAGCTTGATTAATAGGAATGATGTCATTTTTTTTCACAGTAAATGTGCTAGTCTATTCAGAACAATTCTTTCTGATAGTTTACAGACGTGTGATGTGTGTGTGTGTGTGTGTGTGTGTGTGTGTGTGTGTGTTGTGTGTGTGTGTGTGTGTGTGTGTGTGTGTGTGCGTGCGTGCGTG
>CM031599.1:50533778-50536278 GCA_018398815.1 Conus ventricosus | reverse complement strand
AAGGAGGAAGAAGGAGGGGAGGCATGGATGACGTATGTGTGTGTGTGTGTGTGTGTGTGTGTGTGTGTGTGTGTGTGTGTGAGAGAGAGAGAGAGAGAGAGAAGGGGGGGAGAGATTGACGCCCAGGTCTAACATGAACAATGTACTGATGAGAGAGAGAGAGAGAGAGAGGAGCGCAGAATTTAGAGGCGGCATGTTAAAAACTTCCGCTTATTTTTCCTCTGACCGAAGCTAGACAGGTTTTTCTCACACTGCTGGCTCGACTGGCGTACTTCTCAGTCTTCTGATGTTCACCCTGATGTACGGTTACTTTAACGTGCACACAGTATAAGAAAACAAACAATAACAGGAAAGTTAATTTGATAAATCATCGCGCACTGTGGGATGTGAGGTTTTCTTGTTCCCCATCACTAGAGAAAGAGCGGCTGTCAGAATCTCCGCCACCTCTCGCCCTATCCCAACTCCCCTACCATCGTCTGCCTTTCCGACCTCTTTTTTTTTTGTTTGTTTGCAAGACTGGCCAATACTCAGAGTCCACTACCCCTACACAGTCCACTCTCCCCATCTCCTCCCTCCACCACTGGGGCAGCTCAGGTATTCTTAGCATTAACGGGAGAGAGACAGACAGACAGAGAGAGAGAGAGAGGGGGGGGGGGAAGGAGGGGAGGGAGGACAGCGTATGGCCCCATCCAACCCTCCGTCCCTCTCTGTGTGTCTGTCTGTCTCTGTCTCTGTCTGTCTGTCTGTCTCTCACCATGTAACTACATATTCCGCGCTCAAGAGAGACAGATACAGAGAAAGACAGAGAAACGGAGATGGAATGTGACAGAGAGAGAGAGAGAGAGAGAGAGAGAGAGAGAGAGAGAGAGGAGAGAGAGACAGAGAGAGAGAGAGAGAGAGAGAGAGAGAGAGAGAAAGAGAGAGAGAGAGAGAGAAGGAGAGAAAGAGAGAGAGAGAGAGAGAGAAAGAGAGAGAGAGAGAGAGAGAAAGAGAGAGAGAGAGACAGACAGACAGACAGAGAAAGAGAGAGAGAGAGACAGACAGACAGACAGAGAGGAGAGAGAGAGAGAGAGAGAGAGAGAGAGAGAGACAGACAGACAGACAGAGAAAGAGAGAGAGAGAGACAGACAGACAGACAGAGAGAGAGAGAGAGAGAGAGAGAGAGAGAGAGAGAGAGAGAGAACCTTTGGCCCCCTCCACTCCACCCATCCCCTCCCTCTATTACCATTATCCCCATTTCCCAGGCTGTATAGAGAACGAACGAACATTTTTTTTTTTTTTTTTTTGATTGAGGAAAATGAAGAAGTGTATAAAGTCTTCTTTACATCTTGCCAACAGAAAAGTATAGGTGATCACAACATGGAAACAAATTCAAGACTGACACAATAGTGAAAGAGCAAAGTATAACGAGGAGTTCCAAGAAATCAGACTCCAAAATGACGTTCCAAACGCATGAAATACCAGTTCATGCGTGTGGGGCGACAGCACAGGCCACACTTCCCAATTGGGATTTTGCTCTTTATGACCCACGTAAGCGTTATGAGATAGCATGAATTTGAGCGAAAAATCTAATGTTAAACGGATAAGAGATCAAAGACCCCCCCCCCCCCCCCCCCCCCCCCCCCCCCCCCCCCCCCGCCAATCAATTCACTCGTTGTTAGAGAGAGAGAGAGAGAGAGAGAGAGAGAGAGAGAGAGTAGAGTGTGCCACGTGCCATCTCCCCTACTTTCGCGGAGAGGGATCGGGTGGGGGTGAGTGGCCGATCCTATGGCATGAGCGTGATTGGATGGTCTCAAGGACGGACCAGCGTCAAAGATATATCCATCCACAAACTAGTGTGTAACTCTGTGGTTGGTCCAAATCATTAACTATTACTCAAGGTTGGTACTGTTCACGCTCGGAAAGGTAGCTTTAAAGCCCATGGCGGTACCGAAGATCACGTGCACTTTCTTACAGATCAAAGCAAGAACCAGGATGCGATTTGTTACAGACGTGTTCCACCGAAAGCACCACTAAAAATGTTGGCAGCAGTTTGGCATTTGTGTGCATGCAGATGCCCTACTTTTTATTTAAAGGGCAAGTCTTTGATTTTAATCCTCTACGAGTGTTGCATCCTATCAGATTATATGTATTCGTTTCTTCATGTCTCTATTGTTTTCAGTCTCATTTCCAGCCTGTATGTTCGTCGTTTGCCTTATCACTCTGAACAAACTTGTATCTGTTTATCTGGTGTTGACTTGGTCTAGGTTATTTTGAGGTTCTCCTATGCATGTGATTTTACCTTTATCTAACGTTTTGCCTAGGTTGCGTGAAAAGATTTCCTTTTGCACTCTTCTGTACAGAAGTTTTTGCTATCAAATTATTATTGTAGCTGATCTATTTAAATTTTAGATCATTGTCATGTTTTCTTGTCAAAAAGGCTCTGATATATGACAGAAAGAAACGATTGCATGGGAAGGTTAAATCTGATGGTGCTCTTCTTCGGAGTTGTCCGTTTACA
>CM031599.1:50526278-50531278 GCA_018398815.1 Conus ventricosus | reverse complement strand
TGAAACAGAAAACAAACAAACAGACAAACAAAAACACACACAAAACGGGCGTTCATTTCTTTGGACAGCTTCGTGAACGTCCCAGAGGAAAAGGAGGAGAAAGGGAGGTGGGATTAGGGATGGGGTAGAGGGGCGTGGGTTGTTAAGTGACAGAACCGTACAGCCTTCTGCACATTTGCGCTTGTTTGTCTCTACCTTTTTTTTTTTTCTCTCGTGCTTTCGTGTGTTTATCGTCTTTCTGTCTGCTGTGTATACTTTAGAACAACAACAACACAAGGCTCTGATATTTGTCGTCAAAAGGACTAATGACATCGGTAAACACTTTCAAACTCATGATTTTGACTGGTCTCATGATACAGTAGGGAAAAACAGATTTTTTTTTTATCGCCTTACGAAGCTACTACGCTCCCATAGACAGTAGGGATTCGGGTCGGGGAGATGGGGTCACAGAGCTCTTACACGTGGAAGAAATCTGTGGAGGGGGTGAGAACCACCGTTTCCACTGTCTCCCGCCCAGGTGCCTCTGGGGTTCGTTGTGAACCGACCATGCGTGGCACACTCGCTGATCCAGCGGCGGTTGACTTCTGCCTTGAAACCAATGAGGCGTGGCGGTCACGATAACCTGCGCCGTGTAAGTTGTGAACCCGCCCCTGTCTTGGTTGCCTTTGTTCCAAGCCGGCTCAGTCAGCGAAGCGGGGTCACTGAGAGGGGTGGCGGTTAATTGGGGATGAAGAGGGTTAATTGGGGGTGAAGAGGGTTGGGGTAGGCGGTTATCTCACAGTGAACAGATTGCACTCGCTTGGTTTGGTAAGTCGCAGTGCCATGGGTTGTGGTTTGTTTGGATTAATTCCCCTTAGTGTCAAGGTTGCGTGTGGTTAAGTTGAGGGCGCCTTCGGTGTTGGGTTTGTTTGGCCTGTAGCTCGATCGGCTTTTTTTTTTTTCAACGTGCGCATGCTCAGAAGCTCTATCACCGTTGTGCAGTGCAGGGATGTTTCCGGTTCCTGTCTGCTGGCTGGCCTGCCTGCGCGCCTGCCTGCCTGTCCTAGTAGTAGTCTGCAGAAATTCCAAACTATAGGTGGCTCCATGCCGGATCATGCTGATTTAGCGAGCTGTTTGTGGGGCTGCTTGTCACCAGGCTCTGAAAGCTGAGAGGTGGCTTGCTTGATGCTCGTCCTGCGTGGAAGTCGACAGGGACGGGAACCCCGTCCATTTTATCATTCATCTTTCTCACCCCCTATAGGCTCCCGAATAATAATAATAATAATAATAATAATAATAATAATAATGGCAACAACAACAGCAACAATGATAATGTTAGTAATCTGAACAATAATGATAATAATAATGATGATAACAACAACAATGATAATAACGATAATGATGATAGCAATAACAATAATAATGATAATGATGACAACTTCTATAGCGCCCATCCCAACAAACTAGGCTACTGGGCGCTGAACAAGTTTTAACAAATAAATATCTAAAACAAATGCAGGACACGCGTGTACACACACACACACACACACACACACACACACACACACACACACACATATACATACATATATATATATATATATATAATATATATATATATATATATATATATATATATATATATATATATATATATATATATATATATATCTTTGATGGCCTTCTGCAGTCAGAAAGTCTTTTGGCGCTGTCAGGATTCGAACCTGCACCTCCTGGATGTTCAAGCGTCTAAAAACCGTGTGACGGACGTCTTACCGTCATAGTTATCAGACACCTGTTCAATGTGGGGAAGCTTTATGGAGTTCACTTTTGTACCCCCTCGACCAGATCCAACCGTAACTCCCCACAGTGCTTTTACCACCGCTTTTATGGCTCTGCTCCTTTTCTAACAAAAGAAATCGAGAGTTGTTTTCTGAGAAATCTACGCAGGTGATCATACACCCCTCTTCCCCTTTCTCCAACCTTTATGCGGGGATTTTTTTTTTGGACCCAGAGTCCTCAAACTGCTGGCTAGACTGGCATACTTGTCTGTCTCGGCGATGCGAGCTTTCTCCATTCTGCTTGCCTCGGCAACTTCAACCAGAGTCGTTTGTTTTGGATGAATCTGATGAACTGTACTTCCTTCACGGCTTACTCTTGTCCCCTGAAGGGGTAAGATGGGACCGTTTAGCTACGATGTCACGAATTGTTTCTGTTGAGGGTAAGGGGTAAGACGTGGCCGTTTAGCTACCATGTCATGAATTGTTTCTGTTGTTTCTGTTGAGGGTAAGGGGTAAGACGTGGACGTTTGGCTACCATGTCACGGATTGTTTCTATTGTTTCTGTTGAGGGTAAGGGGTAAGACGTGGCCGTATAGTCACCATGTCACGAATTGTGTCTATTGTTTCTGTTGAGGGTAAGGGATAAGACGTGGCCGTTTAGTCACCATGTCACGAATTGTTTCTATTGTTTCTGTTGTGGGTAAGGGGTAAGACGTGGCCGTTTAGTCACCATGTCACGAATTGTTTCTATTGTTTCTGTTGAGGGTAAGGGGTAAGACGTGGCCGTTTAGGCACCATGTCACGAATTGTTTCTGTTGAGGGTATAATCTTCTTCTCGATCTGACCTTTTCAGGACATGTTCTTAAATTCCTGAATTAGTTTGACAGGCCTTGGCTGGCTTGGGTGTGCTAATCAAAATTACATGCTATGGAGTGGAGTTCTGCATTTTGGTCTCATGCCACGTTCCTTGTGATCGCTGGATGGTTTTCCCGGTACTGAAGATCTGCTGTGCACTGCCACTCGCCCATTCCATCCAATAAATCCCGCTTCCTTTCTCCAGATGTCATGGCCACTGTTCCAGATCATGACCCGTGACCTCCCACCTTACAGAAAACGCCAATTCTGGAGCCTCTGGTGGCGTGATGTTTACTTTGGCACCGTTAATGGCATGCTCGATCTTCCTTAGTGCTTGGAAGGCTCTTGACTGGCTTGTGTGTCACTGTTGGAATGGCTCGGGTTGCTACAGCGAACGTAACGGTCTCAGCTACGTTTCCTTTCCGAAGGGAGAGGCTCTTTTATCACTTTTAATTGAAGCTCATCCCAGACGAAGTGACTAGTTGTCTAACTGCTTCAGTATTTTGTGTTCCATCTTCCTTCGTGGACAAAAAAATCTGTTGTCATTCATGAAGGTTTTCCAAAGGGAGCATTTGATTCTCGATGTCTTCTGAATCTGTATGCTTTGCTGTCAAGATGGCCTTCATCACAAACACAAAAGAGTGTTGAAGATACTGCACAATTTGTTAATATATTCTTTAATGGAGAGCCTCTTTCGGAAGCCATGGAAATACTTTCTTGGCATTCCTGGAATGTGTTTTGGGACATGGCACATCACGAGAGCCATTTGAACCGTCTTCTGTAGAATTGGTCCACACGCATTTGCCTGATCGAGCCACTCCACGTCAAGGTCCTTTTTCTCTGCCTTAGCTCTTTGGATCGCTTCCCGGACCGTAGTGGCATGTTCCACACAACCAGACATTCCGGAGATGCCTCCTTTCTTGACTGACACATCCAAGTACTCGTTTTCTGTCATGTACTCAGTCAGCGCCGCCATGACAGAGAACACTCTCCCCTCAACGTTCAGTAGTAATATTTGTCTGAACTGGTTGATGCATTCTGGTAACGTACACGCAATCCGTTATCATCCATTGATATCGTCGAGCTTCTGGTTTCCCATGCTTTCCAGTTTGTTAAGACACTGACGGACTCTGGGAGATTCTTACCCATTATATATCTTGAGCAGGTTACAGGTCATAGATATACTTGCTATAAGATATTGTCAAATATCTCTGTGCTGTGCAACATATTATTTTAGAGTGTTGGGGACTTGCGTGATGTGAGACATAAACATTTTACAGCAGACTCAATGAAAACCTTATTCGGAGATGTCCCACCTGGTGTCATCTTCAGGATTCTGAGGGAGATTAACCTTTTTCATCAGATCTGAGATTTCACAGAAGAAAGATTTGTAACAAAATTTCTGGTGTGTTTTTAGAAGGCGTGTTTTAGAGGGCTGTGTGAATATGACCTGTGAGTTAAACCCAACGCGGTGACAGCCCTGATATGGCCCTTTGCGGTCGGCTGGGCTATAAGCAACATTACCTTGCCTTACTCGGTGATGTACTGATTCTGGTTCCGATTCTGATGCAGTAGACAGAGTATTCAGCAAGGTCCCGGCGATGATCTGGTTCTGGTTTTCTTAACCACTTTGTTTACCACATCTGGTGCTCCTGGCTTATCACTGAACATTTTCTCTGGCGTCGCAGGCCACAACAGCTTTGTCTCTGACTTCCAGTGGTGCTTCGCACCAAGGGTCAGACTATGTTCCTGGAGACGCTGTCCAAGAAATTAAGTCTCTGACCACTGTTTGTGTCGCTGACTTTGGCTGTTTGAGCAGTCGCCTGGCGAACTGTAAGGGGCCTCTGAAGAAGCAGTCCTGGGTTCCCTTCTCTATGCTCCTCCTGCTCCCGCTGATTCTGATTTGCTCAGGACAGCGTGTTTTGGTTGCAAATAATTACTATTATTATTACTATTATCATTATTATCATCATCATCATCGTTGTTGTCGTTGTCATTATTATTATCATTATTATTGTTATCATTATTAATATTATTATTATTATTGTTATTCTTTTATTATTATTATTATCATCATTATTGTTATTATTATTATCATCATCATTATTATTATTGTTATGAAAAGTACTTACATAGCGCCTATCCTCGGTTAGAGACCAAGCTCTAAGTGCTTTACAATCCACGCTCTCGTTTACACAACGGGCTGTCTACCTGGGTAGAGCTGACTGAAGCCGCTACGTTCTGTCGTTCTCCCCGCTACGTTCTGTCGTTTCCCATGCCATTCAGACGAATTTTTTTCAGTCACTCGGTTTTTTCATTCATTCTTTCATTCCTTCGGTGCCTGCAATTGGCCTTCTCTTCCAAAAGTTGGTGGTGGGATTTTAC
>CM031599.1:50377583-50516534 GCA_018398815.1 Conus ventricosus | reverse complement strand
GATCTCGAAGGCCATGTTTGCACTCTGTCAATCAGGGTATGTTGAATTATCCTAGGGGCAGTATGGATTCCAACTCGAGTGTCTCCAAATTCCTGTAGAATTTCGGTTTATAAAAAGAAAGAAAGAAAAAACAGGTCGTCAGCAGGTTTGAGGGTTCCGAAAAAGAGGTTCCAACGATAGTTAACGAACGTTTCATCCGACGCTGGGCGAGGGACGGTTCCACCCTCTGCCTGCAGACAGTGTACAGGAGTGGAGCAGAGCGCCCACAGACTAAGTCGAAGCCCTTGATGGTTTTGCAGAGTTTCGAGATCGGAAGGGCTTGCAGAACAGTAGAAAACACGGCCGCAGTTTAAGTTGGGGGCGAATCAGAGGTCTTTGAAGATGGAGAGGTTTTCTCATCAGCTCCCTAACTGGCGTGTGCCACAACTCGGAGAACGTTCAATGCTTTCTGACAAGAGCTAGACGTGACTTTTAAAAAATTTTGTCTGAAGACCCCCCCCCCCCCCCCCCCCCCCCCCCCTTCCCCTTGAATTCGGCTTCCTTCACAGATGGAATGGGGCATTTATTCAGAGGAAATTCAGGATTAAGACAGTTCTGTCAAAAGTTGTGAAAGTGAATAAACTGAATTTTGGTTAGTTGCAAAGTGAGGCGGCTGCAGGCGGAAATCTCTTGGCACGTATACATGCTGCGTGTATTGACATGCTTGACTCATAAAATTCGTTAGTTACGTCTCTTCGCCTTTAAAAGAAAAATATATGAATCTTTTTTCTTCTTTTTTTTTTCTCTCCAAAATTATATCTCTTTTGGTTGCTTCTTTTCCAAGTCCAATTATAGAATTAAATCTGATTCTTATGTGCATTAATGTAATTATGGATTTATGTTGATAGAATGATGGAGTAGATATGATATTTCTGCGTATCTCTGTGGATGAGGACATTTAAGTTTTGAATTTCTGAAATCACTTATATGACATTAGGCCCTACAGTTTAGCTGTGGTGTGTGCACCCCTTGTTCGCTCGCGGCGGTCAAGGAATGTTTTTTTTCATTACTTTTTTGTGTTTGTTTGATATTGTTGTTGTTGATGGTGATGATGGATTTTTGGTTTTTCTTCTCGATGTTCTTTTCTATCAAATCGTGGTATGTATGTTTGTTTGTTAAGGACTACTATAAGTCTTTTCTTTCGAGTAGGTTAAAAAAGCATATCTTATGCAATCTGTAGTATGTGAGGTTCATGACCTCATTTGGCATGATGTATTACACAAATAGAAATAGTACATGGTCCTTTTTAATAATATCGTGTTAAAGAAAATGGATAGTAACATGTGTATTTTAACCAGCCGCAGTGGCGAAGTGGTTAGCGTCGCGGACTCCCGGCTGGGAGGTCGTGGGTTCGAATCCCATCAGAGTCATGTGGGTTTTTCTGCCCCGACCGGCTCCTACCCAGAGTTGAGTTTGCTGCGTTGGGAAGACTGGGACCACACAGTCGAGTTTCATCCACTTAATGGATGCGTTTCTGAGAGTGTTGCTCAAATTTCCTGACCAACACTGCAGGTGCCTGTATCTCTCTGGCCTGGTTGACGCCGGGATATATTATGAAAGGAAGCGTAGAGTACAGCCCTGTCATGTAGTCTCAGACCGAAATGGAAATCCGTAGCATCATCTTAATCATCCTCATTCTCATCGATCAGCATTTTAAAAAATTTTTTAAAAAGTCTCAAATTCTGTGGCCCTTCACGCCCTGCTCTCATGGTGACCTCAATTTCGATGTCCTCTCCACGTCTGTGGTCTTGGTTTGGTTCCGTCGGGGTCACCGGTATCGGCGAGTCCATGGGGGCTGTCGTTGGACGGACGTGGTGGCGCCCTCCGGAGGGAGAGCTCACCCGCGTCGGCTCCGCGACTAAGCAATTATTGTCGTCAGTAGGAGGCTTAGTAGGTGGTGTCCTGCGTATGTTAGATCAGAACAGGCGCCACTGAACACCATCGAACTGACTCGGCAGCAGTGCAGTGTCTCCTCCGGTGGGTTGCCTCTTGACGATTTGACATTGACTGCTCCCTGTGGATTGCCGGTGCCGGGGCTGCGGCGGGGCCGATCGGGCTGTGGCTGTGGACAGGGTGTCGGAATGAGCGGCGTGGGTGCAATGCCTCTGAGGTGGCGCAGAGGTTGGGACAGCAACAACAACAATAACAACAACAAAAATAGTTTTTAAAAAAACCCAAAAACATGTCTATTTTATCAGTTAACTCCCAGGGCCTCAATAATTTAAAGAAAAGACGTGATGTTTTCCATTATCTGAGATGTAAAAAAAAACTCTGTACTTCTTACAAGATACCCATTTTGGAAAAAAAGATGGAAAAGTATATCTTATCTGAATGGGGCTACAAGGCGTTTTTTTCGAGTTATTCTTCAATTGCGAGAGAAGTCGCAATTTTGTTTAACAATAACTTCGAATTTAAGGTTAAACAAGTTATCAAGGACGAGTTTGGAAGCTTTATCTTAATACATGTTGCGACACATAAGAATAATTTCCTGTTTGTTAATATATATATGGACCTAATAGAGATTACCCAGAATTCTACAACAGTCTGAAACAAAAGATTGTTGGACTTGGTTTAGAAAATGTTGTAATAGGCGGGGATTTTAATCTGGTCTTAGACCCGGCTAGAGATTATCACAATTATAAACCCCATAAATAATCCTCAGGCAAAACAGGCTGTTGAAAACATGATCGAAAATTTAGACCTGAATGATGTTTGGTGGGAACTAAACCCAGAGTGTCGCCGTTTTACGTGGAGGAGAACTAATCCATTTCAACAGGCCAGGTTAGATTTTTCTTTTGATATCAGACACACTTGTTTCTTACGCTTATGATGTAGATATTGAGTCTGGTTATAGAACGGATCATTCTGCTGTGTTGTTGAAACTAAAATTAAATGAAGACTTAAAACGCAATACTTTTTGGAAGCTTAACTCGTCTCTTTTGAAAGATAAGACAGATTTAGATGAAATAAATACTGTAATTGAACATGTGAAAGAAGAATACTCGAAAAATTTCTTGATTTCTCTAGATTTCCTGCTAATGAAAATAACATCGAAAACAGTTTCATACGCTACTGAAAAAGAAAAATAAATAAATAAAAGATAGACTATTGAAGAATAAAAACAGATAGAGCAAGTTATCAGTACATTAGATGAAAAAAAGAGAGAGAGAGGAAAAGTGAAAATGATATTGAAGTCATTAATGAGAAGAAAGAGCAACTAAAGGAAATCAGAACAAAACGAATAGAAGTTTTATTAAGATCATGGGCCAAATGGATAGCAGAGGGAGAAAAAAAGTTAGTAGTTATTTTTGCAATCGTGAAATAAGACACTACATTAGTAAAAACATGTCCAGACTAATTGATAAACAAAATAATGTTTTAACAAACCAAAATGACATTCTTAAAGAAGTGTACAATTTTTATAAATAATTATACTCTGAGACTTAGTTGAGGACATGCTCAGTTTAAATGAAACAGAAGCAGCTGAATTGGGTATTATTACATTAGAAGAAGCTATATAATTATGTCTTAAAGACAATGAAAAATAATAAAAGCCCTGGTTCTGATGGCTTTACTGCTGAATTTTGTAAAGTCTTTTGGAAACAGATAGGTGTTTTTGTCGTCAGAGCATTAAACGCAAGTTTTAAAAAAGGAGAACTGTCATGTGTACAAAAAGAGGGAATCATTACATGTATTCCAAAGGGTGATGAACCTAGGCAGAATATTAAAAACTGGAGACCAATTTCTCTGTTGAATACAGTCTACAAGATAGGATCTTCTTGCATTGCAAATAGAATAAAAAGTGTGTTGCCAAAAATCATAAACGAAGGTCAAACTGGATTTACTAGAAATTGATACATCGGCGACAATATAAGACTGATATTTGACACTATTTCGTATTTAGACGAGAATGATCTGCCCGGTTGTTGTTGAATATAGACTTCGAAAAAGCCTTTGATTCGATTTCTTGGGAATTCATGTATAAAGTCCTTAAAGCGTTTGGCTTCCAAAAAGACATCTGTAGACGAAAAAACATTTTCTATAAAAATATAAAGTCTTGCGTTATTGTTAACGGACAGGTTTCAGATTGTTTCAATATTAAAACAAAAGGTTGTCGACAAGGAGACCCAATTTCTCCTTATTTATTTGTGTTTTGTGTTGAAATATTAGCCAACATGATTAGGGAAAACCAAGATATTCGGGGAATTAGAATAAATGAAACTGAATATAAGTTGTTTCAGTATACCGATGACACAGAGTTTCTACTTGCAGGGGATAGAAAATCATTTGAAACTCGTATTGACGTTCTTTTTAGATTTGACAGCGTCTCGGGTCTTCATATGAATTTGAGTAAAACGAGCGCAGTTTGGTTAGGAAGCTTAAAAAATAGTTAAAATCACTATATGGAGCATTTGAACATTGTTTGGAATCCACAAAATTTTCGAATACCTGGAATATGGTTCACAAATGACTTGAAAGATTGCGTAGAAATAAACTATCCAGAAAAGCTAGCAGGTGTAAATCATTTGTTTAGAATATGGGTAAAACGCCAGATTACACCTTTAGGTAGAATAGCTATATTGAAATCCATCATCCTTTCAAAACTGATTCATTTATGGCTGCTTTTACCAAACCCACTCGATGTTTTCTTTCAAACATACCAGAAAATATGCAATAAATTTGTATGGAATTAAAAAACAACAAAAATTAGTAAAAAAAAAAAAAACGGCCCATAAAAGTGTACGGAATGGAAGTATTGGTCTTCCTGAGTTAAAAACCTACGTCGCATCTCTAAAATTATCCTGGATTCATAGAACTGAACGATCAAACCATAAATGGAAACACATTTAGTCAGTAATTTTCTCAATGGCCTCCTATAAGTAAATATGGTCCAGAAATTGTCGCAAAGTTCACAAAATATAACCTGTTCTGGGCAGACGTTCTTGAAGCTTATATACTGTTTTATTACAAATGTCAACCCAAAAATTCCGCTGAGCTACTCGCAGAACCTATATCCTACAATAAACATATTCAAGTTGGGAAAAGATACATTGTTTCTGAAATGATCGGAAACAAAGGTGTCTTAGTCTATTACATTGCACATTTTTTTTAATGATAATGGTCAGTTTCTTTCCCACAGGAACTTCAAGGAAAAAT
Organism: Conus ventricosus; assembly: GCA_018398815.1. Taxonomy (NCBI): domain Eukaryota; kingdom Metazoa; phylum Mollusca; class Gastropoda; order Neogastropoda; family Conidae; genus Conus; species Conus ventricosus. The sequence goes on along the minus strand of CM031599.1, from coordinate 50,511,338 downwards.
ATGATGTTAATATTGATTTTCTTACTTTTGCAGGATATAAGATGGCAATAACTGAATTCATAAAGAAAGTTGACATTACCATTGAAAACAATAAAGGTAATATTTCTTCACTCTGTTATAAGATATTGTTTGCCACCTGCAGAGGCTCAAAGACGTATTACGATATATTGATTGATAATGAATTGAGAGCTCCATGCTGTGACAAATGGGACATGAAACTTTCACAGACTCATGACTGGGAATCGCGTTTCTTTAATGTACATAAAATAACGGATGTGAAGCTTAAGTGGTTTCAGCTGAGAATAATCCATAGATACTTAGGAACAAATGTAATTTGAAAGAAATTGGAGTAGTTGATAATGATAATTGTAGTTTCTGCGGCTTATTTAAAGACAGTATGACCATATGTTTTGGAAGTGTACTTACATTAAATGCTTTTGGAGTATGTTCACCGATTTAGTAAAAGAGAAATGTACCCACGCACACAATATACGTTTAACGGAATCTCATACTTCTAGGTTTTGATGCAACAATTGCAGGTGATGTTATTTTCTACTTTATCATTCTTCTGGCAAAACAGTATGTATATAAATGCGAGTTAGAGGGCAGTCTCCCACAATTAACAGTCTTTTTGAGAATATTGAAATACAGATTTAGAATTGAAAACTATAACTCGTATTTAACAATGAACCACATGGATTTCCAGACAAAATGGCTTGCATACGAGCCCCTAGTCTTTGATGCGTAACTGTTTTTTGTCAATGTGAATTATATGTAATGCAATATATGGTAACTACAAAGCACTAGACTAAACAAACATAATATTTCTGCTCCCTTGCTGATCATAGTCTATGAGACTCATGTATGTTACTCAAGGGTGTGTGTGTGTGTGTGTGTGTTTTCTTTCAAGGTTGCTTTCATTGAGACAATGTGTCTGTAAAAATAGCATATCTTCATTTTCTGTGAACCAACCTATTCTGTCTTAATGTTTGTCTGGTTAATTGTCAGTGTGTCTGCTTGTTTGTCCTCCTACCTGTCCTTCCTCGTGCTATTCCTTTATCCTCACTGGTCTCTCTATCCTATTCTTTCTTTTTCTTTTAAAGCATGATTACACTACACAGAAATAATTTGCCTCAAGTACAATGCATTGTGCTATGCTGTTTATGTCATCAAGTAACCATGCTTTAGATAGATAAATGATATGCTGAAGGCTATATCTTTCTTTTTGTTTGTGTATATACTTACTTGTCTATGTATCAATGTTTAGTTTGCCTTATACCTAATTTCTGAATATTGATGTTGTAGCATATTTCAGTCTGTTTAATACCAATAAAAGAAAATAAATGTTTAAATAAAAAATTTAAAGTTTAAGTACTTCATCCGCCAAACGAATCACAAGACGACACGATGCGTTTTGACCTCCTACGTCTTCTTCAGGCAAGATAAACAACGCTCAGGACAACAAAAATGAAGAACGAACAATCATTTTTCTCATCAAATTCAGCACAAGATGGGCGTTAACCCTAACATGTGGAATTTCAGTTGCTGGAAAAGTACATCCTCGGCCCAGTGTCGGATTTCATCCACGCAAAGCTGGAGTCGACGTTGCATGTCGTAACAGGTGGCTCCAACTGCAATAGAGTGCAGGGTCGTCAACAAACAGAGAGGACTCACAATATTGGTTTACAGAGCCGATTATCTCATTAATTTTTATGTTGAAGAGAGCAGGAGAAATGATGCTCCCCTGGGGTACACCCAAATCTCGCTCTTGATCCTTATTATCCCAGACAGCGTGGTGCCAACACGGGCTTGAAATTATCGACCAGCCAGGCAGTAAAAAAAACAAACAACAACAAAAAAAGACACTAAAAAAAACAACCCAGGTAATGAAAATCCATGAGAATACCAGATTTTTAGTTTGTGTCGTAAGTCTTGCCCACGTAAAAAAAAGGAAAAAAAGATAGCAAGCACATATTGTTTGTTAATAAAGGCATTGCAGATCGTGGTTTCAAAGACTGACTGAAAGGCCAGATATAAAATGGTACTTGCATTAATGCTACAAATGAACAGTTGATCCGATTCTCAATCCCTCACACCGATCTGAAACCAATGCCAAAGACCTCTAGCATGAGACTGGAACAAGCAGACGGTTGACTAATTCTTTCAAATCGGTCCAAACCATAACCACTTTCTTCCGTGTGCCTTAAAGAACAGTGTATAAAAAAAAAATTGCACATCTACCACGTTGTACATTCCATGTGATACACCACTCACTATAAACATGTTCTTATGGAGTGTGGGACTTGCATTACACTTCACAGAAGATTCCATGAAAACCTTGTACATGGGTGTCCCACACGATTGTTTTTTTGAAAAAAAGAAAATGCCATTTTCATCCGATTTAAAATTATACGTAAGAAAGATTTCAAAGCAATATTTCCCCCCGCCCTTCAAAACATTCCTTTTTTATCTAATAGCGCTATTCAGAAGTTGTTAGAACTGTGACGCATATGGGAGGCAAGAAGGGGGAGATCGGGTAATAACACGGGGTTGCTGGCGGACAGGTAGATACATGAGCATCCTCAGACGTATGGATTACTATACCAGTTCTGTTTGAGGGGTTTCCCATCATTGCATTGTATCGGAGATCGTTTATCATTCCATATTCCAGACTGGTTAGAAGCCTGCCAATAGACATTAGGACCTGAAACAGGATTTTCTTTCCATCTTTTGTGGCCACAGAAATTGACCAATAGACACCGACATCCCAACGATGCCGCTTGAAACGCTAAGTTTTTGACTGAACGGCCGTTTTCTTCAGGTTATAATCAGTTAAAACAGTTGAAAGACACTACCCACCCTCCACCCCCTTCTTACGAGTGTTTGAAAACTTGCATCAGGTAGATTACATGCATCCCAGGTATCCCTTATGAAGCAAAAAAAGGACTTTAAAGGACCAATAAAAGGACACTACCAAAATAAAACAGGACCTACCGGAATATCTTCTACTGTCTGTTTTTCACATTTGCTTCAGCTCTTGTTTGTTGACAAGTTCCTTCTCTAAGAGGGTCACTGTTTCTTGTTTATTTTTGGAAGAACTACACAGTTCATTGGCTTGTCCTAAGAGCCTCAGCTGCTTTGCTGCTGGGCTTTGAGGCATAGTGCATCAGCTTCAAACAGCAACTGTTTGGCATCCTTTTCAGTGGCTGTCTTTCTCCTCTTGAGGGTGTGGATCTCTTCCTCACACACACACACACACTCATGCAAGCACCCACGCACACTCACACGCACCAGACCTGTTTACCCCTCACTTCACCTTTCAGTGGTCAAGGCGATCCAAGTCATAGTTTTGGAGCTCAACTGTCAGTAGTCACAGCCACTGCATACTCTGGATCCACCAACTATCCCTTTCAGTTTCCTCCTTCCCCTTATCTGTTGTCCTATCCCTTACCCTTCCACCACTGCACTGCCAGCAACTAAACTAGCATGGGTGTCGGTTCACAAACCCAGGCAGGCCTTTCACACTTTGTCATGATGGTTGCCTTGCTCTGTAGTGTGTGCGTGTGTGTGTGTGTGTGTGCGTGCGTGTGTGCGTGTGCGTGTGTGTGTGTGTGTGAAAGGGATGTGTGTGTGTGTGTGTGTGTGTGTGTGTGTGTGTGCGAGTTTGTGTGTGTGTGTGTGTGTGTGTGTGTGTGTGTGAGTGAGAGAGAGAGAGAGAGAGAGAGTGTGTGTGTGTGTGTGTGTGTGTGTGTGTGTGTGTGTGTGGTGTGTGTGAAAGGGGTGTGTGTGTGTGTGTGGTGTGTGAAAGGGATAGGGATGGAACCAGCATGCATGTCTGACAGAAGGGGGCATAATCAGAACAAACTTATCTACTCCGTTTACTTCCCTTGCCTGGACTGTCACTATCGACCTTTTTTTTGTCCACACCCCTCCCCTCACCTCCCCCTCTCCATGGTCGAGATTGTATGACCGTAGGACCATAATAACAGACCATTTCCGTGGAAACTATTCATGATTCTGTAGAGGTACACAGGTCTGATACACCACACACACAGGTCTTTATCAGACGTGCTTGGAGTGGACGCTGAAACATGTGTCGGTTCAGGTTGTCGAGTTGGCTGTGAATCATCATGACTCTGGGGCTGCGTTGAACCACCAGCGAAAAACTCTGTAACACTGCATCTACTGTCACTTTGATGCTGTTTTCTCTTTCTTCTGATGCTTCACATTTTTTGCGTGTTGCTTTAGCATGGATTCTCCCATTGAGGCGATGTTTACGGAGCAATCGCGCACAGCGCGCTACACGCTTGTCGCTCAGAACTTTCTGCACCCAGTCCTTGTAATCCTTGTCTCTCAGCCAACGATCTTGAAAAGAACATTTGCCCGCATTATGGATGAAAAACTGGGCTTAAAATTCTCAGCAGGTAAACACGTGTGAACGATGCAAGATGGCGCCTGGAAGTATCGTCAAATCTCGAACGCGAGACTTGCGAGGAGACTTGCTCTGCATGTTTGTGATACACAGTTGGCTGCGAGAAGCATCGTCTGCTTGCGCGACCCGACAGAAATGCCGATCTTTTGATTTCATACCTGAAGTTCTTTTTTTTCTTTTCCGCAACCGAAAATATTCTTTTGTATCGCAAAATTAAAAGACTTTAACTGACCAAATTGCATTTTAAAGGCCCTTGACAAAATATTAAAGGACCTCTTGGTCAAATCAAAGTACTTTAAAGGCCTTTTCTGGAAAATTCTAAATATAAGGACTTTAAAGGACTTCAAAGGACCCTACGACCCATGTAGAACATTAAGAACACGAAACTCATTGAATCAGCTGTAGGTCCATGATTATGATGTTAAATGTTGCGTACATCCCAGCACTGGTGCATGCCGCAGAATGCAAACCATGCACTTATATTTCTTCGATTTTCAGACAGCTTCAAGAAGTCCTGTGTGTTTGAATGGATGTAAAGAATGTTAAGCTTTGTGCCAGAAGTCTTCGACTGTGGCTGTAATTTGACATGCGTGTGAAGAATTTAAGTGTGTGACACAGGTTTTGATTTGAGGAATCCTTGATGAGATCATGCTGACAACAGCCTTGTTGCTTTGAGCACCAACGTGGTCAGGAAAGCAGTCTGAATTATTAAGTATTAGGCAAGTAGGTAATTGTTGTTTTTCACACTGCTGCACAGTTCTGATTCAGCTTCACCCAGTAGTGTGTGCAAAAGTCTTTAAAATCGTACACCGTTATGTCATTCGATTTTGACAAGACTGGGTAACTATAATCTCGACAATATGAACTATAGGCTGTAGCTAAAATAACATCAGTCATTATCTGCAGATTAGGCTTTTATAAAGTTTGAATGCGATTAATCAAAAGTTGGTGTTTCTATGATTATTTTCAAGCTATTCCCAATTCATATCAACCTAAGTATACAACGGGAGAGATTTACAAAGCCTAATCCAATGGTAATTAAAGCGGTTTAGCATATTTATTTTTGAACACTCGCCCTTGCATCGAATTGTCTGCAAAGTGGGAACTCAATTCCCACAACTCTGCATTTCCTCAAGCAATGTTGAGCAGCAAAAAAAAAAAAAAAAATTTGTTTCAGAGAAATGTGCTCCTTCCACAGATCTATTAAGAGAGAGATCTCCGTCCACAACACAGATTTGTTGAAAGACCGAGTGAAAGCAAGAGTGAGCGAGTGTGTATAATGCATTGATACTAAATCAGATTTACAATTTAATTTTAAAGCAGTTTCCTCACTGAAACTGAGAGGAAGAGACGCACGCACACACTCTGAACCACCTCTTTTACGCACACATTCAACTAACATTCACCTAACTGAATCAACGTTTCTTTAATCAAATGAAGGTCAAGTCACTCAATGTGAAAGTCTATACATTGATTACAATCACCATTTTCATGACAAGATAAAGGTAAAACACATCAAGTCACTCAATGGTTAAGTCAATACATCGATTACATTTACAATCATTTTCATGACAATATGAACTAAAGGTAAAACGCACAAGTACACTCAAACCTATTTTTTTTCTGCATCTATTAATGATTCAGTTACTCAAGTCTTGTACAAAACTCTGTCAAGAACCGACTAAAGAAAATAAATCGCACACATCCACTACTTCTATTAATGATTCAATCATTCATGTCAAATTAAGAGTAAAAAAAAAATAAAAAAACAAACCCACACTCTACGTTTAAGGATGGTTGTAGATCTTCATCTTTTCTGAATTCTCTTTTCAGATGACCTCAAGTTAGAACTGAAGACCACCACAAGTGCCGTATGAAAAATATATTACTGTGGAATGGTTTCACCGGGTTGTTTCCCTTTTTTGTTTGAATGAATATGAAGAACGAATTATGAAGAATGCTTACTGCCAGTATCTTCACAAGCAGGTATGTGTACATGAAAAACATTTAACAGCCAACTTGAAGCCCACAGAACCAAAAGTTTTCCGAGTATGCACAAAACGATCATTTTGACCATCTTAATGAATGACCTCGAACATACCATGGTGCACCAACATACACATTCAACATACTGAACCTAAAAAAAACAAAACCACCTCTAAACCCAGCAAACAGCCGTTTATGACCCTGTATAAATGCAAACATTTAAACGCACACACTCCCATTTTTGACTGATCTCGTCTGACTCGTCACTTTCAATTATAAGCACCTTTTAATCTGAAGGTTTTACCACTTGACTAGGCACTTGCAACAGAGCGGCCAAGTAGGCTTGAATGATTAATATCTTAAATTATCAATATTTTAAAAACTGGCATCTAAATGTAATAGGGACAGGACCTAGTCCTTTTGTATCCCCTTATTTTACTGCGAAAAACCCATTTCTCATACATGCTGCCACACACTGAAAAGTTTTTTTTATTTTGGGGTAAAAAAAATAAAAGGACATACCATTTTTCACAACTAAAAACAGTACTTTTTTGTATTCTGTATGTTTTTAATATAAACAAAAACACGTTTTGCAGAAAAGAAAAAAAAAGATTGTTAAAACACACCCTCATAGCAAATGAAGGTATAAAACCCCAAACTCTGTTGTCTTGAGATTTTGAAAAGCCTACTGGCACATGTTAAGTTCTAATATTTTTGTGTATACGACATTTCCTAATCCTACGACCGAGGTGGCCACATTCAGTCATTGAAAACATTGTCCAATACACCACCAAAGAGAATTTTTAAGGTCCATCCATCCCACTGATGCACACACACAGCCTTCTCAATTAAGAATGACAATTTGATTGTTCAAGTTTTGTTTGTTTACTGTGTCACTTGCATTCTGGACCTTGGTTAAAAATCCCATCCAAAGGCCATAGGAGAGCGAGTCTGAAAAGAATCTCTCCCCTAACATGGATGTCTCTGGAGGTGACTGAACCCAAGATCCCTGGATCAAGAGGGAAAATGCTTCAATCATCAAGCCTGATCAGGCCCCATTTTATATTAAACTGAGGTCCTTGATGCAGAAAATCAAATTAAAGTGTAAACAAACATGAACAATATCTTGCGATGCATAAAACACTTTTCTAAGCTTTGTAACCAAGAATGCGCTTTCTATTCATTTTCTTTTTTCCAATCACACAATCGCTGTGCTTTATCACTACCTACCTACCACTGCATGGGTGAAAATATCTCTTCATCCCAAGACAGAATAATCACCACTGCTACTGAACTAATATAAACAAAACACTTCTCTACCCCTCGAAGATGTAACATATATGTGAAAGATACAAATCTACACAAGTCAAACACAAAACATAAGCTTTTTTGAGACACAAGTCATACATGCATTTTGAACATTTTCATGGCTTACTCTCTTCCTGATCGTCTTTTATTCTGTCTCTTCTCCTCTGATTCAACTACAAGAAGATACATAATTAACACACATACAAACTTTCTAACTACACGTATTATGAATAAGCATGGTTGCCTGAATAAATGGGGGAAAAAAAGAAGGCTTACTATACCTTCAAGTATAATGATCTCCACACATACAAAAAAGTAACAACCTATTTTTTTCCTCTGTTGCAATCAGTCTAGAAAGCAGGTAAGATTTTGTATGGACAAAAGAGACAGACACTGGATTATAGTATACAAACTTGAGCTTGATAAAATGCACAAAAACTCAAATGAACAGTTAGGGTGAAAATGGTTCATGCAATATTGGCCCCTCACAACAGATTTTGCCTTTTAAATCTGCCAATAACCTCTGACCCCGACTGATGCTCTCCTACAACACCGTCACTTTCCCTACAGGTACGTTTGGGGGGAGTGTACAAAAACAGAGAAAAAAGAGGGGGAAAAAAGTTCTTTTTGAATGGATCTTGGGATTATTTTGCAAACTTACTGTACATGACTCAGAAAAACAAGGGCAGTAAATCATGTTTGATATGAACACACAAACTGGCTTTCACATATAAAATACAAGCAGTAATTTAAACTTAATAAGAACAAATGTACTTACATTTTATGCACTACAAATGTACTTATATTTCATGCACTACTTACATTTCACACACTACTACCCACTCACTTTCTGAAACAAAAACACTCAGTTACACCTGTGATGATTTTCACTCATTTTACGATACAGGAACACACTCGGTTACACCTGTGATGATTTTCAACAGTAACTGTACCCACAATGACAAGACTAGCTACAGTTACCCAACATGATTACATGCTTGATTATATTTGTTCCATATACAACCCAAACATCAAGACAAAAGTTTCAGGGAGAAAGGAAGTGCAGACGCGTGTCATCAATCCTTTGGTCTTGGAAGACTGGTCAAGTTTAGGAAATAAAATAGGGAATTAAGCAGGAAAACTTGGAACACTTTTTTTGTAGATAGGCCTTAGGATTTCCTCTTATGTGAAGATGCTTCCTTCAAAGACATTCCACCACACCCCTAACAAAGGAAAACACTCCTGGCGCCATCGGTCCAATTAACGGGGACACCATGTTTTGGCTTTACTTGGTCATTTGTTTTGGACCATCACATCCTCCTTACCTGGCTCAGAATACTACAGAAGAAGGGGTTGGGGCTATCACTACGCAACAAATACAGGCAGCAAAATAACTCGTCTCTCGTGCATTTTGTGTGTGTGTGTGTGTGTGTGTGTGTGTGCGTGTGTGTGTGTGTGTGTGTGTGTGAGAGACTGGAAATGCTTTTGGTACCAAATTCTTTTCACTTACATGTCTTTAAAGCCGGGCTGGCTGAAAAGACTACTCACTCTGGAACAACTAACTGGTGGACCTACATAAAACGGACCCAATGGAGAATTTCTTTTACTCTTTTGTATTTCTTTAAAAAAAAAAAACAGATAATAATATACAGTACAGTAACAACCATGCAGTACAGTTACAACCAGAACAAAAAGGAACATTAATACTAATAGCAATGATTTTGAACATACAAGTATCGCACACACCCTGTAGAATCTGTGAGAATAATTTCACTACTCGCTAATTTTCAATCTCTTCTTTTTTCCTGGTTTGAAGTTTACCTGCACTTGTAATAAGAACATCAGCGGTTGCATTCATAACTAGCCATTATACATAACATTCTTTCAATATAATACTGATACAAACAATAACACCAACACCACTGTTCAAGCTGTATGTTTAACAATTGGCATGGACCGAGATCACAAGTTTCTGGATTTTTGCACATACGCTTTTATCTGCCCTGACCCATCCTATCCAAATACAGTTGCAATCACAACTGGTGTGTTGCAGCTGCAGTAAAACTTACGCAGACGCACAAAACTGGGTAAATCTCCCTCCACTCTTCACTTCCTTAAATGTTATATCTACGTTCCACTCTTCACTTCCTTGAATGTTATATAAACACATACGTAGTTCAGGTCTCCCAGTAGATAATCTAACTTTTAAGTTTTAAGGCACATTTCATAAAAGACAAACGACAAGGTTCAGTATGTTTAATTTGTTGACCCCTAAAACCGATTTTTCACACACCTACACCTCTAAAAAGAAAGCAAGAAAAATCAAGCTGCTGTGACACGGTGATCAGCATTGCAGATTCCCAGCTGGGAAGTCATGGGTTTGATTCCCATCGGAGCCACAGAGAGGGATAAGATAAGATAATGTTGCTTATAGCCCAGCCGATCGCAAAGGGCCACATCAGGGCCCACAGAGAGGGATGTTGGGGGGAAGAAAGTAGGGGGAAGAGACATGCATAGACACAAAGGGGTTCACAAGTACGGAAAAATCGGGAAAAAAAAGGAAAACCCACCAACATATTAAAAAAAAATAATCTTTTTGCTTTCCTGTGCAATGTGTGTGTGTGTTTGTGTGTGTGTGTGTGTGTGTGTCATGTGTGTGTGTGTGTGTACATGTAAAATATATTCTGCAATACATCATTGTGTGTGTGTGCACGTGCATCATGTGAATGTGTGTGTGTGTGTGTGTGTCCCTATCTGTGTATAAGGGCATACGTGTGCTTGCCTGTTAGTCTGTATGCGGATCAGTGTATTCTTGTGGTAGTGTGCCTACATACATGCGATAATTCAGAGTTAGCATTAACCTTCGCCGGACGGTGCTTTTGACTATACACGGAAGACGGTGTGGGTCCGTGTGGACCCATGGCTCGCAAAGAGGGAAAACTCTCCGCGGACATGGGTCCACATGGACCCACACCGTCTTCCGTGTATAGTCAAAAGCACCTTCGCCGGACGGTGCTTTTGACTATACACGGAAGACGGTGTGGGTCCACGTGGACCCATGTCCGCGGAGAGTTTTCCCTCTTTGCGAGCCATGGGTCCACACGGACCCACACCGTCATCAATGACTATATAAAATGTCACCTTTAATTACCTTTTGAAATTTTGACTTTATTTTCGAAATTTTAGGACAAGGAGAGAATTTGTGTGTTTGGAGCATATCTAAAATTTCATTGAAAAATATCTATAAATATACGAGATATTGGCATTTAAAGACCCTTCTGGGTCCACATGGACCCACACCGTCCGGCGAAGGTTAAAACAATATATTCTACGATTTTTAGATGTTCCACACTCCTGAACAATACGTATGTTACAAGACGGCGACATGTCAATGGCAAGGTCGCTTAGCATTTCAGTGTTACATGAAGAACAAGCTAACCCTGTGGCAGACAAAGCTCGAGCCGTATGATTCTTATACCAGGTTTATTTACAACTTTTAAGGGTATGTGCCATGAGCCAGAGGTCAGCAACAAGCCAGTGGATGTTTGCCTTCAAATGCTGCAGCCTTCACCAACAAAGGACACATACTCTATTGTTGACAATTACTACTGTTGCCCTCCCTGTTTGTGACTGAAAGACTACGATGAAAACACTTCTGCTGCTGGACTTTGCTCCCAACTGAACTGATCTGCCCCAAAACTCCTACTTCAGCCATGGACGATTTAAAGACAATGGACTACCATCAGAATACCCAATTCCCCTCTGCTAACTCGAAAGGAAAGCATGATGTGCACAAGTTGAAAACAAATGACACACCACACAGAGGGATTCCTTGACATATTAGTTTGTTCTTTACCGACTGACTACCAGTGAAGAAGTTGCAGCAGGGGTAAGCTGCTCGTCCTGTGTTTATGTCCTCGGTCGACTTAGACCTTGATCGTACTTACCTCAAGATATTCTCTCTGACTATACCAGATGTGATCAGTAAGCCACAGGGGGCATTCTGCTAAAATGGGAAACCACAGAGCTGAAAAATTGTGTGCCAGTCACTTCATACCAGTGTGAACAGTGTCAGGTTCCTTTGTGTGTGACCTTGTTTCTGACTGTTCTATAGAGCAGATAAACATTGTAACAGCTTTGTGGCAAAATGTGCTGACGATGTTTCTGGGGATTTTCCTCCACAAGTGATACCGGCAAAAAATGCACAATGTGTGTGCTGTCAACTGTATACACATATACTAAATGCGTTTTTCATTTGCAAAAAAAAAGTTTTGAAAATCATTAGAAGAGGAAATATCCAGATGGGTCTTGTCTGTTCCATAGTGATCTAGACTTGCAAACCATTGCTATAGAACAATACACTTCAGCAAGACCCACTTAGTGAAAAAATGTAATTTGCTGTGATTATAAAACTGCGTAAATTAGTACTCCTACTGCTGATACAGAGTGAAACTGAAAATGAAGAGTGTTTGGAATGAGTTCAAAACAAATATAAACCGATACGATTTAACTGGTCACTAATTTTCAATCTCATCTTCCATCAGCTGACATGTGTACATAATTCATTTTAACCTGGAGCACATACCTAGATCAGGTGCATCAGCATACAATTCAACTTCATAAGGCACATGTAAAGAGAAACATGAAAATTCAGCATGTTTAACTTGTTACCCCCAAACATCATTATCTCATACATATGAACAAACTCCTAAAAACAAAAACAAGAAATAGATAACTAATGTGAAATGTCAAAAAAAAAAAAACCCAGCATCATCCTGTTCTCTTTTTACTCCGCTAATTTTCCTTTTCAATTTCAACTTAATTTACTTCACCAAAGAATCAAAACACTTCAAAAAGCAATAAAATTGTGAAGTCAGAAAATGATGGAATTCTGGTTCACTTTCACTTTGTAAAAACAAGAGAAACACAGGGGTGCAAAGAGACCTGGCCAGAAAAATGATGAAAACTGATTCTAGTAACTTTCTACTCCTGAAAACAGATTCTGAAATACTTTCCATGCTGGAAATTGTTAAGCAAATTGGGGGCTACGCTTTTCATCATCTCCAAGTTATCAGAAAAAGTGGCAAGAGGAGGCATGCCCTAAAGGTCAATGTAGCGAGTGGTCTTTTCACTTAGAAAGTTTTGTTCTTGCTTCTCCGATTTGACACACATCAAGCCATTTCTTCTCCCTCACTACATTTTCTGTCTTACCAATCAGAAGGCACCGAGCAGAATTTGCGAAACGAAATATGGATTTCTTTTCCAAGACTTGAAATGAGCAGGACAAAATTTTGCAGGACTGGTGAGCCATTTCTCTTGTGTTTTTTTCCCCCCACCCTCTTTCTTTTTTTTCTTCCTCGTTTTATTTCAAATAAGACTGGTTTACTAGCCTGTGAATAGAAGCACCAACGTAAACAGTACTATAGAAAAAAAGACAAAACCACCTATTTGACTGGTTTCCTTTTGTTTTTCGTGTTCAAACAAAATGGTTCCAGACACAGAAATGGAGAGGAAAATTAAAGACAAACATTAACTGTACACAGCTGAATAACCTGATAATCTAACACTTTTAAGAGCACTCTAGTCCTATTTCATGCAATGCTGGAAGAGTCAAATCTTTATGAATTCTTGGTGTGAGTCTATGAAAAACGTAACTCTGGTTTCATTCACATACACTCAGTGTTTTTCTGTTCATTCCTGATCACTTATCGGTGTTGCATCTTCTTCTGGACTTTGGTCAGCTGGAGCACTTTCACTCCCTTCATGAACCTGATCAGATGTTGAAAGTTTATGGCCCAGAAGTATGTACTCTTTGACAGATGTTGGTATTGGGAACGAGATCACTTTGCGAACATCAGCTTTCAACGTTTTGCGGACGACAGAACGACTCAGATGGGCCAAAGTCGGAATTTCCTTACAACGATCCATATACTGTTTCCGCTTCTCCAAAGCCAGAGGCCTCATGAAGTCTCGATGTAGTTGCGGAGCAGGTCCTCTTGCATTATCCACTGGCCTGCGTCTAACTACGTTTTCAAATGCAAATCCAAATTCATCATGCATCATTCTCATTCTGTAGCTCCAATACCTGTGTCTTCTGTGAAAGATCCTCGCACGACTACGCCGTCTCGCAACCGCAAGGCTATTATTAAGACGCTGAGCTTCCCCAACCCGAAGCACTTGGTTTCTACTGAAATCGGGAAAAAGATCCCAGGGCTGTCGCCATTCCATGTCAAAATCCATGTCTTCTTCATCTGAACTACTGTAAAACAAACGATCATGTTCATTTTCATTTTGCGAATTCCCACTTCCCAACTCTGAAAGCGATGGCAAATACTCAAAAGAATCCATAAGAGTTTCCAACAGAGCGCCACCTACTTCCTCACGATTCAGCTCATGCAGCAGCATTTCTTTTAGGTTTCGACGAGCTGCTCCCATTCTGAGAAAAAATACAGCCAGCTGCTCATCCCAACTTTTCAACACATGCCGATCAGGTTCTTCGTCAGAGTTGTGACGCCTTCTTTCTCCATACAGGACTTGTGCCAAGGGTGTTCCTGGTGAACAGAAAAAAAATAATCGTCACAGACCAATTCCACAAAGAGAGTTTTCTTTTCTTATGAGGATTCTTCCCCACAAATATTTCAATTTTGGGGGAAAGACGCCAATAAACGAGACATCTGGGGAAGGACACTTTGAAATTAAAGACATTATACAAACAATGCGGAAAAAATATATCTGCCTTCAAAGGGGATTACGATGGTTCCCTTATGCAGCTAGTGAAGAGTTTTCATATTTGTAATATATTTTCTTAATTTCATGTTCCCAGTTTCTCCATCTTCAAATCTGAGAGCAAGCAGACCCACTGACAGGGAGGGAAAAACTTGTCGTGAATGTTGTTGTCATGGCCTTCAGGAATAAGGAGACAACGCTCCAAAGAGACAGGATTCTGACTGGTCTGAAGTGTCAGCTATCACAAGTATCAGCAATCATCACAAAACACTCAAACCTACCCATCAACATCTTAGCTTTTTCCATGTGACAGTGATCATGACTTTTTCATTCTTTAACCTTAGCTTTGTCAACCCTAACAATTATCATTTCATGGCTGACTTGCAATTACCATCATTAGGAAATGCAAAAGCTTCGAGAAGACAACTCCCAACAGAAAACTCCCTAATAGTAAATTACAAGATTAAATGGTCTTGACAGCTGTTGAAAACAATCATCTATGAATGGCGATTACTGAAAAGACATGGCAGACAGCTGGTCTAGAGGAAGGACTCCTAAAAAATGTCAGTGGCTGAAATGGAGGGCACCTGAGGTACCAAAAGCTCCGAAAAACAATTTTGCTTCAAGAACCAAAAGTTTGACAACATCCTGCTTTGTTTACAGTTCAACTACAGTGCAGGTATGTTTCAGAAGGATAACATGCACAAAACATCGAACCCTAAAATACACTCATGAAACAAACATATTCACTTTCTGTGTGTCTGTCAAAATCCATGCCGTATCCTTCCAAGATGAGAAACTGGATCATGTCCATGTTCCACTTGTAGTGCAGAGCCAGATGCACCGCCGATTCGTTCCTGTGGTTATGGAGGCCAACATCTGCACCTCGACGCACCAGCTCTTTGATGCACTCCGTCATCTTTTCCCCATTGCGCAAACATTCATGCAGTGCTGTATCTGTAGCATGAAAAACAAAAAATTCAGTATCAGAATTAAACAAGTGTTTTATATGCTACTTTCCTTGTGACACAGTCAATAGAAAGGACTAAAACCAATCATTTATTGTGTTGAAAATTCAATTTTCGAAAAGGCGGTGGTTTAACCCGTTCACTGCCAAAAAATAGTACAAAGGCTTTCCCAGTGCCAGGGAAATCTAATGATTTGGGGGTAATAATTAACAAAAAATTCTAGCTCAGAAACTACAAAAGATATAAAAATGAAACCTATATAATTTTTTAAGGAAATTGAAGATTTTGAATCTGGGCTTCTTTTGTTTTAATTTTGATAATAAAAAAGTATTTAGGCATTTAGATTTGGATAGATTTTTTTGCACGATCAAAAACATACGTATTTACCACTACATCTTCACATCCAAACAAGAACACAAAGCAAAAAAGTTGAAAATAAAGTTTGTATTGTCACACTACACCTGTAAATGAAAGTAAAACAGTTTAGAAGTCTATCAAGACGCTCACACTCTATGCAGACTGACCAGCCCACGACCACGCCCCCCCTCTCCCCACCATGCCCCCTTGCTGGACTTCAACCCTCTCTTTCACCCCTCATCTTCCCCTACCTTTCCGTCTGCCCCGTGTCACGCCGAGAGCAGGCCACGCTCCCCTCTCGCGCTGACTTTCACATCACTGGCCGCTGGCACACAGTGCAGAGTACACACTAGGCTAGCTCGTTCGACGCAGTCAGCTGAACACACACTGAGGTCACGTAGCCCTACTCAATAACTGATGAATATGGTCGGCAATTCCACCACTATCATCATCTCACCTTCATGTTCGAGTGAGTCGTCGAATAAAAGATTATTGTCTTTGTCAAAAATCATCAACAGAGCCTGCTCAGCTGTGTAAATACGTTGATTTGGTCGCTGGGCTTATCGAAGGTTGCGCCGCCATCTTTGCAAGCGAGACGAAGTGCTGGCTGGTCATCCAGTCAGTGATGAGAATAAATGGGCTTTCCCCTCACGTGTGGTCATTTACATATTATTTTAAGACTACAGACATACAAGGCTTTCTACGCACACTCTATTTGAGTCCGTTGATGGAAATAGTAACGAATGAAAATTCAAGAAAAATGCATGACGTCAGTGGACGTCATAGGCACTGGGAAAGCATTTTTACTTCGGCGTCAACTGACGGCTTAAAGGCACTCTTCGGGTCAAGAATGTTAAACAAAAAAAATTTAACAGTTGATGACTTGCTAGTTGTGTCAAATGACATGCAGACCTTCCAATACCTAAATGGCTTGTCAGTATCTTTTGCAACTGTTCTCAGTATTTTCAAGCAGTTGCCAGTATTTTCATCGCATGCACGGCATAATCATGTTAGATATTTATTATATTATTTAAATGAGAAAAAAAAACCTATAAACATAACCCCTGCATATAGTATAATGTACATGTACACACAACCATTATTAAAATTATAGCTAAAAATCATTATAAAAGAACCATGGTTCACTAGCAGTCATACAGACACACAGAAGAGATACACAGGGGGAAAACATGATGTCGCACAAAAACACAAACATAAGCAAAGGAGTATGATGCTGAAGATGTTTTCGCCTGTAGCCGACCCTTCGCAAGATGGGATACTCAGCAGCTCAGTGTGAATCTGGAAATCACGCTCCACAGTCACCACGATGGGAAACAATTTCTCCTCTCCTTCTTGACTGCCATCAGTGCCCAGTACAAAGGGGCCGTTTCTCATGGAGTCTGCAAGTCCGGCCGACACCTGACTACCACAGGTTCTCACAATTTCTGTCGTCTTCGTCCTTGCGCATGCATAGCTTTCGGCAATTTATTGCCTGGAAACAAAAACTAGCTCTGAACAAGGGCCCAGCATGGTCGGAAGCACTCAGTGGAATGTTGTGCTCCACGAGGAAGTGAGTGAACAGGGTTTCAGCACGAATCACATCCTGCTCATCACATTTGTCTTTGGAAGAGACAGAGTCGAAAAAATTGGTAACTTTGGACGATTGCACCAGAGCTGCTCCTTTTTTCGTATGTCTTGCCGACTTCACGTGCCTGCCAACATCGTTGGCGCCACCGGCACTAATTACAAAGTCGAAATCGCACACCGTGCATCTGGCAAAAGTTGATCCAACTTTGGATTCCACTGTGCACGGGTACGTCTTAGTGTACGACTTCAGGAAGTGCTGATCTCGTTTCTGTTGCTTTCTTCCTCCACTGCCTGATGCCGTTGACTCCTCGATTTTCCGCTTTTGCAAAGTTTTCTCCATTTTTCCCCCTCGATTAAACTTGGACAATCTCTGGATAGTAGAACTTTCAACCGGAAAGCAGAAGCAACTCAAAAGTTTCGTTGATTGGACAAAAGTTGGAATAGCTTAACGCAACAGCTAACACGATTGGTCGATGGTCGAAGTTGAGGCAGGCAGAGGCTAAAAATAGCCATTCCATTGCCATGTTCGTCGCACACAAGCCAAGGCTTCCTTTCCCTTCTCTCTCTCTGTCTCTCTCAACCAGTGTCTGTGTAGTCGAAACACACGACTGAGCCATTCCATTGCGATGTTCGTCGCACACAAGCCAAGCCTTCCCTTCCCTTCTCTCTCTCTGTCTCTCTCGACCAGTGTCTGTGTAGTCGAAACACACGACTGGAACGGTTTTATTATGCCATTCTCGAGCTTATTTTTGGGAGATTTTATCTCCGTATTGCAGGGCTTAAAACAGGAGGAGGAAAAAACCACTGAAACTAGGGGGGTCCGGGGGCATGCTCCCCCGGGAAAATTTTTTTAAAAACGAGTGTAAATCTATGCCATTTCGCGCTTTCTGGACATAATTTCAAGAGTTATTTAGTGCATAAAAATTGCTGTAAACACATAATTATTACAGGAAGACATATTTGGGACAAGGGGAGAAGGGGTTAAACGCATAATAAAATGAACACACCCCCTTTAACTTGAGTGTTTTACAGGTGTTCACCAACTATAGTCTTTGGATGAAATCTCACTTCTGGGGTTGCTCAATAAGTTTCACTTTTCAGGTTTAAATGATCACACAATATCAAGTTTGAAGTTGGTGCACACAGTCAGTAACTGCATCAAACACTTTAAAGTTCAGTCTCATATAACAGAGATCAACTTGCGGAATCAGCACATTTTGAAAGTCACAATATCCAAATTTTGATAAATGAGAAACTTGTGGAATCAGCACATACTGAAAGTCAAATTTTGAAGTTCCTAAATTATAATAAACACTGAAATACAGGATTTCACAAGGACACACACACACACACACTAACATCTATTGCAAAAAGATCTATTGTGTCTCCTATCCCCCCATGGAAACTAATACGAGCACGTTTTGATATTGACCATACAGATTTAACAAAGGCTGAAAATACTAATTTGTTATTATCCAATATAAAAATGCATTTGCATGATCACTATTCCAACCATTTTAAGATATACACTGATGGGTCATTAATCAATGAACATGCAGGTGCAGCATACATTATCCCAGGTCTTAACGAGAAAAGTCCTATTATCTTGGAAAAAACAAATCTATATTCACTGCCGAGTTAACTGCTATAATTATGGCTTTAAAGTGTGTTATTGATTACCCTCAAAATTTATTTAAAGTTGTTTTATGCGTAGATTCCAAGTCAGTTCTTACTGCAATGAAGAATTTTAGATTAAAAGTTCGACCTGAGATGATCACTGAAATAAATAATTTAGTACACTTCCTCTCAACCAGAGACACTGAAATAACATTTCTTTGGGTGCCCTCCCACTGTGGGTTATACTATAATGAAAAGGTTGATGTTCTGGCAAAGAGAGGAGCAAAACGATCATCAGATTCGCATTTTTTGAACTTCTCTATGTCAATGCAAGAGTGCTATACTTTGGCAGAGAAAGTACAATTTTCTAATTTTCATTTGATAGAAAGAGAAACTGGGTGTTTTGGTTTACACGATGAAATGAGAAGTATTCATGAAATGTTAAGTAAGTATGATCAAAACATTTATCGTAGACGACAGATAAGTTCCTTGATCTGTAGATGGAAATTGGATTGTTTTAAAACAAAGTATGTCAAAAATATACATTGTATATGTGGTCATAGCATATCAACTGATCACATTCTTTTGTGTAACTTAATGAAAAAATTCATTCCAAATACGTCTGTACAGCCTAGTCAAAATGTTTTCCGGTCACTGTCAGCAAGTGAAACGTATCTTTTCTTTTTGCACTTAGCTAAAAGTCCAATTGGCAAATATTTATAACATATAACAGTCAGTGGTGCGATGAGACAGAAGAGTTACATGTTTCGAGGTTTTTTTGTGTGGGTTTTTTTTTTTTGTTTTGTTTTGTTTGTTTTTGTTTTTTCAGTCTTTGATTAAGTGGCTTTTCTACTTTTGTGTTATTGCTGTAGATAAGTTAGTTATTGTACCTCATAGTGTTAACCGTTTTTTACCCCTCCCCCTCCCTCCCCCGCCCCCCTCCCCTTTTTTTCCATCTAATATCACGTAATGTGGAAAGACGTAAAACAGAACAACAACAACAACACACACACACACACACACACACACACACACAGCTTTGTCATTTGGGTGTTTGGGTGGTGGAGGCATTAAAGAAACATAGCAAGGAACTGTTTCTTCTTGCTGCTTGCATTGTCTGCACTGTCTTTGCCATCCACCTTCTTGCTTACTTGAATTTCAACCATATCTTTGTCTGCTGTTTCCTTGCTTTCTCCTGTCTGGATTTCACACTCCACAATTTTTATTTCATTCTCATCCACCTTCTTGCTGACAACTTGACTTTGATTAGTTTGAACCCTATCTATTTTCCTGGCTTGCACTCTCCACATTTTCTATATCACCCTCTTTTTTCCCCACAGGATTGCAATGTTCTATCCTGGCACGTTTTACTGCTGCTAAAGTGTCTTCAGTGACCTTTCTTGTAGTTCCACTCAGCGCCTTGACGTTTGACACGTGCTTCGCTGAATGAATGTGATCAACAGCTTTCTTCCCGCGATTACCGTAACACTTCCCTTAAGCACAGTTTGCACCAAGCTAAACCTGGTGCAATAACTTTGCGAAGAAAGTCTCCAATGACTTCTTCGTCAACTTTCTGAAGCGTCCACTCCCATTTCCACATGTTTTTAATTGCAGATTCGTCAAAAGATCGACCCGCATGAACAATGACTGCACGCTCCGCCATTTTGTTTTTTCCGGAAGTCCGACCGGAAATTTCTTCCAAGAATAATCAGGGGCCATAACTTGCGCGCAGTTGCTATGAACGCTTGCAAGCCGATCACGGATACCTTGCTCCTGTCGGTTTTTTTTTTTTTTTTTGACAAACCGAAATCGCGGAATTCCGCCCAGACGCGGAACGTTTTAAGCCCTGGTATTGATTTACAGTCGATCGTATTTTCCGTATTTTTCTTCTTCTCCGTACGAAAATACGATGGGAACGGGACGGTTGGAAGGTCTGGACATGGTTAAGGACAAAACATATGTGAGACTTCATAACACCAGCATCGCCTGCTAACATAGCAAAAATGTGACCAGTGCTGTGCCTGATTCCACTGCCACATTTTCCCTACTCCCCTGAATCCCGCCACCACCCCATTCCTCCACCTCCATCCAAACAGTTATCATTACTGTTGGCAGGAATTGAAATATACAGCTATCTACATATATTTCTAATTTGACATTAATGTGAACAATGTCACATTTCCACTGAAAAGTTTCATGAAAACAGCAATGCTCATTTCATGCCAATATGTTGCTGTAAAAATGAATTGGCTGAACAGTTTTCATAATGAAAAAAAAACCCAACAACCTGGTAACTGTTTTACACATTGTGTTTATGAAATGTGTCAATCGTAGAGTTACTAGCAGTAAAATTTTGATTCAGAGTGTTAATACTTGCATGACATAGGGTAAAGAACATTATATAGGATATAAACTATCCACAAAAAATAATAAATATGGAAAAAAAAAGTAACTAAATCATTGAATGTACAAGCGGATTAACTGTACTAGTACACTGGATTTAAGTATAAAAATAAGAACAAGCTACCTGTAACAAGCTTCAGCAAGAAACAATCACTCAGATCTTAGACACTTCGTTCAGTTTTCTTTCTTTCTTTCTGTCTTTGATTTTAACTGTTTACCAACACTTCAATTATATACAGAATGCAACTGGACGTGTCTCTTTATTATGGCGTTTACTTGGTTCAAGTGGGAGAGGGTCCCCAATCCTGAAACTGAAATGGGGCCATCCAACCTATCTTGACGTTTTAACTGTGGTCATCCCATCCCATCCAACAGTCCTGAAATTTGGATTGTGACCATCCCAATTTTGTTTATCTATCCTTAAAATTTATCATGAAGTGCAACAGGATCCTGAAACTTTCTGGAGACTATGTTGTAGTCCGCAAGACCATAATCAGCATGACCCAATTTATTCATTTGCCCGTCACATGTCCCATTGATGCCATGCAAAGCAACTTGACCTCAATATTTCTTCTTTTTTTTTAAGTAAAGCAATTAACTACTGATAATTCTTGACAAGTAAAGGAAATCCTTTAGTTTTATTCCATCATTGTGTGTATGCAGTTTTGTGTAATTGTAACTGCTTGTGTGTTATTTTCAACAGCACATGAGCATTTCCTGCAAAGAGTGAACAAAATTCAAAATTTCTATTAAAGCGGGCAAATGGAGGGAAACTTTCATTATTTGCCCACACAACACTGCAGAAGCTTCTTCCTGGTAGCAACCACCTGATCTTGCATTCACTACGGTCAAATACGTTCTAAAACAAATTACTTTCAACTAATGTGATTATTAGCCCACTTTGCACAAGCTCATGCTGTCTTGCCATTATTCTTTTGTTCGTTTGTTTAATTCCCTGATGTTTCATCGCATATTGTGGGGAAAAAAATTGATACTGCTTAAAGCAGAAAGCTAGGGAGAGTTGGCAACTTCTAGGTCAAAACCTCTGCAATGGTTTTACACTGCAAGTTCAATTACTGTGTGTAAGAACTTCAAAACCTCTGCAATGGTTTTCCACGCAAGTTCAATTACTGCATAAGAACTTCTCCAAATCTTTTGTTTTCAATGTGCCCTTTTTGTCCAGTTCATCAGATCGATCATATTTTTGCCAAACAAATGTACAAAATCGACATCATGAAAAAGTTTGCACAGCTTTTACAAAATTACAGGACTTTTCCAGACCCATGGCCACAAATTACAAAATTCCAAGACTTTCCCAGCCCTGGAAATGATTTTTTATTTTTCCATGCTTTTTCCAGACTTCCAGGGCTCTGTACAAACCCTGATTTTTACTTCAAATCAAATGCAAAGCTGAAATAATGTGCATGCCATGAGCCACACCTAAACTAACTTGACAAGGTTTTGTGTATGCCCAACTTGCTTAAAAACAAACAAAAAAACCCAACATACTGTAATATATTGTCATGCATTAAAAAAATAAATCTGTTTCTATAAACAACAAAAATTACCTTTTTGCATCTAATAAGGCATAGCTGCCAACCTCCCAGAGTCAAAAAGAGTAACACCTCAGGGGGGGGGGGGTTTGGGAGGGGGGCAGGCCCCCCTCCTGATCAGCGGGGGTCAGGGGGCGCAGCCCCCTGAAGCTGAAGCCTTTTTTACACTCTGACAGGCATATTTTTCATCTCCTGATAAGAAAACTAATCAAAAGCAAGCCTATTATTAAACCATATCAAAGCATGCATATTATTAGTATGTTGCATACAATGTAATATTTTGTGTAAAAAAAAAGCCTCTTATGTAGGTAGCCACCATATTTTTTTCTATAGATTAATATACAAAACACACAAAATAAGACTTACCCAAACAGCTTTTTTTTATCTTCCATATTGATGTAGGATGAACATAAAAGATGCTCTGCCCTCCCAATCAACAGCACTCACAGTCCTGGGCTTCCATCAGCTACACCCACATTCTTCAGTTCAAGTTCCATCAACTTCACCCTTCTGCCCTTATGATCTCACAACTACACCCCATAGGACTTAGGATCCATCAACTATACCCCACAGTCATGTTTCATCAACTATACCCCACAGTGATCTTTCATCAACTACACCCCACAGTCATGTTTCATTAACAACACAACACAGTTATGTTTCATCAACTGTACCCCACAATCTTGCTCAAACAACTTCATCCCCAGTCCTCCGGCTCCATTTAATTACCATCGCCCCCCACCCCAGTTCTAAGGCTCCATCAAGCTACTCCCCACTCCCCAGTCGTCATGATCCAACCACTACTCCCACACCCTGAGTTGACAGCCTGTGTTCAAAGATCTAGGTGTTTTTTTTTTTACTATTTGTGCAGTCGAGGACTTGGCCTTCTTTAGAAACTCCTGGCTGAACTTTTGCTCATAGCAAGAGCCATGAAGATTGGCCTTTGCCACCATCATGTTTTTTTTTGACGGCTGCCGATTCCTCAGCTTCGTTGTTTTTTTGTGCTTCGTGGTCTTCTCGTGATCGGCCAGATCATTTCTTCCCCCATGTGAAATATTCACCAGACATCGACACATGGTGCAGAAAGCAAACTTTTCACCCTTTGAAGGGCAAGAAGTGACCCATGGAAACTTGTCTTTATAAGCTGGCAAATACCGCTGGAATCGTTTAGGTTTTGT
The DNA here is from genome assembly GCA_018398815.1 of Conus ventricosus. Lineage (NCBI taxonomy): Eukaryota > Metazoa > Mollusca > Gastropoda > Neogastropoda > Conidae > Conus > Conus ventricosus. The sequence continues at coordinate 50,487,223 of CM031599.1, read as the reverse complement.
GGTTTTCTCCGTGCCACCACTTGAAGACGCCATGTTGACTATTTGAACAGCAGCTATGCGCATGCGCGGAATGGGCCTAGTTATGCCCCTTTCATGCTGACTTCCGAGTTTACGCTTTCTGTTCAGTCGGACCAGTTGCCAAACGTTCTTTTATTTAATTTTGGGCTTTTTTTTTTTTTTTTTTTTTTTTGGAAAACTCGTAAACCGGAATTTTTTCAGCAAACAACAAAAATAGGGACAAATTTAAAAAAAACGATATGTCCCGGTTTTCCCGTAACAGTTGGCAGCTATGAATAAGGGCACATGTCCAGCATACAAAAATCACACGTTTATGTAAAAATAAAAAGCATAAAAATGAAAAGTAACCGTTAAGAGACAGGGCTATTTTGCCCAGCCAATTTTGTTAAGCTTACTTACTGACTGGATTTCCAAAACTAGCAAGCACACTGGAAATGGCCCACATCATGGGCAAGATAAGTCCTGCAGGCTAAAGCACTCAGACTAGGCTGGGGAATTTGCTTCAGCTGAACAAGGGTTAATTCGATCTTAACCAAGAGGGAGTGCCATGGAGACACTTGCCTAACAGATAATCAATAATGCCAACAGATGATAAAAGCAAACAAAACCAAATCAAAGTGGCAACACAGTGACAAACTTACCATAACGCTTCGTTGGAATGGAGAGAATGGGAAAGCCAACAGCACTGCGCAGTTGTGTCATTACGCACTCTGGCAGTCCTCCTTGTGCAGCAAGGAACAAGCTTGTCTGCCCCTTCTCATCAGTAGCATTGTAATCAGCTCCATGGTCAATCAGAAGTTTCACGCACTCGTTGTGGTTTCCTTTGGCAGCTAAGTGCAGAGGAGTGGAACCCACTTCATAGGGCAAAACGGTGAATGAAAATTCTTCAGGTTCAAGTGTCTTTTCACTGACAACTGGGTCTGGTATAAAATCTGCAAAAAGAAGGGGGGGGGGGGGGGGGGGGGGGGTTTTTTTTTTACTACTCAACTCATCCAGAACTTTCCCTCTCTTAATGACGAGACAAATGTGACAAAAAAATCAGCCTGACTAAAGTTTATTCATGTGTATATTTTACCTTATTACTTATATAAACTGGTAAAATTGATGTGTGAAAGTACACTTAACTTGTGTCGATTCTTTGTCGTTCTTACAGTATTAAATGCTTGAACTTATCTATAATTCTGTCTCTTGGACTGAGCTACAAGCACTTTTAATTTAAGTGCACAAGCCTAAGAAGAATTATTCCTGAGCCATCCTTGAGTACTTTCAACAGTCTTGAGAAAAACAAAATATCTTTCAGTGACTAGTACTGGAAAGTTGCTCCTTCCACCTCTAGTAAGAGAGGGAGGTAGAATTTTAATATAAGTATAACTCTAATGGAGAAAACATTCCGAGTCCTTCCCCTAGAGGACACACCTACGCATCCCCAACTCTCATCACAGAGAGTTCCTTTAGTTTCTATGTAAATTTAATCTGTATCAAGACCAGCTCTCTAAACCGATTTTTGAGACCACTGCCACATCCACCAACGCACAAATGAAAAATGAGCAATGAAAAAAAGAGTATGTGTTTAGCACGATGAAACTTCACTGACAGTGACAGTAAAGCTTTACTGAGAAGTATTGAATTGGTCACACACAAAAAACATACTACATTCATGCTTCCTTTCCTCTGGTCCCCCTTCCACAAACATGCAGTGACACGGAATGTGAAACCCTCATTGAAATTCAAGTAAGCATACAAAAAGAAAACAAACACAAAGGACCTCCTCCCCCCCCCTCCCCTCCCAATCCTCTCCACTACCTCTTCCCCTAGGGCACCTGAATGAAGGTGACAAACTTACACGAACAAAGATACAGTGCATCATATCCTACATGAGCATGCTACTCATTGGAGTCTTCGAATAAAAATGAAATAATAAATTATATTGAGAAAAAAAAAGTAAACGAGTCTCCTTACATGTTTATATTCATTTATACACACACACACTTCCCCCTAAGCCCCAACTCTCATTTCTCTGCATCTGAAAGTTTCTTTTGACAGCACTTTTTCTGAAGGAAGTTTCTTTTAACACTTTGAAATCTTACAGAAAAAATCATTCTCATGCTACAATAAACAACTGCTGATCATACTGGACACCTGAAAAGCACAGAGCACAAGAACTAGTCCAAGCACAAAACCCTGTCAGACATTATGTAAATGGAGGAATTCTCTCAACATGTCTTATCACCAGTCCTGGTGCAGTCTTCCAAGGAAACTTAAACCAGGAAAAACCAAGACTGCAGAAGGAAAAGGACTAAAAAATGAAGGCAGAAAAAAAAAAAATCAATCCATTATATTAAAAAGACCGAACAAGGAAAAAGCCTTAAAAACTAGTTAAAAACTCAAAATCAATTCGAAACAAATGCTTAACTGCCTTTACTCAGTTCACCGTCAATGGGTCCGAGTATGGTGCATTAAATTCAAAAGTTGATGCCAAACTATCAAACACTATAGCTATATGAATTATAGCCAAGGGCACCATATGTGGATACCTTCAGCCCAAAATCTTCCTGAAGATCTCACTACCAAAAGCTGTATTACAGTTATATTCTGGTTGTGGAAGAGTTTAAAATACTTGTCAACTGATCATGTGGCATAGTCGCCACATTTAAAATAGCTGAGGATATTCTGAATGGATGGCCCTCAACCCTCCAGGGACCTCCGAATTGTAGTCTGATCCTAAATACACTATCCAAATGCATGAAAGAAGCAGTGAAAACATCATGGGTACCTGTGGCGTCTAAACTTCTACCTAAGGGTTTTCAGGATAAAGGCATGACTCAAAACTCCCAAATTCATCAACCAGCATATTCATACACCAATAAAACAAACACTGATGCTATGCATGCATGCACACGCACGCATACAAGACACACATTCACTGTGACAGCAAAAGTACAAACCATTTCAGTCCAATTGATTCACTCCCTACTGAGTTTTCTCCCCCGACATCCCTTTGCATACATGATAGAGGGCACTTCTGGTTAGTTTTTTTTTTTACCCCAAAGCAAAAGAAGGTAACTAGGAGTAGGACAGCTGACAAATATTTCATGTTTTCTATCAAATTGTGGAATTCCATACGACTCGTTCCAGTTCTTGATCTCTCTATCAAATAAATACATCGTAACTAGAATGATGAAAGCAGTCAGCAAAAGGCCGGCAGTTGACCAACAGAATCATCCATAGGAATACTTCTACCGATAGCAGAAAACCTGGGGTAAGTAAAACACAAGATTTAAATGAAATTGCAGTATGTCAAAAACTAGCTGTAACAAATAACGGATGTTTGGCTGTTGATCAACTATTATTGCAAACTTGCCAGTGAATGATGGTACTGCAGAAAGAATGACATCCTAACCACTGGGACACTTTGAAACACAACTTTAAAAAAAAAATTTTTTATACTAACCCTGTACATGCCATCAGTAAGGTCTTTCTTCTTTCATTTACATATCTATCTTGAACATGCAATTTATCTATCAGTCATATGTGGTCACACATGCACAAACACATACCCAAAGCAAGCAGTAAACCAGATATTCCAAAAACGTACCTAGCCGACTGGGCTTTCTGAACGGCTGAGTATGAACATTGATATTAGCCCCATATTCCAACAGCTTTTTCAGACACTTTGCTGCACCAACGTCGGCAGCTATATGTGCTGGGGTAACACTGTATCTGTCCAATACATTTGGATTTGCTGAAAGTAACAAGAGAATTATGAACATACAAATCATTTGGAAAGAAAACATATGACAGACACTTAAGTATTCACAGACACGACATAATCACACAATTCTTTTTCTAAACAAACCTCGCAGCTCCTTCCCACAAAAACATGTTACAAACACAAAAATCTGGTTTGAAACCATTTCAGTTTTAATCTTTTATTTCTTTTATTTACTTTCCCCCCGCCATTTCCAAACTGATTGGAGTACTATTAATTTGATGATGGTGGCCATAACCATCAAGATACGAATGGGACATCCTAGGACTATCAGAGGTGAGGTGGACAGCATGATTTGTGGAGGTTGTGACAGATGAAGGAAACAAGCTGTGCACAGTGGAGACCCAACCAGACATCAGCACAAAGTAGCCTTACGTGTGAACGAGAACATCACCTTCTGCATCATCAGTTGTACACCAATCTCCAGCTGACTGATTTTCATCCAGCCGACGGGGAAAACCAAAGATGATCACCATAATCCAGGCACACACACCAACATCAACCCACAGCGACAAGGAAGTTGAAAAACTTTTAAAGCAGTTGGAGAACACCATGGACAAGATCCCAAAGACAGACCTGATCGTCGTACCAGGGGACTGGAATGCAAAGATCAGCCCAGACGCTTACCAACTATGGGCTGAAACTGTTGAGAAATTTGACACAGGGCAAACAAATCGCCACAGAGGAATGTGCCCTCTTGAGTTTGCAAGCAGTCACAGGTTGACAGTGGCCAATTATGTTCCATCCACACAAGCTCGAGGAAAACCTAGCATGCACCCAACGGGCTTGTGCACAATCAAACTGATTTCATTCTCACACCATGCCGATTTACAATATACATCCAGCATCAACAAAGCACAAACTTGAACATACCCGGCAGCAGACACATGACTGGCAGCGACCATAATACACTGCTCATGACCATCAAAACGAAGCTAAAAAAAAAAGTATAGAAGAACAGCCCTCGCATCAACTTCAATTTGGTGAAAACTGGAATGAAAAGACCATAGCTGCAGACTTCCAAGCAGGTGGGGGAAAATTTGCTGCACTGAATGTTTCCGATGTAGATGCTGTCACCCTGACAGAGAATATTCAAAGGCGTACACAATCAGTTCGGATAATTAAAATGGTTCCATTATGGATGCAGGAATGTGAAGCACACAGTGCAAAAAGAGCCAACGTACAAAGTTTTGAGAAAGACTCCATGAATATTCATCACTCGCCTGTTTGTCACCAGGCTGCTGCTGATCATTGTAAAGCAAGCAGAACATGGTCAAATAACAAAATGTTTCAGTACTGACCGAACCGTCTCATGCTGTGGAAATCCTGTGATGATAATCGCAGAGGACATCCCACATATCAAGTTTCACTGTTGGAATCCTGAGATCGTATGTGTTCACATTCATCCACTTTAATTAACACTTTACTGGCACTGGGACACGAATCTAAATAAACAAGGTTAAAAGCATGATCTGGAGTGTTTTATTAACTATGTTAACACAGCACCTCCCTTCAATTTCTAATCCTTTTCTCTGTGCATTTATGTGTGTGACAGTCAGAACATGCTCATATGTGTGTGTGTGTGTGTGTGTGTGTGTGTGTGTGTGTGTGTGTGTGTGTGTGTGTGTGTGTGTGTGTGTGTATGTGTGCGTGTGTGTGTGTATGTTTCAGAACATTTACAAGCAGTTACAAAGTATGACCACTAAATTTTTTGTGACCCCTCAAAATTTGGGAAACGTTTTTAGCACCGAGTCTGACCCTCTAATTTAAAAAAAAAAAAAAATTACCACTGGAGGCTGATGTTAAAATTTCCTGACCAAAACTGCAAGTGTCTGTATCTTCTGGGTCCAACTGATACCAGGGTCTGTTAAGGAAGCAAGCAAGGGGTACAGCTATATTCTGTAGTCTCAGACCAGAATGGAATCCATAGTATCATGTTTATCATCCTCATCAACTAGCATTAAATCATAAATTTTTTTTTTTAAAACAAAAAAAAAAACCCACACCTATTCCAGCTAATTATCATACGCCTCAAAATACAATTTCCACATGGGTCAATTCTAAAGGAAAAAACTCACCACCATGCCGCAGCAGCATTTCAGTTGCCTTCTGGAAACCTTTCCTGACAGAATAGTGAATCGGGGACATGAAGTTTTTGCCTGCATAATACAGAGACAAGTTGTAGTCAGGAACCGAAGGATCCACACCATTCTTCAGCAAATGGAGGATTTCTTTTTGTTGCCATGAATCTTCATCCTTCATCTTGGAAATAAGCTCAACAAGCTTTTTTTGTGTTACGATGGCTTGTGCAGCCTTCATTGGATCTTTTGTTCTGTTCAGGTACATTTTTCCAACAGGTGATTCTGCGTTGATGCCTGAAACAAAACCAGACAAGACACTTGAAACACAATACACCGCATATTCTAGGTAATAAACACTTAGAGTAGACTATAGACTATAGTCTGAGTGGCATGCTTTCCTCAGTGCTGAGCATTTGCTGAGAATTCAAACAGAAAAAAAACATAAATGAGTTCATTTCTGCATTTCATTTAGACTACAAGACCATAGCTTAAGGTTCGTGTTTACTGGTAACTACCAATATATTATATAACCGATTCAAAACAAAGTACCAAGATATCAGCACCAGTACCGTGTTCCAGTTTAATTTTTGCCTGATAGGATGGTGGTAGTGAGAAAGTAGGCTAGTATGATCAAGTTTGTACAAATTGTAACACTTGACTTTAACTGTCATCTACGACCAGGCTACTGATTAACTTTAGACCTATTTTTCTTTCCTTGTTTGCTGTACAGGTTTTCAAATTTATAACACGAGAACCATCATTGCATATTCATTATAGCCTATCCAACACAACTGAAAGGTGAGGTAGAGAGAGGAGGCATGGGGGAGGGGAAGAGGGATACGTGTGCTGAATTAAAAAGAGGGTTAAAGAGCTGCCAACAGAGTGACAGCTGGTGATAACTACATAGTATATAATCGATTATATAAATTTTTTCTTTTAATCCACATGAAGTGTTCTACACAAGTACATTCATCCATGTTTAATTCATCATGTCTCTGTTCATCTAACCTTATTAAACACCACTGCACCCTTCTCCACAATAATCCTTTGAACTACCAAATCGCCTTCTCATAGGGTGGCTCAACATTTCACTACTGTCCAGGCAAAGCTTCCCACTTGAAAGCTGGGAGACCCTTTTAAGTCTGTTTGGATCAAAAAGATCTCTATAAAAAATTAACAAAACTTTGTGGCTATGACCTAGGAATTACTTTAATGTGGTTCCCTTTCCCCTTCATCTATGATTGGAGAAAGGGACTTTTTTTTTGTACTTTCACCCCGTCAAATGTACCTGCTGCGTCAACAGCATACAACTGCTTCATCAGTGTCTGGTTCATCCTTTGGGACCTCTTTGCATTGCTGCCACTGGGAGGGAAAAAGTACAGTGCTATCACTCTCACAAAGGACCTGAGATTGGGGGGGGGGGGGGGGGGGGGGGGGGGCATATCTCCTAACATCACCTGCAAGCCCTACAGAACCTTTAGCTTTATTTGTTGTGACAGTAAGATAGTCAATGAGAAAATCAAACATTTTGCCTACAAGGCACTCATCTGCCCTGTCCTGGAATATACATGTGTTTGAACATCACAGATGCAAAGCACTCCCAAGTCATTCCCATGGCATCTGCCAATCACATCTTAAGTGATTATAACAACCGAACAACCTACAGACAGAAGCGTTTTTCACCACACACACACGCACAGGAGTGTGTGAACATCACAGATGCAAAGCACTCCTGAGCCAGCCTATCCCATGGCATCTGCCAGTCACATCTCCTTAAGATAAGATAATGTTGCTTATAGCCCAGCCGACTGAAAGGGCCACATCAGGGCTGCACATCTCCTTAAGCATAAGATCATAACAACTGAGCAACCTACAGACAGAAGCGCTTTTCATCACACACACAGTGACAGAGTGGAATGGCTTGCCTGCCAAGCTCATCTCAGCACATCTTCAGAATCCTTCCAGTCCAAGATAGCATCATATGCTTGAATTCATCTTCTCCCTTCTCCCTCTCTGTCCCCTTAACCCTCCCGAGCTTAGTTCTTGCTGGTGCAGCACTGTGTGGGATTGGCTCAATATCAGGTTGATGCTGGGGCCAGTACTTGGGGTTGGCATCACTGGGTCGGGTTGCCTTGTCTCACCGACTCACCTACCCCCACCCCTGAAATGCTTTATGTACACTAACATCTCCAGGGTCGGAACGTCAGGGAGACACGGCTGGTTGTGTCTACACTCCTGGCGTCAAATAGACACACCACAGTCCATAATACTGTGGTGTTCTCACCACCGAGGGTGCAAAAAAGAATCCAATAGCACCCACAAAGCAGCCAGTGAAGGGTAGTAAATGAACCCAAACGAAAGTGCAGGAAGGAAAAAAGTTGTTGAAAAACTAAAGACATTGTGCAAATAGTATGAAATGTAGGGGACAAGCTTTGAGCCTACGCTTGAGGATCCACCCAAAGATGCTAGGGAGATCAAAAGACAAACACACAAACGACCCAGCGGACAAAAGGCCTCAGAGCAGGCAATACATCTGCCTTCAAAAGGGATTGCGATGATTCCCTTATGCAGCTAGTGAAGAGTTTTCATACCTGTAATATATTTTCTTAATTTCATGTTCCCAGTTTCTCCATCTTCAAACTCCCCCCCTTATGTCCAAATCTTTGCTTAGTCATTACTATGAAGACAGTTCAGTTGTTGGCCTGCGCTTGTTTTTTTCCCCACTATTAGATTGTTCGTCTATGTATTTGTCTTACTTTATTCAAGTTTAAAAGGCTGTGCCAGTCTTGAATAAAAGTTACTCTGTGTTAGGTTTTCTTATGGGAGCAAACGTTATCTCACTTGTTTACTGTTTATTGTTTACTGTTCCCTGCCTCATTTCATTTCCAATTCTGTCGGAAGGTCAAGGTCGCTCGCTCGCTCAGGGAGGAGTTTTTCAGAGCTCCGATATTTTCTTGGTTAATTGTTCCAGTTTTGTTTAAAGAAAGAATTGTTAGATATTTTCTGTGTTATAATAAACTTGTTCATAATTTGTAGCCAAAAATTAAGAGAATTGGTTGTTCTTGTCAGAACATTCATTGAATTTCCAAAAATTTCATCATAGAGTTTCTGAATTCACTCAGCACTCAAAATGGCTGAACAACTCGCTTTCTAACTAACCATCGTGTTTGCTGATTTTCATCATAAGTTTTTCCTTGGATATTCATCGTTATCTTGTATGCACCCTTCATTGTAAAAATATTCATTTTGCACTTGGATTGTGAATTTGTATAACATTGCAACAAACGGAGAGATGAGTTTTTGCATTTTTGGTTCTCAGTGTTAGTTTCGCTTTTGAGTTTTTTTCCGATTTGGTTAAAGATAGTCAAGATAAACATGCCAAGAGGTGGAGGGTTGAAACAGAGTCAAAGTCAGAGAAAACCAAGTCGGTCTGACTCGGACAAAAGAGAAGGTACAATGTCATCAGCTGATGCTGGTGCTATAAAGTTCTTTATGTGCATGAAATGTGAAGGGACAGTGGGGGAGGAACAAGATGGCACTGCTTGCCATGACTGAATCGTTAGGCACATAAAGGGTGCACTGCACTCACTGAAAGAGAGTTCAGCTTTCTATGTGAAGGAAATTCTCGAATTCAGTGGGTGTGCGTTGGATCCCTCGAAGGAGAAAGGGAAAAAAAGGGTCCTGTTGAAAAAAAAAAATGGATTTATTGCTAAGCCTTTTCCAGTCCTTTGAGAAAAGGATTGGAGCAATTGAAAAAGCAGGGACGACAGAGATGCTTGAAAAAAAAAATAGAAGAGGTGGTGAAAAAGCAACTGGTTGACAGGTTTGAAGAGAAAGACGAGAAAGAAAAAAAGAGACTCAAACCTTATAATTTTTAATTTACCAGAGAGTGATAAAACAAACAAAAATGACAAAATGGCAGACGATGTGAACAAATTGAATAAAATAGTGGACCAGATTTGCCCAGAGCTGAAGGGTGAGAAAGTTAGTTCATAGACCCTGTCCGACTTGGGCCGGTAGGAGGAAGCAGGCTGCGCCTCCTGAGAGTGATGGTATACAAAAAAGAAATAAAACAAGAAAGTCTGAAGAATGCTTACAAAATCAATAAGGGGAAGACTAAACAAAAGGATAAAATGTACATAAATCCTGATTACACACCAAGAGAGAGAGAGCACATGAAACAGTTAAGAGAGGAGATGAAACAGAGTTGAAAATGGGGAAAACAAATTTACAGATGAGAAATGGGAAAATTATGAAAAGATCACCCAGACTTGGTCAGGGTGAGTCATCCGGAAATTGAGACAAGGAATCCTACAAGAAAATGTAAATATTGTAAAGAATAAATCTACAGTTGTTTCAAATCAAAATTTTCCAATACAAGTTTTATATACTAACACTGATGGATTATTAAATAAAAAAGGTGAGTTTCTCGGTTTAACCGATGATAAGAATCCGATATTATATCCATTACTGTGGCTATTCCCAAAAATTTGAAAGATTTCAACATTTCAGAATTCGCTATACCTGGTTATGATTTGTTTATAAGTAATAATTCTAAAAGAGGTGCCTTTTTATATGTTAAGAGATATTTATGTGCTCACGAATGTAAGGAACTAAATGATGTGGATTTTGAAGAAAGTGTCTGGGTTCAATTCAAAAGTAGAGAAAACTTGACTGTTTTATTTGGAAACATGTACAAGAAAATGATGAAAAAACTATTTAAACTTCTGAAAATGGAAGCAATACAGTCTTATGATGTTGTGTGTATTACAGGTGATTTTAATTATCCTGATATTGATTGGAAAGGTACATGGTCAAATGAGAGAGATGAACACTTTACAGTGTCTAAGGGATGTATATCTTACTCAAGTGGTTAAAAAAATCGAGAAGGAAAAGAATAGATCAGAAAGAGAATATATTAGACTTAGTTTTGGTTAAAGACGAAAGAGTGATTTCAGATATTGAACATAGTGCCCTGTTGCAAAAAGTGATCACGAGGTTTTATCATTTTTTCTTTACATAGAGGGAAAAAAAGAATCCAAAATGGGCGAATATAGATATGATTTCAATAAGGGCGACTCTGAAAATTTAAGAAAAGATTTGGGTATGATAAATTGGTGTGAAAGTACCCTCTTGGATGTGGATGAGAGTTGGAAAATGATCAAGAACACTATTCATAAGTGTATTGGATAAACATATTCCCAAAAAAGAGTGTTCAACACATATATCGAAAAAACCAAGATGGTTGGATTAAAAAAGCTTGGAGGAAAGTACAAAAAAACAAAATGCATATAAAAGATTTATGTGCACTAAACAAGGTAGTGAATATATGAAGTATATAAGGAAGAGGAATAAATGTGAAAAATAAAAAGAAAAGAATCGAATTCGAAAAAGTTGCATCAAATTGTAAAGATCATCCTAAAAAGTTTTGGAAATATGTACAATCACAGACCAAGACAAATATTGGCATGAGTCTACTGAATACAAAAAATGGTGGTTTAGCAGTGTCAGATGAAGATAAGGCAAATACTTTAAATGACTTCTTTTCTAGTGTGTTAACAAAAGAAGATAATAGTAATGTTCCGATCTTGGAAGTTGGTTCAAGGTCCAGTGGAGTCACCGTAACTGATAATTGATATGTGTATTACACACAGTGCAGTTAGAGAGAGACTTAAAAATATAAACCCAAATAAATCTTGTGGACCTGATATGATCCTGCAAGAGTTCTAAAGGAGTCGTATAATGAGCTAGCATTACCTTTCAGTATTTTGTTCAACAAGTCAATTGAATCAGGTGTAGTACTAATCATGAATGGACTGGAAGTCTGCAAATATAACAGCTTTATTTAAAAAGGTACTAGGACAGATCGGGAAATTATAGGCCTGTTAGTCTTACATCAATTGTTTGTAAGATTATGGAATCAATTATACGGGATGTGATCGTAGATCATATGACCTTAAATAATTTACATACAGAATGCCAGCATGGTTTCCGTAAACATCGATCTTGTGTAACACAACTTCTACTTGTCATGGAGGATTTAACAAAACTTTTAGATAATGGCAACAATGTAGATATACTTTATTTAGACTTTAAAAAGGCCTTTGATTCTGTCCCCCAGCCATGAGAGGCTTTTAGTGAAATTATCATCATATGGAATTACAGGTAGAGTGCATACATGGATAAGGGATTTTTTAACTAAAAAGACAGCAAAGAGTCAGAGTAGGAAGTTCATATTCAGATTTTACAGAAGTTCTAAGTGGTATACCACAAGGGAGTATTTTGGGTCCCGTATTATTTAAAATTTTATAAATGATTTGCCAAACTCGGAAAGTATTTGCAAAATATTTGCAGACGATACAAAAATTTATAATAAGCCTACAACTTATAATCATAATAGATTACAAAATGATATTGATAATTTATCCAAATGGTCTACCACATGGAATTTGCATTTTAATGCGGACTAGTGCAACGTGTTACGTGTTGGACATAAGAACCAAAGATACCAATATACAATGCTAAACAGTAATACTGGTGAGCGTGCAGATATTTCAACATGTGATTATGAAAAAGATCTTGGTGTCACTTTTGATTCTGGCCTGGTCTTCGATAAGCATATTCAAAACTCTATAAATAAAGCTAATAAAATGATTGGTATAATTAACGTACTTTTAATCACATAGATAAAGATATTTTTACAAAACTATACAAGGCTTTCGTTAGACCATATTTGGAATATGGCAATACAATTTGGTATCCTTGATTAAAGAGGCAGTCTGCTGCTTTGGAAAGAGTACAAAGAAGAGCAACAAAGCTTGTAAATATACAAAATCTTTCCTATTACGGTAGGTTAAAAGCTCTTGGACTGCCTACCCTAAAAACGAGATGAGTGAGGGGCGATTTGATCCAAGTCTATAAAATATTTAATTGTGTTGACAATATTCCTATTTCAAATTTTTTTTTACTGCATCAAGAGTTGATAATTACCAGAAATGGTGTGGATAAAAATTTATCATGAATATTGTCGCACTAACCTAAGGAAATTTTCTTTTAGTAACAGAGTAACAAATCTTTGGAATAAATTAACCCTAACATTAAATGTGCACAAAATACTAACCTTTTTCAAAAGCTCTATCGATGATAGTGTATTATTGAAGACTATTTATGTTGACTATGATAAATAAAGACTTGAGCGAGTTAAAGACCTGACCGTGTGAAGACAGATAACACATAGAAAGGACATGTAAAGCCAGTTCTGGCTATAATTGCTAAAGGCAAAATTGTTCCTACAAAAGACTACAAACCTGGACCTGGTGTTTGAATATATCTGTCTAAAACTGATGTTTTTAACTACGATTTTCTCTGTAATTGTGTGATGGAATCAGTAACGAGTTCACAAATACATGAATCGACATAAGTGAAGCCCATTACCGATATCTATTTTCATTAGTTTGTCTTGTACAAAAATACGATCGCTTCGAACGGCGCAACACGTGGGCCATTTCCGACTTGTTTAATCTTGACGAACACCACCTGAATTACGAATAAAATAACTAAGCATTGGCACGGTGTTAAGTGAAATAAAATAATTTAACAGTTTCATTAATGCTCTGGTTTGTTAATATAAAAATTATGCGTTATCTTACCAAGCGCGTCTTGCGATTCAGCGTTCAACTCGGTCATAGTCAGATCTGGGCTTCGTTCTGTCATTGCTGAAATCTGGGACAAGGAGCGAATGTTTGCATTTGATACCTTCGCTTTGATTGGCTCGCGCTTTTCGAGCATTCAACCAATCGCTTAGCTTGATACACCAATGAATGCGGGAGAGAACGGCCTAATGTGTATGTTTTTTTTCGCAAGTTTTTGAGCAACGACGTTGGAAAGACAACACTTGTAACAAGCCTCATAAAAACTTCGATTCTAATTAATTTAAACACATCGCACTAAAAAGAAAAATTGACCGAAATAAAGCTTGAAACATACTCTTGTCTTCTGACCTATTTAAACGCCAATGAATGGAATGAACACAATGTATGTGTTGATTTTCGACACAGTGTAGCTCGAACGATGGGCCAAATAGACCTCACCGGAGAAAGGATTTTCAGCCAATCAGAAAATAGGTCACATTCGGTGCGCGACTAGCCGCAGGCAGCATAGAAGGGGGGGCCCACAAGCTACAACCTGTCTGTCTGTTAGAGTATTCATATTTCCTCTCTCTCTCTCTCTCTCTTTCTCTCTCTCTCTCTCGGTCCAGAAGGCGATAGACGGTGGAAATGTGGACTCCGAATGCGATAGCGACCTGCCTCAAGGATGCAAACTTGTTTTTTCCTCGATCAAGTACAGTTTTTGAGAGCGTGCTGTACTTTGGAAGGTAACGAGGGCCGACGGAATCATGGATGCCTTCGAGCGAGTCTGTCGCGCCGTTCGTATCAGCCGCCATTGTTTCAGCCTCCCGCGAGAGCTTGTGGCCCCCTAGCAACTCTATGATAATGAGGCCCGCGCGAGCCGCGAGCCGGTGAGGTCTATGCCGCCTGCGGCGCATCGGGATGTGTGACGCGCTTCGTTTTCGTGTCAACGGATGGGTGTATTTGGAATAAAACAATCATCATACCGTCTGTTGCAAACACAAATAAACCTTCTTCCTTGCGCTGAACCCTAAGCGATCTGAATCGATCAAAGCTAAGTGAATTTTCGTTGTTTTATTCGTTTATGTCTCACCCGACGAAGACCTAAGAGGTCGAAACGCGTTGTTTTGTCTTGTGACTCGTTTGTCCACGTTCTCTGGGCTAACATTTATTTAAGACAAATAAACAACACTGAGTTCAAAAGGAAACTGTATTCTTTATTCTTAACAATTTTCATCTGATTCTAAACTGTATTCTTTATTCTTAACAATTTTCATCTGATTCTAAACGCGTTATTCATAGATACTGCCCATTGAAAACAAGCATATTTTTCACTCGGCTGAACTTTCCTGTACGCTGAAAGAAGGGCTGCCGGTACCTAGTATTTGGTATTACTATTAGCCCAAGTCAACCTGAAAGAAGTGGAACACTTTGCACCACTAGCACAGAAGAGTGAGAAGAGAGTGCACTGAAAACTTTTGGATTGGAATTCAAACAAACAGTGGAACTGCTGTCCGATTTAAAAAACCATTCTTCAAAAATTGGTCGACATTCTTTGAAAATTCATTGTTCCTCATATTTTAAAAACCCGGCATTGCCAGCACCAGCTATTATCAAAAACAAGCATTCCCGCACATAACTGGCACAGCAGCACCCACATAGGGCTGGAAAGCAGCCGACATAAAAAGACCCTGAAAAAGGCCTGGACCTGAGGCTGCCAAGGCCGCAGTAGGGTCCATGGCAATGCCCGGGTGGGGTTGGAGGTGGGAGGAGCCCTGGCCAAAATGAACTCCAGATAGACAGTTTTATTCTTTTAAAGTTGAAAAAACGCTGATTAAAACTGCTCACTTTTGTAGTCTTTCCAGTCTACTCAAATCTCCAACAATCAACAATTGTGCTTTCTTCAAATGCCTCGCCTTGATGTACGATTAATGACATACATGTATCTATTTCCTCCCAAAAGATGAAGCCTATTCATGATCAACAATCAGAAAACAAAGGTCAAACAAATCGTGTTTGCCAACATATTTGCTCACCATTGATCTAATGGACGCAGAAGCGCCATGATATACCAAAACGACCAAGGGCAGCATTTTTTTTTTTTCTGCAGACCTACTTTTCTCTTGGATATTCGCTTTTCCTGCACCTAAAAGTCTGGTGGTTTTCTTGGAAATCTTCCTATTTGGATCCCAGAAGGGTTCTCCCAACCTGATGCACACTGATACACCTATACAATGACGTGCTTTGAATTTAAGAAATAAAAAGTCAACAAAATGCAGAGTGACACACACACACAAATGCTCAGACACTGACACACACTACACAGTTATGATCAAAGTGCATGCACTGCTACATAAAGTGTACACACACACATACACACACTCGCATTTTATACTCAAAACACAGACAACTCACAAGGTGAAAAGCGCAATCTGAGCAAATTCATGATGCTTGCTGTTAGTGACCGGTTAACATTGCTTGAGAACTCAAGATACTGACTCAAACTTGTCCCATTCCAGTGATAATTCTTGCGTAAAATGTGCATCTCTGACGCATGAAATTCCCAAGTGACATTCTATAATTCAGGCCAGTGCGTCACTAAAACGTATCAAAATTGTTGTCCCCTCAACTTAAGCTGCCATGGGGCATGTGTCCTTTATGTCCAACTAAATTTACCAAACGCAAAGATTTTCTCCTGCATGCATTACAATTCCAAGCAGCGTGTCACCCAAAGCGCTTTCATCCAAACCACCATGACTGAAGTCAATAAACACTTAATTTCCTCAATGTTTCAGAATGTTGAATAAATGAACAACTTCCCTTGGAAAACTGTTCTCTACTGAAAACCAACAGGAGCTGTAAAAACAGACAACCCAGTCTCAGATTGGACCACAAGATCACATGATTCAGTCAAGCACAAAAATCAGGCCAAAGTGAAAAAGATGAAATTAGGCTTTTTTTTAATCAAAATAGACAATTCTGCTGTGGCTTATGGTAATAATCCAGCACAAGTAACAGAATTCAATCGATCTATATAACACAACTGGTTCAGACAATTAAAATGGCACCGTTATGGAAGCATACATGCGTGTTGTGCACAGTGCAAGAGTGGCCACACAGAGCAAGAGAGGCTAATCTACATAGCTTCGTCAATGGTTCCATGAATATTCATGACTTGCCTCTTGTCGCCAGACTTCCATTTCCAATGATCATTGCATCAATGCATGACAACTGGAATATGGTCAAGCAATATTTCAACACTGATGGAAATGGCTCGCACAGTGGAAATTCTTTGATAATCGAAGAGGGCATCCCACATATACAACTTAACAGTTAAAATCATGACAGTGTAAATGCTCATATTTATTTATTTTTGTTGATAACATTTTGAGAACATTGGAACACGAATCTGAATGCATACTGTTTAGCAGTGTGTTTTTATCAACTTTATTATTACTGCCTCTATCAATCTTTCTCTGTCTACTTCTGTGTGGTGTGTGTGTGTGTGTGTGTGTGTTTGTGTGTGTGTGTGTATGTGTGTCACTAGTTTTCTCTTATTTTTTTCAGTTGTGAAGTGTAACCACCTACATATTTTTGTGACCCCTGAAAACTGGAAATGTGAGCGTCAATAATATTGGGAAACAGGTGAAATATTGTCTGGTTAACTGACTTTGATAATCAATCAAACACCTCACAGAAAAATATGGATGCAGCTGATAATTTGATGTGATGTGTCATCATGCATAATTTGTTTTGTGAAATAAATGAATTTTGCAAACAAAAAAATATGGGTTTTGTGCATTTCATAATACTTTTCTAAAGATAGTACCGACTCAAAATGGCGCGAAAAAATGGGACATCTTCATGCTGGCATACTTCCATGCAAAGTTCCTTGGTGCTAAAAAGTCCAGGCAATTTAATTCAGCAAGAAAACGAAAGTTACTGTAACTGAATAATCTATACAGGGAAAAGAATGAAAAATCGTGTCTTCTGCAATTTTGAAGCAACCGGAAAAACAGTCTTCTCATAAGTTACTTTCATTTCCCGTATTCAACTACTGAGTAAGGGTATACTAAGCATACACCCTTTGAACGAAACAAATGAACAAAAATTCAGTGGCAATACACTAACTTGTCCAAATGACCATAACATGTTTGAAAATACCCAATTTTAAGCAGTAAACTCAAGGAATTTTTTTTGGGACTGCAAATGGCTTCGTTTCCATCTGTATTTAACTTACAGAATGGTGTCCAACAGAAAACATGCGTGTGAACACTTGAAATCATGTTCTAGACTGTATGACACAAGTGTCTGAAAATTCCATGTATGCGACCTTCACCCCCCATCATATGAACCAATCTTATTTTGTTTGAGAGATCGCTTCCTGTTCCTTTGAATTTAATGCAACGATACTGTGCTCCGATTCACTGCAAACAACGAAGTTCCATTATTCACTCTGGGCTCTATTGTCCTTAAAACAGTAAATTTACTATTTATCCATCATTTATGCACACATATATCTTGTAAACTGGTGAGATAATATCAACAATCGGTAAAATAAGCATCAGACTGAAACTGTGAAGCATGTGACCATGCACGCGTGCCAAAGCCATTTCCCAATATCATGGACATACACAAATCAATTTTTGTACTAAAGTGTTTTCCCTACACTCTGGGGAAGTCTTATACTTAAAGCACTTGCATATTCACACACACGCATTCTGCCTTACTCGGTCAGTCCAGACTCCGGCTTAGCGGTTTTGCACGATCTTCCCAAGCCCTTCAAAAGTTCAATTGCACCAGGTACTGGTCGAGTCCCTCACTATCACTCCGAGTCAGTCTCCAGGCCTAACAATTGTAGTAATTTGTGCTGGTGCTACTGTCAAAGCCATCCTTGCTGTGATTACCATCAATGAATGTTCTGTCACTGTACAGTGCTAAGGCAAAACTGTCTCCTGTAAACAGAGGCCCTAGCACTTGTCTTCTTCTTCTTCCGTAGAGTGACCACAATCAACATTCTGATTCTTTTGTCGCTAGTGTTACCATCAGCATGACGTAGCTACTTAACTAAGTCAGCCAGTCTGCCCTGTTCAAGTCCAAGTGTCGAACTGCTTGAGTTTGTAAAGAACCTGACCATCAGTAAACACTTATCATGTGAGGCGCACTTCTGAGCTGGCATGTGTGCACAGAATCCATATATCACTACAGTACAGAGTCTAACCCACTAATTCTTTGTAAATAATGATGACTGCATTCTTTTACTTTTGTCCCTTCAATTTATGCTGCCAGTGTGCCACGGGGCATGTGTCCCATAAGCTCCTCTGAAAAAAATCTGACATACTGCATGCAACGTCAATCGCTTGTTAGTATTAGATACTATCGTTCTGATATACCATGTGCATATGATCATACAGACTGATTCTGTCATCACTGTTATACGTGATAAAAACAGTTCTGACAACAGCAATTATACACATCACCGATTTCAAATTTTAGAAATGATTTTTGACCGCCAATCTTCTGTCAACTTTACAAACTATCTCTGAGGATGCTCTGAAGATCGGATGGGCTATAAGCAACATTATCTTATCTTATCTTATGCTCTGAAGATGTGGGGGTAAAAATATAAATCTTTCAACGTTTTGTTCACAGACTGTCTTAATGACTGATGATATTAAATGAAAGACAAATGTATTGGCAATGACGTATGAAAACATATACGTAAACAGATTTAAAACGTTACTTTCCGTAATAAATTTACTTTGGAAAACTTGATTTTATATTAGTAGTAGTGGTGGTAGGGACGTAATTTATACATAGGCTGTTAAGCCTGTCAATATCCCCTCATGTTATTTTGCTTTTAAGACAGGGCTGAAATGCATGCAATATAAATTTTCCTACTTATTCGTCAAAGCTTCTAAACTGTACTTTAAATTTCAAGTCTTCGTCCAGCAAATTCTTAAAAACATTAGTATTATTAGCAAATTTAAGTGCAATTGGCAAATTGTTCCAGTTAGCAATAACTCTGTTGCTGAACGTGAATCTCCCCATATTAGTATGAAACTGCTTAACAAATATCTTGCCTTCTGAATTTCTTGTTCTATCTGTTTTAGCAGCTTCAAAAAAATAGTCCCACTGTATGTCCGTTTGCTGGTGAAATATTTTGAACACTTCAATCAAATCCCCTCTAATACGTCTTACCTTTTAAACAGTGCAAATTTAAGTAATTTAATCTATCTGCATAAGACATGTTTGTACACTCTTGCAAGATTTTAGTAGCTCTTCCCTGTACTCTTTCGACTACTATTGTCTTTTCAAGTGTGGGTACCAGATTATATTGCCATATTCAAGATGCGGTCTAATCATAGCTTTATATAATTTTTAAAACGTTTCTTTGTTTGGTAAATAAAAGTTCTTTTCATTAATCAAATCATTTGGCTTCCTTTATTTATACACCTTTGAATGCGAGTATCAAAAAGTAAATCTTGATCAAAGATTACACCCAGATCGTTTTCTTCCCCACATTACTGTACCAGCCTATTTCCACCATCCATTTTCATGTTGTATTCATGTTCTGAATTGTTTTTGCCAACATGCAAAACTTTACATTTTCAACATTAATATAATATAGATTCCACTTGTCTGACCAGTTTTAGAGGCATTTAAATTTTCTTGCAAACTATTATAGTTATCTGATTTGTCATACATTTTTGCATCATCAGCTAAAATTTTACAAAAACTATTTAGGCCTACCTCATCTGGATGGTCATTTATAAAGAAAAAAAAACAGTCAACAGTACAGGTCCTAAAATGATCCCTTGGGGGATACCACTCATAACATCTTTCTCTGTCGACATACAATTACCCACTCTTACTCTTTGTTTTCTATTTGACAAAAAATCTCTAGTCCAGTTTAGCAACTTGCCAACCAATACCATATGCTTCCATTTCTTTTTTCTTTCTTTTTTTAATAATCTCTCATGCGGAACCGTATCAAAAGCTTTGATACCTAATTCAAGATCATCCCAGTTGTCACACATGTGAGAGTGGTGTGGCTGTGAATTGACTTCCTGGTCAATCTTCTTCTTTCCGTCATCAGTCATCATTGTGAAGATTCTAAACAACATCCCCATCTGGAAGAAGACCATGGTGATGATTCTGTAGACTATCCCAGACCACGACCATTTGTTCGTACAGCTTTCGTCGATCTCTTTCACTTTTGCGGCGTCTTGCCGACGCTCAGGATCAAACTGGTCCATTAAGGGTTATTCCGCTTTCCTTTCGGCTGCGGAACGATTACTTCGCTTTCCCTTTGGTTGCAACAACGCCCCAAAACCTGCTGATCCTGATCCAAAAACTGTGTCAGTCAAACCCCAAAGCAGTTGAGCATTCTCCACACCTTTAAAAAGGGGCCTACAATTTCTCGTGCCCGTCACGTTTCAAACAACCCTTTTCGCTAATTTTATAAGCCTACGAGATCCCGTGACAGGGTTTCCCCCAAACGACAAACCTCTCCAAAATTTTTGGGCGTTGAATTCTCGTAAAAATCAGTATTTGGGTGTAGGCTGCACCCCCAAGTTTTTTCCAGACACCCCGTGAAAAAAAAAACATGCCCCTAAAAGCTTTGCTCCCGAAGACGTAAAACTAAAACCTTTAGGCTACAACAACAAAAACCGTTTAAAAGGACCACCGTGAATAAAGACGTGTCCCTAAAAAACCCTGTTTTTTAAAACCAAAAGGCCAACATTTAATTGGGGCCAAAAACTGGGGGCCAATATTGTGCTAAAAACCCGGGGGCTTTTCCCCCCAACTAGTTTTTGAAACACTTGTGTTCTGAAAAGGGCCCTAGAAGTTTTTGGTTTTTTAACCGCTAAAAAAATGATATGCATACTTTTTGGCAGTATACGTCCTTCCTAGGAAACAGAAAGTGTAAATCAAAATGGCGGGCCTTTCCGTACCGATGAGGAAGATCTTGTTTCCGTTTTCCCGATTTTTGAAAGGGCTCCTAAAAATACATAAAGAAGAAAAGGGGAGGAGAAAGGGGGGGAGAAAGCCAACACTCCCCTACTTTTCTGCAACGCCTAATTTGGCGCGTCCCCTTTTCCTTTCGTGAAAGAATTGGGTTTGGCAGGAAAAGCGGGTTTCATTTTTTCCCGTGCTTTGTTCGTGGGGTTGGGTTTGTGTCTCCCCATATGACCAAAATTTTTGCTTGTTATCAGTTTTTAACCGTCCGTTCACTCAAGGTGAAACCAGAGGGTTAAAAAATTAAATGAAAAAATAAATAAAATGTTTTTATGTTAAATTTTTGTGAAAATATCGCATCTTTTTTGAAAATTCCCGTCGTGTGTTGCCGCACTGTAAATTAATATGTTAATTTATGCATTTTGTGTGTGCATTTTTGTTTTTTATAAATTTGTTTTTGTGGGTTTTTTAGGTGTAAATTGAGTGAAAACGAAACGTGGTGTTACGATGATTTTATGTGGGGTTTCCCTTTGGAAAAAATTTTGGGCGATTTCCCAGGGGTGTATACATTTTTTGGGCCATTTTAAATTTGGGGTTTTTTTATTTCTTTGTACGGGGTTTAAATTTTTTTTTTTTTAAAAAAATTTTTAGGTTAAATTTTGGGTTTTTTTTAAATTTTCCCCCCCCCTATCATCCCAATATGGTAAGCCTTAGGTTTTTCTTTTGAAGATTAAGGGGAAAATATCCATGATGATGATTTTTTCCTTGTTCTTTGCATTTATTTCTTAAATGAACTAGTGACAAATCGCTTAAAAATTTTTAGATGGAAAAGAAAAGGGGGGTGGGGCGGGGGGGGAGGAGAGGGGGGGTAGAGGAGAAGAGAGGGGAGGGGGGGGGAAAAGGAGGGGGGGAGGGAGAAAGAAGGATTTTTTTTGGGTTTTTTTAAAAAAAGGGAAAGGGAAAGAAAAAAAAAAGGCCCAAAAAAGGCCCCTTTTTTTTTTTTTCAATTTTTGGGCCGAATGTTTTAAATATTTTAATTTTTTCCCAAATTGGCTTTTTTTTTAAAGTTTTTATTTTTTCTTTTTTTAATTTTAAAAGAAAAATTTGCGTGCAAGAAAGGCCAACTTTTTTTCCAAGTCAAAAAATTTCCAGGTGAAAAAAAAAAGGAATTTTAATTAAAAACGGTACTTGCAAAGAAAACAAACTTTTTTAATTTTTAAATACCAAATAAAAACCCCAAAAATTCAAAATTAAAAATTTAACTTTTTGGTTTTTAAAATTTGGGATTAATTAATTTTTTAATATCCCAAAACCCCATTTTCCCATTTTAAAAAGATTAAAAAACCCAATTTTTTTTTCTTTTTTAATTTTTATCTCAACAAATAGTTGGTGTTTTTCCTTCCCAAAAATTTTTTTTGGGGTAAAACCCTTTTTCCAAAAAAAATCAATAGTCTTTTTTTTTTTATTTTTCCCTTCAAACCAAATTTTCCCAAATTCTAAAATTAATTTTTTTAAAAAAATTCTGCATTAAAACCCAAAATTTACTGCTTTTTAAAATTTTCCAAGAAAGTAAAAATTTTTTAAAAAATTAAAATTTTTTTGGGTTTTAAAACAATGAAAATAAAATTTTTTAAAACCCTAAAAAACATTTTTTCCCCCAAGCAAACCAATTTTTTTTTTTGGGAATAATTTAAAATTTTTTTTCCCATCTAAATTTTTAAAATTCCGATACCTTTTTTTAAAAAAAAACCCCCCCTTGTCATTTTTTTTTGCATATTTTTCGGGAATCTTTTTTTTAAAATTGAAAACCTTTCAGTTTTCCCCTTTCAGAACCCAACAAATTACTTTTAAAATTTTTTTTTAAAATGAAACCGAAAAATTTTTTCCAAAAAAATAAAAAAAATTTAAAAACATAAAAAAGCAGGCATGAAAAAAAAATTTTTTAACTTTAACAAAATTCCCCAACAAGCTAATTGACACCCCGCACCCAAATTTTTTCCCTTTAAAATTCCTTGTTTAATTCTTTTCTTGATTTTCCCCATTTTTTTTTTCCACAAAAACCCAATGCAAATAGAAAAAATAAGTTGAAAAATAAAAAACCCTAAAAAAAATTTGGGTCACATAAGGAAAAAAAAATTTTAAATGAAAAGAAAAAAAAAATGGGGAAGGGGGTTTTGATTTTTTTTCCCAAATTTCGGTTTTTTCCCCAAAATTTAACCCCAAGGGCAAAAAATTTGAAAAATTTCCCCAACCCAATAATAATTTTCACTGCCAATTTTGGGTTAAAAAAAAGGTAAAGGTTTTTTTTAAATGTTTCTCCGGCGGCATAAAAAAACCCCCAAAAAAAAACAGCCGGGATTTTTTCAAAAAGGAATAGGGGGTTTTTGGGGCTTTTCCCGGCCCCCCCAAAAAGCCCCCCCCCGGCCCCATAAAACCCCCCCCAAAAGGATTTGGGCGGGCCGCCCCCCCCCCCCCCCCAATTTCCCCCCCCCCTAAAATAAGGGAAAAACGGTTTAAAAAACTTTTTTTTTGAAAATGAAAAAACCAATAATAATAATAATAATAATAATTTTAACTTTTAATGGCCTTAATTTTAAAAAAAAGCCCTAAGCGGTTTTACAAATAAAAAAAGAGTTTAAAAAAAGACAAAAGTAATAAAAAAAAATTTTGGTAAAACACAGGTCTGTACAAGCAAAAAAAAAATTCACCCCCACAAAATCCGGGGCGCACGTGAAATATAAGCAAAACGTCCCCCACAGACACACAGAACACGCACACACACACCCCACATGACTGATTTGAACAAAAAATGGGGAGAAGAAATTTGGGAAAAAGTGGATCAGGGGGGGAAAAAGAGGGGGGTTTTAAGTGGGAAATTTGCTAAAAAATTTGAAGTGTGCTGAGCAATGGTTCATGAAAAATGGCCAAACAGAAAAAAAAAAACCCATAAGCCAGGGGGAAAAATTTTTTTTTGTAAAATTTAGTCATCCTTTTCCTTTGCAGGGGGGGGAAAGGAAGACCAGGTTTTCAATGTCGTTTTTAAATCTGGGGGCGCCAACTCTCATTTTTTGACCCTTTTCCCAATTTTCTTTTAAACAAAACCATCGCAAAATGATAGCCCCCAACCTCCTTGTCTCCCCTCGCGTCATTAATCGAATGGATGGGGCCCCCGGGGCTTCTTCGATAAACCCTCCTTTTTGGAAAAATAAACCCCGGGCAGGTTCAGGTCGCTTTCTGTCCAAAACCACCCGGGGCCTTTTTGGTGGAGGATTTCTTGGTGGGGAAAGTCAGGTGGGCTGGGGTGGAGGGGCTGCAACCGGGCGCCCGGGCGCATGCCGGGGGGGTTCCGCAGGTGAAAGCATTCCACATCAAGTGCCAATTTTATGGGAATTTCTAGAGCCACTAGCCCCGGCCCAACGGGACTTCTCACAGCCAAAAGCTTCTGTTGAGTTCAGCGATGTCAAAGCAAATCAAAGTCCTCGTCCTTTCAAACAAAAAGGGAAAATTTTTTGGGGGTATGTTGTCATTCCCTGTATAAGTGTCTTGTTTTTTCTTTTTTATAAGCTGTAAAAAGAACCCAAAATGCAAGCTATATAAAATACTCACAGTTTTTTCACATTGGTGACCGTTTAAACTTGACCCTATTTTCATGAAACCCTTGGGCCCTGACTTACAAAGCCCATATTTTTTACACAATCATTTTAAAGGGGGAAAAGGGGGAAAAAAGTCCAAGGCTTTTCCAAAATTTTAAAGTAGTAAACCGGGAAATACAAAAAGGGCATGTTTTAGAAAAAAAAATAAAAAGAAAAACTTAAAAAGGGAAATTTTTTTCCTGAAACTTCATAATTTATTTTGTCTATTTCAATGCCCAAAACAAAAAAAATTGGGAAATGATTCAGGACAATTCTTTTCCCCAAAAAGGAATTTTCCCCAATGTCTTGGGCTATGGAAGGGAAGCACAACCGAATTCCAAAGCCCCCCGCAATTTGGGGGATCACAGTTTTTACAACAAACCCTGGGTTTCACCCGCATTGTGCTTTTTGCTCTGGTTGAATGCCAAAATACAAAATTCCCTTTTTTTTACTATGAAGTGGGAGCACCGGAAGAGTTGGCACCCCACAATCTGGAACCAAAAACTGAAGAGGAGCCTTAAAGGGGAAAAACTCAAGCCCACCCGGGAAGCCTACCAGGGTTTTCCAAAAACCAAGTCCCCATAGTGGCCGACTCTGCCTTTTCCCTCTCACCAACCCTCCCCCCCAAAAACCCAAAACCCCGAGAGAGGCATTTATCACGGCAAGAAAAATCTTTTAACTACCGATTGAGGGAGAAACTGGCGGATTGTGGGGAATGTAAATTTTGGGGCTTGGCCCTTTTCGGTTTTTGGGATAATTTTTAACAACCATGAAACAACACCCAAAACAAGTCAAAGAAGATTGGCTTGCCTACCCCCCGCCCAAAAAACAACTTTCTGAAAGATGTGCAAATCAGGGGAATAATTTTGGTGCTGCCCGCTGTGGGCCATGAACAAGGCCAAACCAAGAGGTTTGCCAGGCCATTGGCGAGCCAAAACCCAAAAAGCACACCCTTTCTTGGGAAGGGAAAGGGAGGACAGGGAGGTGCTCCCTCAGCAGTAAAGCAAGGGGGCACCAGGTTCGGGATTCCCCCAAGGAAACTTTTCGAGAGAAAGGGCAGTGCCTTGGCAAAAAAGCCAAGTTTCTCAAATAAAAAATTTGTGTGGGAGAAATTTGGGATGTGTGTTTTGTGGGTTTTTTGGGGGGGGAGCCGGGGGGAAAGAAGCTGGGGAAAGCAAAGGGAGGGGGTTTCCTTTTCCCCCGTATGCCAATAGCAAAAAGTATTTTACATGTGTGCTGCCCCCGAGGACTACTGTATGGGGAACATGTGTTCCTTGACAAAAAGGGTAATGTAACAAAACTAAATTTCCCAAAATTAAATGCTCCGTGGGGGAAAGGGGGGGGGAAAATTTGGGGGGGGGGGTTTTAAGAAAGTTGGAGAGTGGAAACAGAATTGAGAAATGTGGGGGGCAAATTAAAACCCCAAAAATGAAAATTTTCCCCTGTACTTAACAAAAAAAACCCTTCTAACAAAAGAAATATGACTGAAATTAAAAAACAACACGAATGAAAAGGCCCCCAAATTGTGGCTTTTGTTTGTTCCCCGACATGCTCAGTTAGATTGCCCTTTTTTATTCCGTGTTATGTTTTTTTTTTTTCATCATATTTTTTTTTTGTTTTTTGAAGGGGTTTTGTCTGTTTAATTTTTTTTTTTTTTTTTTTTTTAAAGCTTAGGGGGAAAAAGTAACCCCCTTTTTCAAAATTTTTGTGAACAATTGGGTTTTTTAAGTTTTTTTACCCAACCCCCCCCAAAAACCTTTTCAACGCCCTAAATTTTTGAAACCCTGACGGGGAGTGCTAGGGAAAGTAAAAAATGTGTGGGGGTTTCATGTCTGTTACGACATAAACAGTTAGTATTTTACCTTTTCAATTTTCCTTTTTAAAGGTTTTTTTTTAGTCAAATTTTTTTGTGTTTTTGCAAATTTTTGGTTTTTAAATTTTCATTTTTTTAGAAAAAAAAAAATTATGATTACAGAAAAAAGACCCCTTTTCCAGATTTCAGCCAAAAACCCCCATTTTGGTAAAAAGTGCCTTGCTAAAAATAAAAAAATGGAATGCCCTTTAAAAATTTTTCAGCTGTTTTTGTGGGGATTTTGGGGATCATCATACTAAATTTTTTTCATTTGAACCTGTCAATTTTTTTTTTACAAATTAATTTGTTTAAACCCAGCGAAACAGCCCGTGCTGAACTTTTTGGGGGGAAAGGGTTCGGTTCCCT
The DNA here is from genome assembly GCA_018398815.1 of Conus ventricosus. NCBI lineage: Eukaryota > Metazoa > Mollusca > Gastropoda > Neogastropoda > Conidae > Conus > Conus ventricosus. Next base: position 50,459,915 of record CM031599.1, on the reverse strand, counting down.
AGGGAAAAGAGAAAGTTAATGGTTGACCCTGATAAAAGCATTTTTTTTTTTTGCTATGTAATAAGCCATACCATAAAGGACCAAAAGGAAATACAGAATAACCCCTTTCCCCATAACATGGAAAATTTGTACAATATTGCCCACACAAAAAATCCACACTAAAAAAACTAAAAATTCCATTTTAGCCTGACATGAGAAACAAAAGTACCCACGATAAAAATAAATGGTGAACTAGGTTTCACTGGGAAAATTTTGGGGATGGGGCTTGTCATATAGAAAAATCAACCCTCCCTTTCAAACCCAAAATCATCTTCCGGGGGTTTACCAGGGCACTGGCCCCCCTGGGCACTGTGCCCCATCTTTCTGTGTTGAGCCGGGGGAAACCATTTAAACGGGTGGGAGTGGGTTCCCCAGCCCCTTGAAATTTCCCCCCGACATGGCCCCTTTTCCCCCAAGGAAAACTTTTTCCCACCTTCAGGGAATAGGCTTGGGGGCTGTTGATTTTCCTTCTGTAAAAGCAGCTGCACAAAAGAAATTAATCCCAAAAACTTTTAAAGTGAAGTAAACAAAAGCCGCGCGCTACCCCCCACCCAAAGCAAATTAAAAAAAAGACATAAAATTTCCACATATAAGGACAGAAACAAGAACCCCACAAGCAAAACCCCCCCCCAAAATACTCGCCCACAAAAATGCCAGCACACACACAGTTAAAAACAAAACACACAGAGCTCATGTACAAAGTTACTGAAATAGACACAACATCATTACCACCCTTTCCTATCTCACCCCTTTTTACCCCCTTTCCCCCCCAAAGCCCAAAGTTAAACGCCAAGGAGTAAAACAATGAATAATAGTGTTTTTACCCCTTCTCTATATCCTCCCCTTTAACTGGAACACTATAGCCCCGAAGCCAACCATCTTTGTACCAAAATTTAATTTTGGGTGAAAATAAATTTTAATGTTAATGTCATATACTCATTAGACAACCTTTACCTTTTTGATTCATGTTTTCCCCCCAAACCCAAAAACTAAAATTTCAACTCCGTTTGGAAAAAATCCTTGGGAAAAAACAAACCACACACGCATACATGCCCTGTGCACAAAGGGGTTAAAAATACTAGGAACTGCAATTACATGATGTTTTTAAATACTAGGGAAACGCAATTTTTTTTTTTTTATGACATAATATAGCCTATATTTAAAAAGCTTTTTTTCAAACATAAAACGCTTTACCCAATTTTTTGACACTCCACTTAATGGAGAGGATCCCCACCACGCACGGGAAAACACCACCCCACGCATTCACAAACAATACATGCATGCATAAAAAAATATTTTTTACAAACACACCCCATAATGCCCTCATGAAAAAGGCATAATTTATACACATGGCGCACATATACGTAAAACCCTTTCCCTGCACACAAAAAACATGCCGCACTCACGAAGACATGCTAGCCCGTACAAAAATGCACAAACACACGGACGTGACACACACACAAACAAATTGCAAAGGATGCAAAACACACACACATAATTTTACCTTTCACTCAATGACTCACACTGACATGTATACAAATGTGAGAATCTAAAAGGGTTTTATTTTTTACAACTAGGCCTAGAATTCAAATTTTCCCTAGAAATTTCCCAAATTTTTCCCCCTCCCCGGCACAAATGACCCTTGGGTGAGCGTTGCAACATCGAAAACTTTATTTTGACGTCCAAAAAACGCCCCTTTTAACCGTGGGGAAAAAGCGCTTTTTCTGTTTTCCCTGTTTTTTGCGAGTGTGGGTCTTTATGTTACGACGGACGGAAGAAGATAACAACAGTTGCAGGCACTACAAAACTTAAACCCTAGTCCAGCCTTGGCCAAACGGTCCCCTGATCTTCTTCAAGGCAGCATGCCTGGAAATTTTGTTTCTGTATGTGGGATCTTTACATCCCACAAGCAGGGAAACTGGCCCCAAAGGTCGATGAAGGCGCTCGTGGTTGCGGAGTCGGTGTCGATGTTAATGTCCGCCATGATTTGGTTTCAGCGCGAGCGATCGGCTGCTAAATTTATTGACCAATGAACACGCAGCAACACCAAAGTTGCCAGAGCACAAGCTGCAAACTCCAAAACAGTTGCGGAAGTGTGTTGCAGAGCGCTCAAAACCGTGTTGCCCCACACATGTTAGCGCGGTTAAGATGCGTAGCTTCTTCTTCTTCCTAAAATACTGGTTCACTCAAAAACGTGTAGGTCACCAGCGCGATGAAATAACATAAAATAGTGCGACTCGGTCTGTTGGCCCCTGGAGCAAATTTGGCAACAAGGGTCGCACTCGATATTCAAGAAGTTAAAAGCAATGGCCAGATTCAGGCCCAGGTAACAGTAAAATATCTGGGAAGTTAAAATAGAAAATCGTCATATGCAGATCTCAAAACTGTCGTATCAATTTGCTTTTTAAATGAGACTGCATTTGTGGCAATCTTGATGGCACCCGGCAGTGAGTTCCACAGCCGTACAGAACTAGGATAAAATAATGTCAATATTTGATGCTGGTATGGTATAACATTGACCGCCACTCCTGGTGCTACTTTTATTAAATACTACTAGTTGTTCCATCGGAATATCAATTAGTTTAGCTCTGCCTTTGAAGAAGATGTTAAGTTTGATAATGTGGGGACACATAGCTGGATTCATTTGGACACTTCCTTAACTGCTGGGTGGGTAAACTAAATTTTAACTATCAGTGACTGATTGATGATAATATTTTTTTTTAAGTGTGTGTGTGAATGAGTGTATGTGTGAGTAAATTGTGTGTGAAAACTCTCCACAGTTAGTCTCACTATGATCACATGATCTTAACTCACCCAGATCAATGTTTATATGTGGTCCCCCATCCCCCCACCTTTTTTGTGTGTGTGTGTGCAACACATGATACCCTGTTTTTCATTGATCACTGCTATCTTCTCTCAACAAACATCAGCATATTGATGTCAACACATTATTTCACCTGTTGCAATGAACATCATCCCACAGCATTGCTCACTTTTTTTTAAACAACACCATTTATATGAACCTCCCACCCCCACCCCATAGTGGATGAAGAGACATGAGCTCTCCTTCTCTTGCCCCCCCCCCTCTCCCCCCCCCCCCCCCCCCCCCCCCCCCACAAACACATTACCCTCCTCCCCTCCCATTTCCCCCCCCCCCTTTTTTCCCCACCTCACAGCCTTTGGACAATAAGCTAATGCTGCAAGTGTATCATAATAATATTTTGAAAAAGCAGGCCAAAAGTCACTGCCAGAAACTGAGGCATTCTTATGGAAAATTCTGAAAAGGGATGACATTCCTGGAGACAGGATGCGAACAATAAAAAAAACTGTTACAGTGTTAGGGACCTAAAACTAAAACAAATGGCAGACTTCACTCCAAAATGGCAGCTCTAAGAAGAGAACTTGAAGATAGCAAGGAGAAAAACCAGCAACTGCAATTTCAAGTTGAAATTTTGACAGAGGAAACAAAGAACATTTCTGAGCAACTTAGAAATTCCCAAAGCATCCATATCTTTTTGGACAAACAACTGAAGGATCAGAAGATGAATGAATGGCTTGAACAGCAAGAACTTCCGGTGACAGGGCAGGAGATGAAAGACAAAAACAATGAGATAATGGCTCTAAGAAAAGAAAATATAGTACAGAGAAACAAGAGACTTCAGGATGCCAAGAAACAACGAGTTTCTGAACTGGAATCTGTGCAAGATGAAAAGGTCATCAGACTGAAAGATACAGGAACTGGTTATTTTACTGAACATGCAAAAGCGTGCATCACGGAACTTGCTGGTCAGCATACCACGAAATTGCAGCCGATCGCTGTGGCAAGTTATAGAGTCTATATTTGTAGGGTTATTTTCAATGCTCATGACATGTTTCAGAGAATGATCTGCCATTAGGCAGAAGTGTGGGTTGTTTTGTTTTGTCTTTCAAAATGCACACAGCTGACGAACTGAGCAAAAGTGAGCACACTGGTGGAACATCAAAAGTTGGCAAAAAGTTTGTAGATCAGCAAGTGACAACTGACAGTGGACAAACTTTAGCTTGTGGTTTTACAGTTGTTGCCTCAGAGAAAGCAGATTGCCTTGTGGATGTTTCATCTGGTCTTTTGGAAGAACTTGCCATCCTCAGCCAAACAGGTCAACAACAGCATGAGAAATTTATAGAGTTTGTTCAAAAGCTCAGTGGGTTGATGTCTGACCGAGCAGCAGTTATGAAATGTTTTAATGAACATTTCAACGACCTGCAGAAAGACCTGCTACAGACTGAAGAAGATGTAAGCTTTGTACATTGTAATGCTCATTTCCTTTTGGGTTTTTCAAATGCTGTCAGTAAAGCTTTCGTGGACCTTCAGCACCAGGGCTTGCCAACAGGAAGAGACTACCAAAATTCCTGGTAGCTAGTACAGTAGTAGAGGGAAGCATCCTGTACTTTGCTTGTATACATGAAGCATGTGCATGCTCGGGACCACAAAGGGATGAGAAATTTGGCTGCCGTAAGAATTGGTTGGCTTTTTGCATGATGAATAACCGTAGGCTCTATCTACAATTACTTCATTTAAAGCCAACAAGGTTCAATCATTTGTTTGAAGTTAGTGCAAGTCTCCATTACTATTTAAGGATGACATTTCCTTGTTTCTGAGCACCTGTATGCCCAGGTTGAACTGGAAACAAGAAGACATCCTCTTGGACAGTCAAAGCAGGCAAACTGACAACTATCTTGTTGCTTTAGTTTCGCTGTTCTACAGGCTGACAAGACCCTACTGGCAGCTCCTGTGCATAGACATTGCTACAGAGCTGCAATGACAGAACTACTTACAAACTAAGAATTTGTTCATTTCACAACATCATTCATTCATAATCACACACAGAATTTAAGCACTTTCAAATAAATTTAAATGTCCTATTTCTAACCCTGCACACTTACATTCTCCACTGTATTATTAAAAATGATAATGAAAATGTTTTTACAAAATTCATCAGGTAATTTTACTTATATCTTATTAATGCAAAAAAAAGAAGTTCATGCACTTTAACTTTAATTCTGGATATTCATGTCAAAATGGTAGAGCACAGAGCTTTTAAATTTAATGTAGAACACACTACTTACCTGGCTGTCTTGTTGATCAATCCACAATGTTTCAGTTTGACCATATTAATCATTACACTACACTGCAGCCTGTAGAGCTCTCATTTCTACCGATTTCGTAAAGTTTTACATTCCAGGGATGTATTACTTCATGAGACCTTACTTTGCTAAGCTTGCTGAAATGTAAATTATTGCCAGATAAAGCAATCAAGTGGCCTGACTGTGCTGTTTGATTTCAGGTGGGCAGCCAATGCTGATGATGCCTTTTCCATGGCTTTTGCTGCCACATTTGATAACAACAAAATGTTCAAAGAGCACAGTGATGATTTTGTTTTCCTGTATGATTCCATTACCTAATGCGACATTGCTGATTGATTTGTTTTGTAGAAAAATGAAATTGAGCAATTTTCACCTATCTTTTGTGTACGTTATCAATGAAAAATGATCTTTATGAAATCTACTTTCACAAGTATTGACCTTACTTTACTTTATCAATGTTTTATATTTGCACAGAAAGTGAAAGCCGGTTCAATTAAAGTGTCTGACAAAAAGAATCTAGCTCTCGCCTAACTCACAGTTGTTTTCCTGAATGTAATTTTCAATATTTCAATGTTTAGGTGCTTGTATAAGTTGAAATATAGTTTCATTCTTCACACGATGCTTGGACAGTTTTATTTAAGCAAGTACTGTCACCACATTCATTGATTTGTCTGTCTGTTCCCCCACCCTCCTCACACCAGATCTATTGCTGTGCCTTGCCCGCATCAGGTGATGACAGTTCAGCAGGGATGAAAACAGTTTTTAAAAAAAAAGAGGAGATTGGCAGGGGATCTGTGGGTTCACCATGGCCCCCCAGTGGGGCCCATGGGCAACAGCCCGGCGGGGGTCAGGGGGCGGCGCCCCCTGAAGCTGAAGCATATTTTGTATTAAAGAAGGCATAAAAATCTTTAGAAATCACTTTCTTGCTTCTAAACAACTCATTCTAATTTCCATAGAACAGCTTTCAGCCCCATGAAGACTGAGACTGATGTGGAAAGAAACTATGTCAATTGAGACAAAGCAAACATTCAGTATGATGAATCCTCAGAACTGTAGCTAAAGAAAATTTGACAAACAGTGCTTTCAGGACATAAAGAATAAGGCCTGTAGATAAGTAAATCAGAGTGGGAAATCAAACTAAGTAAATCAGATGTATGAAAACAACTGCCGGACTTCAATAAACACAATATGAAAAATGATTACTTTGAAGTCCTTTAAAAAAAAAAACACTCAAGCTTTTGGGTCTTAAACCCTTGTCAGGAAACACTAAACACAAAAAAAGAACACAAAAGAACAAATGACATCAAAACAAACTGATGTCACAACAGTACACCCCCCCCCCACACTTCCCCCTTACAACTAATCATATCCCCCCCCCCCCCCCCCTTTGACAAGTTTGTGTGTGTGTGTGGGTGGGGGGGGGGGGTGCTTGTGTGTGTGTGTGTGTGGGGGGGGGGGTTGTGTGTGTGTGTGTGAGGTGGGGACGGGGGTGGGGGGAGGGGGCGAAGTGTGTGGGGTATGTGTGTTGTGGGGTGAGGGTGGGGGTTGGGGGAGAAGGAGGAGGAGGAGTAGAGGAAGTATATAGGTAGTGGGGGGAGTGGGCTGGTGGAAAAGGATTTCATAGGGGGGCTGTTAGCAGACACCTAACAAATGTAGCAAACGTTTGCATTATACCAGGGGAAAAGTGTTACACAATACTGTTGTGACATCAGTTTATTATGTCATTTGTTCTTTTATATTATTTTTGTCACTTTGACGTTTTTCCTATTTTGATGTCATTTGTTCTTTTATATTCTTTTTGTCACTTTGACGTTTTTCCCTTGCTTTGAAGACTCTACCAGTGGAAGTACTCAATTCCTCATCTCTCCAGTGGGTTTGAAGGGTTTTTTTTCCTCCGTTGTTTTGTTATCCTGTTTTTCCCTTGTGTTTACTGTTTAGTGTTTCCTGATGAAGGGTCTAAGACCCGAAAGCTTGAGTGTTTATCATTTTTTTTTAAAAAAAGGACTTCAAAGTACTATTAGGTAAATCAGAGTTCGAATCAAACTATCTTCTTCTTCTTCTTCCTAAAATACTGGTTCACTCAAAAACGAGTAGGTCACCAGCGCGCATGTTAAAAAGTATCATGGAAATGGAACTTGTAGAAAAATCAGAGTAGGAGTCAAACTATCTTTGGAAATGAAACGTAGATTGTTGCATACCCAATGATCTGAAAACATGCTGTAATGGTGTGGGAAACACACACATTTTCTGTTGGTGACTAGGACGCTCGATGTGATCTCTGATTGCCACTACCAAAGTAGACAAGTTTTTGGCAAGGCTCGCAAAACACTTCAAATTCGCCGTCTTTGTCATGTTTTCTTATTACATCCGCGACTCTGCGGTCACACACGTCCTTCTGCTGCCACTCGGTCTTCTAGTGGTTCACATACTTCTTTCTTTTCTTTTTTTTCGTTTTGTTTGCACTCACTGGCGGCAAACTCTCGCTGTGAATCGACGCCATGATGAGAAATGATACTGGAAGGAAGCAGAATGAGAACTACGCCGTTTGAGAACATTACCGACAGAGAAGAAATTCGCTGTGCAGACAAGTTGAGATCGTTTCTGAGCTTCACTCTTCGAATAATTTTTCGGCGGAGACTTTTTCTTTCGGCGGAGATGCGAAAAAATAACGGCGGAGACGGCGGAAACGGCGGAGGAGTTTTCATCCCTGTTCAGTTGAACTGGCTATGAAGTACGAGCAGTTCATTAATTATTTTCATTTTTCCTCATTAACTCTCAGCATGCATGCAGGTGATGACAATTTCGTTGCATTAGTTATTTGGCCATCAGTAATTTCGTTAATCACCCCCCCCCCCCCCCCCCCCCTTCCTTCCCCCTTACGAGGTCACTTGCCGCTGTGCCTGATGAACGACTCTGAAACCACTGTCAGCTGCTTTCCTTCAAGTGATCCGTGATCACCTACAGGACTTCATTCCAGGAGAAAAAATAATAATATGAAGTTACAACACTGTCAGCTGACAAACAGAGAAACACTGTTGGGGAACTATGTTCAGGTGACCTGGATTTCTCCATGTTTAAAAGAGGAATGTTTCTGCTCATCTTCAATGATTGATTATCATGTTGCAGAGAAACAGGACCTTGACAGACTGGTTCCATACTCTAACACCAGAAGAGCACAAATCTGCACTTTACTAGAGCAACTGTTCAGTACAAGACTCTGAGAGCTATGCATGCAGAGAAACAGGCCTTGGTGCAGAGGAAGGAATTACTACAGGAAAACAAGGTTAAAACGGCTGAACTGGTAGAAAAGCGGCGGCAGCAGAAAATTGCCATTATTGATCAGCTGAGGCTGCATAATGGGTCATGTCTGACTGCCAGAAATATTCTCTGCATGCTGTCCACCTATCAAAAGATAGGAGATAAAAAGAAAGAGGTGAAAGCTGAACATCAGTACCACAAAGCTGTCCTTTGTAAGAAACCATCTCTTCTAGTGGTGACTAAAAACTACCTGAGCTACTTGTCAATCTCAGGGAATTTCTTGGCATCACAGAGGTGGAATGGCAGGATGCAGAGGTTGAACTGCCAGCTTTGGCTAAAGAATAAATTCAGTATGAACACAGGACAAAAAAAAAAACCCGTAGACATGCAAGTTTGCAACAGATGACAGTGACACTGACAGTAACTCTAGTTGTTCTCATGTTTCTGGCACCAACGATAAGGAAGATGAACCAGGCAGTATTGCTGATGAGGAGGAAGACTTGCCCATTAAAGTTCCTGACTTCAATTTTAACTTCAAAGACCTACTTGCAGTGGGGTATGAAAATGATTTCTACGTTGGGGAAATGCAGAATACCATTAGGGACACCAGTGCAATCATCACTTTCATGTCCCAGTGCTAGAAGAAATGAACTATCTTTAATGGCCTCAGCCCCCTGAAAAAGCAATAACTGATGCCAAGTTTGTTATTGCCACTGACTTGACTATGACAACTATCACAGGAAGACTTTGGACATTTACAACAGATGAACTGACAAGCATTCACAGAAAATACGAGGCTTACAAATGCCTGCATTTTCACAAATTGTTAACTCCTGACCCACTGAAGAACGTTGACATGTGCTGACTGGTGGGGGTGCAATGCGGAACTAGAGGGGATGGACAGGAAGGGCCCAGGGGCTGGGGGGGGGGGGGGGGGGGGGGGGGGGGAAAGAGGGGGAAGATGGGGGGAGGGAAATAGGGGGAAGATGGGGGGGGGGGGGGGGGTAAGATTTAATATGCAATAAAATAAATATATACTTCTTTGGTGTCACTTCAACGATATTGACGAGATGAACACAGTGCAGTTAGTGAGATAGATCTACTGATGTGTGTTTGCGTATGTCTGTCACGCTGTGTGTGTGTGTGTTATTGTGTGTACTGTATACACTAGGCAATGAGTGAATGACAGCAGATTATCCATCTTATAATGTTATATATACAGCTTCCATGGATTTAAAAGTGAAACTCTTATCAAAAGTTATCATGCAGCTAGCATATAGTTTGAATAATAATAAAACAGGTAAATATTACTTACTGCAGCGAAATACTTGAAATCTTTATAAGTTTATTAGAGATTTGATGGTGTTTCACTCTCACGGTGAAAAACCAATCAGGTAATGAATATGATCTTTTAAATTACCAAGCCTCATTTTGCATTCATTACACATTACATGCTGCAAGTGGAGTACGCTGTCTACATGGTAAAAGTGAAACACAAAGAACAGGGCTTAAAACAGGAGGAGGAAAAAAACACTGAAACTAGGGGGGTCCAGTGGCATGCTCCCCCGGGAAATTTTTTTAAAAAACCGAGTGTAAATCTATGCCATTTCGCGCTTTCTGGACATAATTTCAAGAGTTATTTAGTGCATAAAATTGCTGTAAACACATAATTATTACACGAAGACATATTGGGACAAGGGGAGAAGGGGTTAAACACATAATAAAATGAAACACTCCCCCTTTAACTTGAGTGTTTTACAGGTGTTCACCAACTATAGTCTTTGGATGAAATCTCACTTCTGGGGTCGCTCAATAAGTTTCACTTTTCAGGTTTAAATGATCACACAATATCAAGTTTGAAGTTGGTGCACAACAAAGTCAGTAACTCCATCAAACACTTTAAAGTTCAGTCTCATATAACAGAGATCAACTTGCGGAATCAGCACATTTTGAAAGTCACAATATCCAAATTTTGATAAATGAGAAACTTGTGGACAAGACAAGACAATGTTGCTTATAGCCCAGCCGACCGCAGAGGGCCACATCAGGGCTGTCACCACGTCAAAATCAACTCACCAGTCATTTAAAAAAAAAAAAAAAAAAAAAAAAACACTGTCACACATCTCGTTAAATGACATCGTCTACAAACGAACCAGAAACTTTGTTAAAAATCCTTCTTCCGTAAAATCTCAAATCAGATGAAAAATGTTAATTTCTCTCAAAAACCCAAGGATCACGTCAGGGCGGGACATCCCTGAACAGGATCTTCATGGACTCCGCTGTAAAATGTTTGTGTCTCACATCGTGCAAGTCCCAACACTCTAAAAGAACATGTTTCATTGTGAGTGGCGCATGACATGGAATGCACCACGGAGCTTCTTCACTCTTTAAAAGGTAGAATGGGTAAAATTACGAATGGCCGGTGTGCAGCCGGCACAGAACCGTTTCCTCTTTACGACCACCCGACGTAGATGGGAGGAAGTCTTTAAGGTTTGGACGGATCTGAAAGAGTTTGTTATTCGTCTGTGTGTTCCAATCCTCCTGCCAGAGGTCTCTCACATAATCGTTAATTTTGGGTTTCACATCTGAGCAGGGGATATAAGTGTTGGACAGTTTCTCTCTTGTGGCGTTCTTGGCTAAACGATCAACCATTTCGTTCCCGCCGATGCCAACATGGCCAGGAACCCAAGCAAGAGTAATGTTGTAACCGTCCGCTTCAACTTGCTAAAAAGTTCAAAAAAAAGTAAAAGTTCTGGATGCTGAAGGTTGCGGCCAGCTATGGCCTCCAAAGCTGACAGCGAATCCGACAGAACCAGAAAGTCCCTCTTCGAAGAATGGGAGAATTATCTTCAAAGCCAGTACTAGAGCAGTAAGTTCAGCAGAATAGACAGAAGCATCTGAATGTATATGTTCCAACAATATCTGAGAAGGAGCCCCAGGGCAGTAGGCTGCACAGGCCACTCCATCCTCAGACTTGGAACCGTCAGTGAAAACTTTTTGATAGGATGGGAATTTGGAACAGAGCTCGGCATACAAAGCCTTGTACGCCAGAGAGCTGGTAGACTCCTTACGGAAAGCTGCGAGATCGAAACGAATCTCTGGTGTGAAAAAGGTCCATGGAGGTTGATCCGGAAACTTGGAAAAATCGGAAACTACTCCCAGGTCTATACCTGCATTCCGCACGTGAGGCTGCATACGAAGCCCAAACGGCGGAATACATTTCGGGTTATTTTCAAACTTACTTTGGAACGGAGGGTCAAAAAAAACAGTCATAGGCAGGATTCTGCGGTTCTGAGAACAGTCGGATGTAATAATTCAAAGACAGTTTCAGCCTGCGGTTGGACAGTGAAGGTTCACCTGCCTCTGCGTACAGGCTGTACACAGGGGGTGGTGCGGAACGCTCCAAGACAGAGACGAAGCCCTTGATGGTGGATATGGGTCCAAGAGTTTGAGGTAAGATGATCTTGCGGAGCCGTACACAGCACAACCGTAGTCCAGTTTGGAACGGACCAGGGCTCTGTAGAGGTGCAACAAAGTTGTCTTATCAGCGCCCCAGTCGGTGTGTGCTACGACCCGCAGAATATTCAGTGCCTTTTGGCAAGCAGTTTGAGGTTTTTAATATGGCTGAGAAAGTTAAGTTTTTGGTCAAAAATGACTCCCAGAAATTTGGTCTCTTTAACAGCTGGAATGGGAGATTTCCCTACTTGAAGTTCCGGATCTGGAAAAAACTGACGGAAATTATGGAAGTGAATACACTGGGTTTTGTAGCAGAAAAGGTTGAAACGTATTTCATCCGCCCACCGATGGATTTTATCTACGCAAAGCTGGAGCCTGCGCTGGACACTCGGGTACAGGCTTCCAGTTGCGTAGACAGCGAAATCATCCACAAACAATGAGCAGTCTGAACCCTGCTGAACTGATTTCACAATGTTGTTGATTTTAATACTAAAGAGGGCAGGAGACAGTATGCTCCCTGTGGAACACCCAACTCCTGCTCGTGGACAATCAGAGAGAGTGGTGCCAACCCGGATCTGAAACTGTCGTTCTGCCAAAAAATTTGAATAAAAAGCGGAAGATGACCTCGAAAACCCAGATCGTGGAGATCATGAAGTATCCCCGACTTCCAGGTGGTATCGTAGGCCTTCTCCAAGTCGAAGAAAATTGCCACTGCATGCTGTCTGTTTAAAAAAGCGTTCCTAAGTGTAGATTCCAGCGAATAAATGGTCAACTGTACTACATGTTTGCGGAAACCACACTGTTCTTTCGCCAAAAGGCCATCGGTTTCGAGTTTCCACATGAGCCTAGCATTGACCATTTTTTCCATCAATTTACAGACACAGCTGGTCAAAGCTATGGGACGGTAGTTAGATGGATTAGAAAGATCTTTTCCAGGTTTGGGATGGGAATAATGAGGGCTGTCCGCCAAGAGGTGGAAAGCAACCAGTAGTCCACACGTGGTTGTATACCTGTAACAGGATGTTCAGACCTTCTTGCGGAAGATGTTTCAATAGTTGATAATGAATGTCATCTATACCTGAGAGGAATCGCTGCAAGAGAGTAAGGCAGATTTCAGCTCGTTTAATGTGAAAGGAGATTGTAGTCTTCCATGTTGTCGGATGAAAAGTTGCAGGGTGATTTTTCTTTTAGGGCTTTGTTTTTGACAAAAGTGACTGATTATTAGAAGAGGAGGAATTCTTTTCAATGGTTGAAGCAAGCAGATTAGCAACTGCTTTCTTTTCTGTTATTAAAGAATCCGAAAACTTGAGATGGTTCACAGTGGGACAGGTGTTCTTCCCTTTGATTTTCTTAATGATGTTCCACACTTTTTTCTTAGAAGTTTTTGATGTCAGCCTGGAGCAGAAGCTTCTCCAGGACCGACGTTTACTGATTTTAAAAGTGTGTCTTGATTTAGCACGGAGTTTCTGATGGGCTCGAGCGTTGGGACCCGAAGGTCGTTGGTATACCTGACGCTGAGCCCGTTTTCTAACTTTGGAAATTTGTTGGCATTCTGAATCGAACCAGGGTGTTTTGGGCATTTGAAGTTATCGGAAGACACTGGAATACAGGCTTTAGCACATTTGATCATAGTGTTAGTCAGTGATTCAGCTGGATCCGGACTCTGAAAAAAATCAGTGTCCTGGAACTCCTTAGAAACGTGGCTGCAAATAGATCCCAGTTGCTTTCTTATAATTTAGATTGCTGAGAGACAGAGATGTGTTCAGTTTTTACAGGTTGTAGAAGGACAGGGAAATGGTCACTTCCGTGCAGATCGTCATGGACAGACCACTCATAGTCCAGGACCAGCGAGGGGTCACAAACCGCAAATCTAAACACGAAAGTGAACCTGAGAAGAGTGGAGATAAGTTGCAGATCCGCCATTCAGACAACACAAATCCAAGTCTGAAAGGACATCCTCAATTAGCAGACCTCTGGGTGACGTACCGGCACTACCCAAAGAGGATTGTGACCGTTAAAGTCACCCAACAGCAAAAAAGGTCGGGGAGTTCTTCTATCAGACTGACAAGGTCCTGACGACAAACCGGGACAGAAGGTGAGAGATAAAGAGAACAGATTGTCACAGTCTTGTGAGAGTGACTCTCGCAGCTACAGCCTGAAGGGAGGCAGACAGAGTGACAGGACTATACAACAAAGTTTTGTGTAGGAGAAGGGCAACACCGCCCGACAGTCCCAACGTGGATGGTTGTGCAGGTTTCGAAAGAATATTAAGCCAGAAAGAGTAAAGACTAAAGGTCTTCTGGCTTTGAATTGAGTTTCTTGAAGAGCCACGACAGAAGGTTTAGAGACTGGACACAGAAGCTGCAGCTCCTCGAAGTTGGAATTTAGACCACGGATATTCCAATGGAATATTGTATTATCCATGGTGCAAGGGCGAAAAGGAGAGAGATCAGGTCATCTCCTCCTCAACATCTGCTGCCTAAAGCTGTAAATTTGTTGCTTAATTTCACTGGACTATCTGCAGACCTGCTGGCAGACTTGCCAAACAGGTGAAGTAGGTCTGGGTTTGGGGGACAGTGGAGGTTTTTTCCTCAACTCCACCATCTCCACACTAGGTTGAACTCCCTTGCCCGCACGGCACTGGACAGAGGAGTTCGAGGGAGGGGTGCTGGTTTTTTAATCTGCCCAGCAGCAGATGTTGTAGACTGCTGGGCAGTCTGAGGGTGGCGGATTTTTGCCTCCACCAGGGGCAGTCACTTTGGTTTGGAAGGTGGTGGACCTGCTTCCACCAGAGCTGACAGTTTTTCCTTGCAATGTCTTCGAAAACGTAAAGTTATCAGTCTGACAGCAGACTGACCGAGTTAGAACTGTTGGAACTTTCTTTACGGCCGAAGCATACGAAGAAGCTGTCGGCGACTGACTGCCACAACCTGCTTGCGGGCTTCAAAAAAGGAGATCTTCTTTTCTGTCTTAACCCTTTGTATTGCAGATTCCTGAATCCACAGAGGACAATTCCGTGAAGAGGAGGGATGGTCGCCACCGCAGTTTGCACAATGTGCCGGATCTTTACACGGCCCATCATGGGTTGCCTTGCAGCAAATACCACACACCTCCTGCCCAGAACAACGGTCGCTGACATGGCCAAACTTCTGGCATCGGAAGCACCTCAACGGGGACGGAACGTACAACTGAACCCGGACAATCAGGTAGCCGACTTTGATGACCGGAGGCAGCACAGGGTTGCAGAATGTCAGAAAGAGGGTGTTGGTGGCCACTCTTTCTGCACCCTTCTTGACAGTCACCCTGCGCACCTCCGTCACACCCTCAGAGCTGCCAACCCCAAAATTTCTTCCCAGTACTATTCCTGGCTTTTCACAGTATTTTTCACCATCTGACAGTATTTTCCGACCGGAATTAAATTTCACGCGGCGTTTTGATTTCTTTTTTAACCAACTTATTTTGTATGCACTTTTCTTTTTATAATTAATAGTGATTAAAAACTATTAGCATAAGAGATTGATCAAGACTTACTCTTTGACAATAACATACAATTGACTTACTTAGTCTACTTCTGCTAGAAAAAAATACTACTACTATCACACACACATACACAAATTGAGACACAGAGACATATATATATACACGAACATTTCAAACCACCACAGTGACAATACACACACACAGAATGTATACGAAGAAAGAAAGAGCAGACCAGCATAAGACAAAGACAAAACTGACAATTACACACAAAAAAATAATCTTAAAAGGCTTACCTTCAACTTGATAGAAGCTTTCTTTCACAATAATTTGAGCAAAGTTAATTGTCACTTGACTTAATCAGTTTTTGTCAATGATTTTAAAAAGTGAATCATTAGAATGTCTCTTTGCATTTCTCACTTGACACTCAATTAATTATTGTCACTATTTTTAAAAAAAGGAACTAAAACTAAATATATAAATTATTGTCACTGTTAAAAAAGGAACTCTACACTAAATCAATTATTGTCACTGTTTAAAAAATGAACTCAGTTTATGTACACTATATACACACTTGCAGGTTTGTTTGATGAAAAACGATGATGAAATTCAGAAAACCAATGTGCTTCTTCTGCCGCTCAGTGCTTACACGACGCTTAGGGTTCGCGGGCTTTCTTTCACTCGAGTCAGCACATGGTCCATCAGACCTATCACGTAACTGAGTGGAGCTTTTGTTTCCACATTCGGAAGAGGGGGGTGGGGGGGGGGGGAGGGAGGTTGGCAAGCAGGGGGGTAGGATGGGCATACTACTTGCCATCCTCCCCCTCCCCCCCACCTCTCCCCCCCCCTCCCTCCTGCTAGCCACAGCAGTTGCTGCCTCAGCTGGTAGGGCCTAACACATGTCGTCTGCTACAGGGGTGGGGAGAGAGAGGGAGGTTGGCAAGCAGGGGGGTATGATGAGCATACTAAAAAATAGCCACAGCAGTTAAGTCGCTGCCTGGGCCATGACCTTAACACATGTCGTCTGCTACAGATGGAATTTCCTGCCCTGCTAGTGGTCTGCTAAGGCGAGAGCTACACAGTAAAAGGATGGATGGAATTTTTTTTTTCAGCTAGGGCCTACCTAGTCTATCAACTATATGTGGCTGGCAGAGGCCTTTTTCTTCTGTCTCCTTGTAGGATCCCTTTTAGCACTACAAATCTGCTGCCTCGGTAAAGCAACAAATGGTATGGCCGTACCATTTGCGCAAGTTCGTCACCGTATTATTTTGGCTCGACCGTATCACCGTATTTTTGTAAACTCGCCGTGACAAAATACGGCCGGAACGTACTGGTTGGCAGCTCTGCACCCTGGGATGCCAGCTCCGTTTTGATTTCTGCCTCTGAGACTCCTGATAAATCCCGGCAGCGAATCACGCCTTTAGATGAATTTAACTGTTTGTGGGGAGTTACCCTGATCTCCCTGTCCACTAGTTTAGTTGCTTTCAGCAGCTGTTCAGATTGTTTGTGTGACTTGCATTGAATAAGAAATGAACCATTCCTCAACCTCTTGATGGACCGAGGGTCACCTGCTATACCTTGAAAGCCCTTTTGGATAGCAAATGGGCTAAAAGCTGAAAGGGGTCTTTCTTGCTCCGTTCCTTCCATAACGAGCCAGGAAGCCCAGAAACCTGTCTTCTGTCGTATCTCCATATCCGAATCGCTGTCAGAATCGAAATCCCCTGAAATAGGGGATGCTGCCTTCCTCTTTTTTGGGGGAGATGTGTTTTGAAAAAGCCATGTGTATTTTAGTATATTTCATCCCTCCCTTACCCACCCACCTTGGAGTCCAACTAAGGGGCCAGGGCCAAGAAACCAATGTCTTGACCCCTTCCAGGCTTCGGGAGAGACATACGACAAGCAGAAGCAACCAACCCTATCCCCCCTGATCATGCTCAACTCCCGGGAACAGAGAGCTGAGCACTGCAGGGGTTTACTTGGCCAGCTGGGGAACTGCCCGTCTTGACCCAACCCCAAGAAGGGGAGCCGATTAGTACACCCGGGCCAAAGTGTACTCCCTGTCTAGGAGAGGTCCGAGCCAAAGTGATGTGTTGAGAGCGCTGGCCCTCTCAATCACCAGGATCTCATTCCCCTCCGACACAGGTCGCACCGCACGGCAAACGCGGCGGATCTTAAGGAGACCACAGAGAGAAAAGGAGTGTGGAAAAGAAGACTTGAAGGGAGACGAAGATAGAAAAGGGCCAAATAAGGGAGGCAGAAAACAAGAAAAGGAGAAAGGCGGGTTACTCTTAGTCAGGATCCTCACCCTTAGCCTATCTGACATAGGAAGCCCTACCAGGGGCATCAACTCCTTACCACGTTACGCTTAGGCCAAACAGCATCTGCACCTCTCAGGCCTAGAAGCAGTGTGAAAAAAACAGCCTATCTCCAAGTATTGATGCCCCCGCCAGCAAAGCCTAAGGGATCACTGGACCACGCAAACCCTCCGACCACGACAAGGTCGCAACCCCCCGGAGGGAAACTTGTGGAATCAGCACATACTGAAAGTCAAATTTTGAAGTTCCTAAATTATAATAAACACTGAAATACAGGATTTCACAAGGACACACACACACACACACACAGCTTTGTCATTTGGGTGTTTGGGTGGTGGAGGCATTAAAGAAACATAGCAAGGAACTCTGTTTCTTCTTGCTGCTTGCATTGTCTGCACTGTCTTTGCCATCCACCTTCTTGCTTACTTGAATTTCAACCCTATCTTTGTCTGCTGTTTCCTTGCTTTCTCCTGTCTGGCTTTCACACTCTACAATTTTTATTTCATTCTCATCCACCTTCTTGCTGACAACTTGACTTTGATTAGTTTGAACCCTATCTTTTTCCTTGCTGCCTTCCGCCTGGCTTGCACTCTCCACATTTTCTATATCACCCTCTTTTTTCCCCACAGGGTTGCAATGTTCTATCCTGGCACGTTTTACTGCTGCTAAAGTGTCTTCAGTGACCTTTCTTGTAGTTCCACTCAGCGCCTTGACGTTTGACACATGCTTCGCTGAACGAATGTGATCAAGAGCTTTCTTCCCGCGACCACCGTAACACTTCCCTTAAGCAGTTTGCACCAAGCTAAACCTGGTGCAATAACTTTGCGAAGAAAGTCTCCAATGACTTCTTCGTCAACTTTCTGAAGCGTCCACTCCCATTTCCACTTGTTTTTAATTGCAGATTCGTCAAATGATCGACCCGCATGAACAATGACTGCGCGCTCCGCCATTTTGTTTTTTCCGGAAGTCGGACCGGAAACTTCTTCCAAGAATAATCAGGGGCCATAACTTGCGCGCAGTTGCTATGAACGCTTGCAAGCCGATCACGGATACCTTGCTCCTGTCGGGGGTTTTTTTTTTTTTTTTTTTTTTTTTTTTGACAAACCGAAATCGCAGAATTCCGCCCAGACGCGGAACGTTTTAAACCCTGAAAGAAAAGAATGCACATCTGCATGTCAAAACAAAAATGGAAAAGAAAACAAAATGAGACAGAATACTTTGAATTTCTTGTCAATTTTTTTCCAGCCACCACAACTACAAACATTGCCCAATGCGAATGATGATATGCCACTGCTGACTTCACATTAACAGAGTAGACCAACAACAAAGGTTTTGAACAGTGATGGTTGACCGAGTTTCAGTGGCGTACACTGAATTGTTCAGTCTTGTGATGTTATGCCTACACACAGTAGAATTACTAGAAAGCTTGTACACTTTTTAAGCCATATAAATATTTTAAAAATAAACTATAAGTGATTAACCTTTGTTTGCCATGAAAAGTTCGGGGAATACCAATTGTCTTTGTGGGTCAAATCAATGCCAGTTGTCAGTAGATTCATCATGCTGATCATCAGTGAAGTTTTTATTTCCATCAATCCATGTTAGCGATCATGATTGATAGCCCAATTTATACAGTTTTACAAAATCAGAAAACACAAACTAAAAAACAGTGACACAACAATGAAACATATGTAGGCCTACCATCACAATAAAGCTCCTGGCTGGTGTTTACAATGTGGTCATGAGTGATAGCTGCATATTCTCCCGATACTGCGGTTATGTGAATAATTGCAACTGCAGTATCACTCGCTCACCATCACTGTATCAAACTATGTTCTGATGATTTGAATAGCCTAGGCCTACTTTTAAAAACCTTCTGGATACTGACGCTAAGTTAACTAGGCCCTATGTTAAAATTCCAGTTTGATTGATAGAAAAGATTAAAATATATCCTGAGCATATGCACGCATTATGCAACCATTGTTTATGAAATAAATAAGATGATTGGGACACAAAAAGCTGTGAGGCTATCCAAAGTCCCAAGCGAACTTAACTGAATTGAACGAAAACAATGTTTAGCCTACAACCAAGTCGACTGCAATTTTTTTTTTTAACTCTGCGTCTTTGCATACATCTCTACGATTCATTCGAAGGGCTTTAACCACATGTCTAGACTGTAACGGTCTCGAACCTACCTTGCTAGTCGACGGGTGACACCAGAGACGTGAAAGACACTAACCGTGGAAGCTATCGTTTCTGATTGTTTTCGAATCATCATTATCCTCTACCGGAACCGGAACCGACCCCCCCCCCCCCCCCCCCCCCCCCCCCCGCTCTGCTCCCCTTAACCGCCTTTTTTTTCTTTTTTTTTTTTTTGTCAAACTTTAACATGAACAGTCAGTCTAGTTTCCAGTAGGCCTACAGGTCGTAAATAAACTACAGGTTAAAACAAAATAACTAGTAAATTAGCGACTTAGTTACGGGGTTTTTGAAGAGTCGCGTGGCTTGCCGAACTGAATCTTTTTGCGGAAAGGCGGAAGCATTAGTCTACCGCCATAATGAATATCCCTTCAACCGAAAAAAAAAAAAAAAGTATTCGCATGTTAGGGGCCTAGGCTAGGCCTACCACAAGTCGATTGTTCGTGACTGGTAGCTTCCCCTGATCCTAAGGCGCATGCAAAGCCAATTGAACTATAGATCGTAGCTTTTGACCCCTGATGAAATTACAACAACAACAACGATCCACTTCTTGAGAAACCTGTGTCTGAAATTAAGTCATTGGCGCCTAATGACAAATGGATACGAAGGGGGAGTGGATGTGGCTTCAAATTCGGCTAAGACTTTAAATTTGCCTCGTTGACAGTCGCATCCACTCAACAGACAAAATGGCTAATCTCCCCACGGAACGCCAATCAATGAGATCGACACAAATGGGGAGGTGGAGTTGGGGACAACTAAACTACGACATTGCCTTTTCGGGGAATTTCCCCCAGCATCGTAAGACACTTTACCAGCGATCCATTACAATCACTCGGTCAGACATTAGACTAGTCATAGAAACACTCACAGGACCGTTCTCGGCGCTCGTCTCCGTTGTCCATAACTAGATCATTCTACATCAGACACTTGATCCAACGTGACGATGTACATCCATCATAAGCTCACCAACTACGTTTTCAAACATGTGTCTTTTGAAATGGAAAAAGAAAAAAGCATATTGAATCACAGACTATCTGCCCATCGATTCACTTCGTGTCAGCTCGCCCTCTTCAGACAAAAAGATCACAACTGATGCCAACCACACAAACCAATCGACTCACCACTTCGGCCAAGTCCACAGTTGAAGAAGTCCGCAAAAACCTCTTAATCATTTCATGAGGTGATGCTGATACAGCATATAATTTGGCACATGCATCGGTGGGAGTACGCAGCACTGGTGTAAGACATTTATTGGCGTTCTGTTCAAAATGTCAATGAGGGATTTAATCTCAGTACTATTAACACCGTCCTTTTCATGCTCTCTCTCTCTCTCCTTCCCTGCTTCCATGGAAAACAAAAACAAAACAACAACAACAACAACAAAACAAAACAAAAAGCCCCCCAAAATGGTTTTGAGTGCAATGGAGAATATACTAAGTATAAAAAAAAAGAAAAGTGGACTCAGATCTGAACTGTCTTTTCACGTCACATTTTTGTTTTGAACAATTTTTATTTCCTTCTTCATATAAATTCACAATTAGTTCCATATTTTTCTTCTTTGATTTTTCCTTATTAGTAGATCATATATCTGTTCATTTATTGTGCATATTCATCATCATATTTGTATCTATATCAGTAACAGTACTAACACACATCAGTAAATAAAGGTTGTGTATAAATCAGAATTTTGTCATTTTGTGTAATCATAATTATGATGGATGAGTGAGAAAGATGAAAGAAAAACAAAATATATGTACTTAAAGAAGGTGTTTTGTTCTTTCTTATTATTTTTTACACAAAGTACACACAATACATCCAAAAAATTGTCTTGAAAATTCGGCCTAACTGGGCCTAATCAAGAACGAGAAGAAAATATTTCTATATGTGCAACATGGAAATACATCATGTACTTGTTAATGGCTTGTTTATCATTTTCTAGGCCACAAATGTAACAAAGCATAAACACACACACACACACACACACACACACACACACACACACACACACACACACACACACACAAACACACACACACACACACACACACACACACACACACACCACACACACACACACACACACACACACACACAAACACACACACACACACACACGCACACCTATTATGTATACTTGTTCAAAGACATACAGAAAAGTGGGAATGAGTAAAGTAAACACTGTCTTCCTAAGCAGGAACCCAGGAAAGAAAAGAGAGAGAGAGAGAGAGAGAGAGAGAGAGAGAGAGAGAGAGAGAGAGAGAGAGAGAGAGAGAGAGAAAGAATTACAATTGAGCATATTAGTTGTTTGAAAACCAAAATAGCAGTATTTCTTTCTTCTTCTTCCTCTGTGTACACAAGCTATCATATCTTGTGAGCACCCCTAGTGGGGTCATTTTTTGCATGCATAACTTTTAAATCCCGCCACAAAAACAGCCATACTCCGTTTTTGGAGAAATATATCCTCTCAAACATAACATAAATTTTCTTCTTCTCATTTCTTTTTTCCCTTGCATTTTGGCAACCATGGAGCGTGATGTATTAAATGTGAATTATCACTGTAATGACTGTGACAACAGTCTTGATGATAACAATACTCAAGCTTATTACTAAGCATTATGGTCACGATGTAAGAGCCTATTGTTTTATTGCTATAGTGCCGTAGGACAACATCAACAGCATGTCAGGAAAGCAAAAAGTACTTGCAATAGCTGGAATGATTATATAATTATAACCACAATATTCACATGTTCTCAATAGTTTGTAACATACAGAAGCGTATCATACCCAAATGAGTGCACAAATCTAGCGATGTGTCTGCATAGCACTGGACGAGTCTGTAGGAAACAATATCCCAACAATTTACTCTCATTCATAAGAACATGATCACAAAATTCTTAAGGATAGTGCTAGGACATAGCAGCAAGACATTGCATTCTGTAGCACAATTATACATGGAACGATATATAATTATGTGAAGACAATGAGTAACGTATTTGAAGACAAGGACAACATAATTTTGTTCGAATGATAGTAATCAAAGAACAATAGTTGAGTATAGTTGAGTATAAGGTAGTCTGTTGATGACAATATCCCAACTCTGCCATCCTGAAGCCGAAAAAAAATCTATATTCAAAAAGGCTCAAGGATAGCATGAGGACATGGCAGCATGACAAAAAAAATTATAAAAAATTTTAAAAAACAAAACAAACTTAGATATATTTTAGTCTGTTGGTGACATTATCCCCATCTGGCGATCCTTAAGCCGAACAACCAAATGTTTGAAAGGCTCAAGGATAGCCATAGGACATGGCAGCCAGACAAACAAACAAACAAACAAAAATTCTCAATTAGATACAAGGTTTTCGTATGCTGACCAATTGTCCGCAAAAACTGCACCTTGATTTTTTCTTTTTGACAAGAGTTCCTCGAATTTGTATCTGCTCTTGAGAAATATTTTGAAGCCTGGTATGGTTGGTATAGTGTTTGTAAACTTACATTTGTATATGAAAAAATTTACTCAACAAAATCATCAGATCAAAAACTAGGTCTGTCACAAAATGTTCTCACACACCAAAAACTACTAGGTTTTCATTAAAAGAGAAGTTAACTAAATGTGTACATTTTGTTTTTAATAAGTGCTTAGATCATTCCAAAAGGTTGTTACAACTTCACATTGCCATAACAAATGTTGGATAGTTTCCTCCTCATTTTCACAAAAAGAGCAGACACGTGAATCAACAATATTCCGCAAAATTAGATATCTAGCTGTTGGAAACAGTCTGTGCATGATTCTAATTTCGAACCAACGTAACTGATTGTCACAAGTTACGGTAAAACATTTTTTTTTAATCTTGGGCCAGTTTAGATTTTGAAATAAATTATTCAATTTTCTAACTCCCGCAGGCACTGTATTTGAATTTACAAGTGTAAAGTACACCGTTTTGTTCCCTTTACAAATGACAGTCCAAACTTTAGTGTTTTGCATCTTGTAACGTGCAATTAAATCAATATGTAATCTATTTTGATATGCTTTAATGGCTTCAATTACACTCCTAAAGCTAAAAAAAAATTCCATTAATATTAGGTACTTTCGACAAAAATCTCTATATAGACAGATACTGACCATATTCATCAAGCACCTGACAGATATGAAAAACACCTTCCCTTACCCAATTTGGATAATAGACAGTGTGGTGACCAACCAAAATGTTCATGTTATGAAAAATGCATTCAGCATTAAATTCATGGATGCTGTCCACGTGACACTTTACACACAATTTCCTGCAGTGTTTAAATACATCACACCAAAATGCATCGTGAATATTTCTCATTAATCTGTGTATAAACTCACTTCCAAGCTGAAACATTTTGATAATTTCAGGATAAAACAATGACACATGAAAAGATACAGAGGTAATTGATTCTAAATACGTTTTAACCAGCTTATTTTTAAGGAAGATAAAAAGCCAAAAATATCAGGCATCCTTAAACCACCTTGTGAATGTGATTGACACACATTTTTTTATGCTAATTTTATTTGGCTTATCATACCACAAGAATTTGTAAAATAAACAATCAAGTTCTTTTTTAAAAAAATGTTCACATGGGTCAGGGAGATTAATTAGCAAATATGTCAATTTAGAAATCACCAGAGTCTTTAAGAGTGTAATTTTCCCGAATATAGGGTCAAGCTTCGTTTCCTCCATTTATTAATGATCTTTGTATGTCCTGTAGTTTCCCTTCAAATTTTAGTTTTGAAATATCACTAATAACAACTAAAAATACAATGCCTAAATATCTAAAAATTCCAGGGACCCAAAGAAAATTTTTATCTCTTAGATATCTGACCCTAGAGTTCTTTCTGTTCCTAATCCATCGTATTTGAGTCTTTTCATAATTAATGAAAAGGCCTGAAATGTCAGCATAAACTTGTAAGTATGTATGGCTTCTTTGAAGGACTGTTCGCTTCCATCAAGGTACAGAGCAGTATCATCAGCAAAGTGTGACAATAATATTTCCTTATCCTTAATTTTAATACCTTTCATATTGTTATTTTCACGTAAAAGTTGTAACAATTTCTGCACACAATAAATATAGATACGAGGATGGGGGGTCTCCCTGTCTTACTCCATGGCAAATGTTAAACCAAGAGGAGTACTGCCCGTTTAGTAAAATACATGACTGAATATCATTATAGAAATGATGTACCCACTGTTTAATATCAGGACTAAAACTGAAAAAATCTACCACCTTTTGAATAAACTCCCATGAGATGCTATCAAATGGTTTTTCAAAGTCTACAAGTAATAAAAGGCCAGGAATGTTTTCACTCTCACAATATGTAAATACATCAAACAATAATCTTATATTTTCACCTATATATCTGTTTCATAAAACCCTTCTGATCAGCATGAATTAACCCAGGTAGAGTGTTCTTAATTCTGTTTGCTATACGCGTGGATGCAATCTCATCAGATGTATTCAGTAAAGAAATGGGGCACCTATTTTTTACGAATTGTTTCGGCTTTCCCTCTTTCGGAATACAAGTAATCAGACCTTGCTTTTGTGTAACCGACATCTGTCCACATTGAAGACTGTAGTTTGAAGGACGCACAAGAAAATCACCTATGTCTTGAAAAAAGAACTTAAAGAATTCACATGTAAAGCCATCACAACCTGGACTTTTATTGTTTTCATGAAGCACAAAGCAGCATGTGCTTCCGCACAGGTAATAGGACCTTCCAGAGAAGCCTTTTCCTCTTCGTCTAACTTTGGTGCATTGTTTACAATTTTTTCCAAACTCACAGTATTCACTCTTTTATGACTGTACAGATTTTCATCTTTTTCATCAAACACTAATTCACCATCATTTTTTTTCTCTCAGGAAACACAGTCTATCAATGAAATTTTTTTTTCTAAATTACTAAAATATTACTTGGTTTCTCCCCATGTTGACCCATTCGATTCTTGGCTGCACAATCATAGCATTCAGTTTTCTTTTTTTTTTTTTTTTTAATCTCAGAGTTCCTTTTGTTTTTTTCGCTTCTCTTCTATAAATCTAGTCTCTTCTTATTAAGATCATTCATTAACTCCAATGCTTGTATTTTTTGAAGTAAACCTTTTTCTTCTTTTCTTCTCCTTTTTTGTGTGTGAGTTGAATACGACACAGTTTTTCCATTATCAAAACTTCAAAGAACAATTGATTCACAATCACAATTGATTCACAATCGTGAAAGAAATATTCTCATTAGCTACTTCCTCACGTCACATTTTAGTTCATACCTCGGAGCTCCCCGTGACCATATCTTTATATTATTCATAAAATAGTGCTATCCCTTTCATTTTATCTATCTGCTTGGAACCACCTATCATGTATCTTGATAGGCATATGAAAGAAAAGAATGGTAATCAACTTTCAAACTCAATGAAAAAAAATTGTCAGAACAATTTGACCGTTGTCTATCTAAAAATAATCAAGTCATTTTTCCATTGTACGAAAATCACAAATATAGCTATCGAATTTACGCTTGTCGGCATAAGGCAGAAGTCACTGACTTCAAGATAAAGCATAAGCAAGACAACGTGTTTTTGGTTCAGCTACTAAGGCCTTGTTAAAAAGAAAAAAAAAAAAAAAAAAACGTCTCTGTTTACATTCTCCTTCTTCGTGGACGACAGCTATTATTGGACGTCAGTTATACAGTGGGTCTGCTGCCTTTTAAATACAGCATCTGTGTCGAGAGTTGGGTTGGCAGGATAAATGTAGTCATCTAGGGAAGGACTCAGAACGTTTTCTCTATTACAGTTATATGAAAAATTTCACCTCCACCTTCTCTTACTAGTGATGGAAGGAGCAGCTTTCCAGTAGTAGCCATTAAATTAAAATTTGTACTTTTCTCGGGACTGTTTAAAATACACGAGAGTGGCTCAGGAATAATTTCTGCTCAAGCTTGTGCACTTAAAAGTGCTTGTAGCTGCAAGTGACAGAATTAAAGATGAGTTCAACCCAAACTTATGTATGAACAACAAAGAACTGACAAAAGTGTACTTTAAACATCAACTTTACTTGTGTTATACAGTTGTAAAATAAGCAAATCAGTAGAACTTCAGTCAGAACAGTGTTTGGGTTTCGTCTGATTTCCCCATGTTTTGTTACCATTAAAGAGGGGGAAGTTCTGGATGAGTTGAGTTGGAGTCCCCTTGGAATATCAGAACTTATCTGATGCTGGAGAGGAGCGTGGATCTCTGTCCAGTTGCTGGTCGGTCCACCTTCTCTTTAAGGCAGGCTGATCTGGTTGGTCTGCTTGCCCACTAGCTGGTGTGGAATATTGGTCTGTGCTGGAAGCCAGGGACAGGAACACGAACCCAGGATTAGTCACAAGACAAACCTGGTTTGTAGTTAAGTGGCTAAGAGTCCAGCTTGGTGAGTACCTCACTCTTGCCTTCTGCCTTCAGTGAATGTGTGAGATTTCAGTCGGCAAAGGGTTAGTCTAGCATAAATACACCTGCTATAATTACCAGTATCTTCACTCAGGTTTTGAGTGGATTTTAATAAGTGGTGTGAGACAGTAATAAAACGCTTAACAAGTGAAGGCAAAAACTCTTCAGATTTAGTTACGAACTCAGCTGAAGTAACTTTAAGTATACTTAGCTCAACTACACATGCTGCATCAGAGTCATATACTATAAAGTATTAAGACAAATCAAAAGTTTTCATAAATCACCTTTACAGTTGTCACCCAGTATAGGCATACTGTTTTCCTCTCAGAAGATAGCATTCAGTGATAATCTTAACAGATAGTATTGAATACTGGCAAAAGGTCATATTGTTTACATAGAATGTTAATCAAGCTTCTGAACAAATTTTTACGAGTTGGCGTTAAAAAGTCACACTGTTAAAAACATGTGGCATACATACAAGCAATGCACAGTCTCAATACTTAGAAACTTTCTTCAACTTAGGTTGGGATGATCAGTGAAACCTTACACAGGATCTCAGAGTAGGAGAGATAAAACATTTTCCCCTAACTGTGTCACGTCAGGTTTATTATTTGTCGCCATGTTGGTGATCAGTCTTACAGCCTTTGGTGGAGCAGTGAAGTGAGGAGACTTTTGTGTGCAAAGCTACCCCTCAGTTCAGATGCTAGTTGATTGACAGGCTGTCAGAGAAACATGGCGGTGATAATAGTACTATAGAAATAGCGGGGGGGGGGGGGGGGGGGGGGGGGGGGGGGGGGAGGGGGGGGGGAGGAGGAATGTTAGTAATTCATAGGGAGTGGTGTTGATTGGAATAGGATAGCCATCCCCACCACCCACAGTGTGAGTAATGTGTAAAAGGGTTCGAAAAGACAATCTCTCAGTTGTTGGTGGTATATTTAGCCCTTTTTGCAAATTAACAAAAACTACGTTGCCTGCACCTGTGAGACATGTGCTAGGGCCATCTTCCCAGGACCATGGGTGAGTGGGGAAAAAAAGGGAATGGTGGAGGGGTGGTGTGGCCTCTCTAATGTAAGGAGGGGGAGGATGAGTGAATCCTTTCCCCATCCACAATTGGTCACTGCATGATCAGATATGGGAAGAGAAGACAGCATGCGGTTGACCACTTGCTCTACTGTCACATCAACTTCTCTGCCCCATTGTCATTCAGTAAACATCAAACGTAAGCCTGACATACTGACGGAAGAGTGTGAGAGGAGGTGGGGATTGAGGGGTAAGGGTTTAGAGACTGAAAAATAACATGGGCTGTTACCAGAGAGAGAGAGAGAGTCGGGGAGGGAAGGCGGTGAGGTTATAGAGATTGGTGTGGCTGGCAATTGTCACATCACAGCCTCCAGGTACAGGTGGCAAATCATGCTTAAGAGCACAAACCATCCTTAACTATCCCAAAGAGAACTCTGTGAAGACTTTCAGGTGTTGGTAGCAGTCCAGTTCTGTGTCCTCCTCCAGGAGTACATCCAGCCCCTTTCAGTTGTGATTGGAGAGGAGGAAACAGAATGGCCCTGTGGCTTCTTTGCCTTAACAACATCACCCACCCTCCTCCTCTCCCTTAGCTGATCAAAGGGTTGTAGAGCAGTCAGGACATGGCTGGCCTCAGGAAATTGCCTATCCATGCTACATATAGATGGTGACCACAGATTTTGTTGCCTCCCACTTCAACCACCACTGTGTCTACAGGTCTCTGACAAAGTCTTGCGTTGAGGTGGCTTTCAGCTTTGCCAGGATAAAGTTAGAGGGGTTACTCTGTCATCGGGGGTCAGTACTGTTATGGGAGAACCACTGGCTATGTGTGCGGCTTTGCCATTTGATCAACATCTGGGAGCCATTCTTTCTGACTCCCTGTCAGCTCTCCACAGCAATAAGGAAGATTGGGTAGCTCTGATAGGAGGACACGGTGAGTCAGATTCTATCCCTCGCTCACCAGCTTACGATAAGAGGGTGTTGTGAGGACATTTTAGGAGGTGTTGCCCGTGTGAACATAAGAGGAAACGAGCCAGCAGATAAAGCGAGTCACGAACAGAAGGCAGCGATGGCTGCTAGTGTCAAGTAACAAAAATTGACATGGTCTTGGTTCAATGGACATTTAACAGCGAATCAGGATGGCGGTGTGGGAATAGTAGGGGAGGGACTTTTTGGCGACAGTGGAAACTTGGTATGTAATTACCACTCACCCCTGTCTACACAGGGTGTTTCTCCTCGCCTCCATCCCCATCCGTATTGCCTGTATATAGAATTCCATTGTATATAGCATCCAAGAAAAAAAGAGTGTGGAAATCTTTGTTCCTGAAGTATGTAAGTGTACAGCATTTATCTTTCCTCAAGTAATCTTTCAATGCACCAGCATGCAAGATCATTTTAAACTACCACAAGAAAAACTGACTTTCGTAGAATTGCCCCACCCTTAGCATCACTGCTCATCCTCATGGAGACATGGGCAGGGCCTGGTGGTGAAATCTGCAGAGCAAGTGCAAAATAGCCTGTGGCCATTTGCCTATGAAACCCTTTTAATCCTCCTTTCACATTCCCTTTCCGCCTTCTCCCCTAGCACTCTGCATGTGACTCGGGTCAGGCACTGTCAGGGCATGTTCTCCAGCTTCTGCCCTGACAGATGATTGAGAGTAACGTCTTCACAGCATGGAATTTAGGGACATGTGTAAGGCAGCCAGGTGTAGTACACAGAGTCAGCTGTGCGGGCGGATTTGGAAGCTGGCAGGTTTTGAGTGAGGTCTGTGTCTGCACCCAGGGTACCCAGGAGGCACCCAGGGTAGTCGTTTCCCTTAGGCTGGGGCCTGCATCAAATTGCTTGTTAGTTTGTAGTTTGATCAACAGTCTTAACAGTAGTCCCAGACTGGCGGCTGGGTGATGTTTGTGTCTCGTCTTGTTGCCCTCCCCCAAGGTTGTCTTCAGGACGATCATGCGGCTATCTTCATTCTTAGCAGCATCAGCCCTGTGCTGCGTGAGTCTGACTCAGGAAACAGGCAGGGCAACAGTCAATCCCCAACCCCTGTAAATCTACAACAGTCACCAAGCCGCTGCGAAGATCCATGTCCACTCTGTGTCCATGAGGGACATTGCCACCACTCCCTTCCCCAGCTTGAGGGCCCCACTGGTCATGCAGGCCAGAGTGAAGAGTCAGAATGGTAGCGTCTGGTCGCCGAACTGCCCTGCAGTTCGATGACCAACAACATCGACCCTGACCAATCACTGCCGGGGACAGCAACACCAAGAACTACGTAGACTAGAGTCTGGAAAACCTTATCCTTAAGGGCCTCCAGCCAAATCTCACCCATCACACCCCATAGCCTCAAAAGCCGCCCCCTAGCAACACAGGCTATACTTGTCATCACTGTTGATGTGAGGAAGGAAGGTTGTGCCGCCCTATGCCTAGGCATCTTCCGCTGGTTACTCCACCTTGCATCAGATATAAATATACCGCCCTTGATTGTGTTGTTTTTGGTGGCGTCCTTCGCCAAAGTAGGGTGTGCAACACGCAAACCCCCTCTGTTCATTCTGCTGTTGGACAGTTGCTTACTCTTCTGACCAATCACTGCCCTTTGAAGTAGGACCCGAATGGCCACCTTCCATGTGATCTTGATCAGGCGGCAGCCTTCCCATTTAGTGGGAGGGATGACGTCTGTTCCGTTGGACGGCAGGGCCAACCATCACTGCGGACAATAATGATCGATTTACAGCGAGCTGTCTGGCCCAGGTCGTTTCTACAGTTTCGATGTCAGTTTCTGCTTTTGATATTATTTGATTTGGGTTTTGGGTTCTTAGTTTCGAAAACTCGTAATTCACTTGCACACACACTAAAACAAATCGAAAGAAATAAATACTCTCTTGTATTACCTGACCATTTCGTATAAAAATACATTTTTAATTCAAACTGTTTCTGGCCCAACTGACCACTGACGATGGCAGGTGGGGATGGGGTACGCTTAACAGTATTTAGTCTATCCCTGTTTATGAGTTCTCGTTTTAATTTGTTAGCCTTTTACATCATCGGTGTTTCAAAGCTTTTGATCGAATCCCGTTGGTGCCAGTTCTAAAGATCGGCATTGTAATCAGTCTTACGTGGTGTGGTTCAAGCTGGACGGCGTAACATTACTTAAACTGAACCCTCACCCAACTCCCCAATTTCTTGGGATAGTTATCCCTGTCTCAGTTGCCATGTACATCACCTTCGATTGGTGGTGACCATCAAGCTGAATGTAACTCACTAACTAGCTAACTAACAAACTATAAAAGTAACTAACAAAGTAACTAACTTGAAACAACATCGTTAGCCTGCTCCTATTCTCGGACTACGACTAAAAGGGTATTAAAAACCCTTTTTCTGTTTTTTGTTATGGAATGAACTACTCAGCCAAACTCCATCCTCCCCGTAAAAGCCATGAAGTACATTTATTCATGAGCCATGGCTAGTGTACAAGCAAATACATGTCGACACATCCATGCCCCTCTTCAACTCGCCTCTCCTCCTGCCCCCTTCATAAAATCTAAAAATTAAGTGTGCACACTATCCATACCAAATCCTGGTGCCAGAAGATTTGATGGTGTTCCATCAAATTATGTACGGCATCCTATACCTAATAGCCTAGAGAACAGCCCTTTTTCAGACTGCCCTGGGTTAGACTCTGAATTTCAAGTCATTTTGGTTTGAAATCTTTGGAATGAAAGAAAAAAGGAAGGTGATGGTGGTGGTGGTGGAGGGCAGTACTTCAATTTGCAGTTTCCCAATCCATTTATCATAGCAAGCAGATTCTGATATATTAACCTATAATAGCAAATGTGTTAACAGCGAGATATCCGCCACTGTTACTAATTTACAAAATTAATTGCGTTTTTTTTCAAATTTTAATTTGTCATTCACAGTGTTACCCAATTTGCAATCTACAGTGGATGGTTGGGCAATGGTGGCCGAATTCGCCGTCAGATGGCACCCGAGATAAATGCCTTTTCTGCTGCTGATTTAACACGTAGTTTAAATGGTATCAGTGGGAAGAAACTCTAGGGTGAGCTTGACAGCAGGTCTTCAGAGAAGAAACCTCCCTCACACAAGTGTTCTGGCCCTCAATAAGCATATTAAGCGGGCTGGACCACATCCATGTCATGACTCCCAGATTATATGCCCTTTTCTGCCAAAATTCAAGCAAGCAACTTCTGGATGGGAAGGCTTTCCCAGGCATTGCCTTTCAGACGATGTCTTACCACATCGCCTTCAGATACCTGTTCTAAATTGGGAACTTTAAAACTTACTAGTTCACTTTGATTATCCTCGACTATATCCAGCTGGAATTTTTGTTCAGCTTCCTCATCCATTGCCTTTCGGGTTCTAGTCCTCTCCATATCAGAGATTCCGAGCTGTTTCATAAGAGCAAAAGCTGATGACCCCAAACTTCCGGCACGAGGACTTTGGTTTGGAAGCTAGATTCCCTCTACCTGCTGACCAGATTGGCGTACTCTGAAGTCTTGTAGATATGCTCAATTCTTACTTTCACATGGCTCTGTGAGTTCAATCAGAATTAAATGTTTTGATGGCATGGCCCCGAGTGGAGTACACTGTCATTAATTTTTATCATGCCACTCTTCCTGATGATCGCTGGATGGTTTTCCCATTCTGGAAGTTCTGCTGTGTACTCCCAATCATCCACTCCATCCAGTAACCCCCTATTCCATGTTTTAATGTTACAGCTGTTCCAGATCATGTCCTGTGGCCTCCTACGGTGTAGAATGTATCAATATGTACACTGTCATGTATGCCCACTGCCCGGAATCTTTAGCTGATTATCCCCGTCTACCTATCATGTCATTTTGGTCGTTTCGTCCATTTAGCTTGACCAGGGGCTGGAGAGACAGAGTGTTTAATGATCCTCAATAAGCAAGGGACTTGAGCTCTGCTTCTATTCTAATGTTTCTCTCTCCCCCCCCCCCCCCCCCCCATTTTATTTATTTGTTTATTCTTTTTGAATAAGCAGCTTTTGCATACTTCATTTATGATAATTTATCTTCAAGTTTAATTCAACAATTTTCCAAATGCCCTTTAACACAATACCTCAGATTTCTTTGGAGGATTCCATTTCATATAGAGATGTGGCATGTATTGAATAGGTGAATACATTACTTTTATCTCCTCACCATGCTGCATTAGGCCTTGCTGTTTTTCTGCATGTATTTAGCAAGCAATCTCTTCGGCAATCTCCCCAAATACGACAAAACCATCAGCAAAATGATGTTGGTCGTACAAAGGAAGAAGAAGAAGCATCCAGATACTTTAAAAGAATTTATTCCTGGTCAAATGGTTTCTTCGTATGACTTTTATTTTGCCTTCCATTGCACTTTATAAGCAATCCTATATCATCTGCAAAGTTAAGCATTTTATTCTCAATATTCTTTTTATACAATTCAGTATCTTTTTGAATTGTTTTATTATTCCAGATGAAATGTCTATACAGACAAATACATAAAAAAGGATTAGGTTATCTCGGCGTAGATTAAGGAAACATTTTATTGCCTTTTTGTTTGTTGCTTGTCTTAATACGATAATTCCATTTCATTTTACTATCAACTGTAAAACCAATGTAGCCCATCTGGCATTAATGGCTATTACAAATTTCGCATTGTAGATGAAACAAAATTACACTTTTCTCTCCATTCATTACCATCAGTACTTGACCCTTATGTGGATCAAACTCAATTTTCCGCATTTGTTCCATGATCTTTAATCCGTGAAAATATTTTACAAGATTTCAGCATCCTTTCATTTATAACTTTACGACATGAATAAAAATCACCAGCAAACAATCTAGCCTCCTTCTGATAATTCTTGCGGCGTACCACTGTTATCAGATAAAAAATTTGATGACAGAACTGGCTCCGGACTGACTGTTCTCTTTTGACAAGAACTTTCTGAGCTCTGTTGGTTAAAATGCTCCAGTCCTGTAACGAGTCTTGTCACAAGCTCCATGCTGATCTAGCTTATCCAGTAGGCCTAAATTTTCAAGCAGTACCTTGATTTCGGAGAAATCAAGCAGGATTGCATCAATTCAGCCGTTCTGTTCAAGTCTACTAACAGAATCCTTACAAACATTAACCGTTTGGGATTCACAAGACCTCTTTTCTTGAAATTCATGTTAATAATTTGTGAATACATTAAAACAATCGAAGCACTCCTTAATTCAATGGTGGAAAATATGCTCTCAAAAATTCAAATGATATCGCCATAAGAGACACAGGTTTATAATTTTCCCGATTACAATCTTCAGCTTTCTCATAATGAAAATGATGTTTGCCTTCTATCCCCCCCCCCCCCCCCCCCCCCTCCTTTTTTTTCTTTTTCTTTTCTTTCTTTTCTTCTTCTTTTTTTTTTGACCGACTGAGTCGTGAAATTGAAAGGTGTGAATGCACAAGTTCATTTGAACATTTTTTTTCAACAGCAATCTAAAAGAAAAAAAAAATGTGCCTGTTGTCTGATGAAGATTCAGACATCAACACACAAGTATGCCTCCACTCTTTCTTACACACACACACACACGAAAAAAAAATCTTCAGTTTAATTTGTCTCTTAAACAACACATGTATAATTTCTACAATACCAAAGGTACTTGACTAAAACAGATTTCTGCGCACTGGCCACTACATTTCTGCTGGAAAAAAAAGGATTTCTTGATTATATACTCAAACATCCTAAAAAACATCTGTGACCCAAACTTTTAAAAAATCGTTATTTATGTAATTTTCGTTACTAAGCTTTGTCTTAACACAGAAAGCATGTGTTTTGTTCTGCACCATTGCCTTTTGTACCAAGAAAAAATATATCACATGCACGAGATCTACACACACACACACACACACTCACACACATCATGCACAACACAACACATGTATGCGTAGGCATAGCCATATGTACACACACACACACACACACACACACACACAAACACGCGCGCGCGACCAGTCAAACACAATTACACAGACACACAAGTAGCTACAACAATAGTTTCAATTTCCTCTTATCTGTAGAACCAGCCACATCCGGTGGGATAGAATGCACATTCACACAACGAAAATGACGTGAAATCACAATTTGGGCTGTCCCGCATTTTTCTGAAGGCATGTCTTTGAATGTCGCATGAGATCACTCCGATAGAAATACTTCCTGGAGCACCAGGAACATTCATAGTTCTTCACACCGTTGTGGGCGCCCATATGGCCGGCATAGTGGTCCTTCAGACCAAAGCCCATACCACACAGATGGCAGCGATAGCGAGGTTTGTCCATGTGCCGAACTCGGACGTGACGTTTGAGATCAGCCTGGTACGAGTACCTGGCACTACACATCGTGCACATCCACCTTTTCTTGTGCTGAGGAGGGGCCACAAAGGCCGACACCTGGGAGGCAGACGCAGAAACTTGAGAAGCGGTGACTGTGCTGTATGAAGACTGCGGTTGCTGGTCAGCTGCAAGCGACTGGACAATGAGTGGCCGAGACTGACGGCTGCCTTGGTAACAGGGGTCAGCATACTGATGGAACTGCCCGTCTGGTTCATAGTTCTGATCCGATGGTTGATGACAGTTCTCTTCTTGTGGACCCGGGGCGTGGCCGAAAATCGTCTGATGAGATCCACGAAGAGGCAGCTGAGACTGACTGTTGGTTACAGAGGCATGCGTCTTGGAGACAAACATCTGACGGTTGTAATCCAGTTTATTCTCTGGAATCCCCAACAGAATAACGTCATTGATATAACAAAACAAGTTACCACAATGGAGATAGTGAATCTAAACAAAGACAGCTCAGACTAGGATAATGTTTTTCCACTCTACCGTCTGCAGCAAAAATTGATATACAATGATAGTCCATTCATTGTTTATATTTTCATGTATTTATTATTATTTTTTCTACTGTAACAAAATGCACTGACATGATATGCTGTTAGATCTATTTATATATGAATATATGCAAAAACTCATGGATATCGGAGGCAAGGGTGCGAGTATGACACGAGAACGACGACAGTTTAATGTGTGTGTGTGTGCATGTGTGTGTGTGTGTGTGTGTGTGTGTGTGTGTGTGTGTGTTGTGTGTGTGTGTGTGCGTGCGTGCGTGCGTGCGTGCGTGCGTGTGTGAGAGAGTGAGAGAGAGAGAATGTGTGGGTGAAAGAGAGAGAGAGAGAGAGAGAGAGAGAGAGAGAGTGGGGAAGGGGCGGGGTATGAATGTTTATACAGACTAGACCATAACCCCTACAGAAGAAAGTAATTACAATGATTAATATAAAAACAAAATTGCCCAAATGGGTATGCCGAGACTCTTTCAGAAGTGTTATAAGCTGTACTCAGCCTTTCGAAATTCTTTGCTGGTAATTTCTGCTTTCCTGTCACTTTTCTTGACTCTTGCCTTTTGATGTCTTTAATGTTATTTTGTTATGAACTTGATGTATGAGTTTGTAACTGTATTTTGTTTATCATCGTTTGTTTGTTTTGTTAGGACAGGACTTCTTTCCCCACTATGGTGACAGCCCTTAAAAGACCCTGTGTGGTCGGCTGGACTATAATAGCAACATACAATTCAGTCAACTTACTATTCCAGTCTAGATGTGCACACTGTTCAAACAAAGACGAACAAATCCATCATACTAATGCACGTTCATACAATTGTCTCTTAGCTTTATAAATGATTAACGCCTTAAGAGACAGAACACTGTCAGTTCTTGACACGAGTAATTTACATCTAAGAGGGCATGGGTTATATTTTGGTTCAGATAATTTCATCCTCAGATCCTGATAGCAGAAAACAGGAGTTTAATTTTCTTCAACCTGAGTACATAAACAGCGCACAATTGTCTGGAAACTCTCACATTGTATTTAAGTCGACGACATGGAATGTCTGAAACACCAAATCCGAGCTGTGTCACTGCTGTATCTTAAGTTTTCATTCACGCATTCTTAATACAGAGATTTACATACACTCACACACATATACACAAAAGCATGTGCACGCAGAGAGAGAGAGAGAGAGAGAGAGAGAGAGAGAATTCTTTTATCATTACAGCCAAGCAGTTCAGACAGAGCCTCCTCAGGGTTGTCAACACGCAGGAAAAAAAAAGGTTGCAACTTGAAAAAAGATAGGAAGACAAATATGATCAACAAACAAACACAATTAATGACATGGTAGCTAGACAATCGAAATCCTTAGGGCGGATAATTCATAAACCTTAACTGTGTTGAAAGTTCCTGGAATTCTTCTTCATTTCTCATCCCCAAGTAAACAAGAATTGAAAAAAAAAAAAATTCAGTGACAAACACTTGAATGCACAACAAAAATGCTTCTACTTCTAGACTCTGGAATTGACGAAATTTTATTACATACAGAGAGAGTGGAGAGCAAAGAAGGGTGACTTCTGTCCAGAACACAGATCATACCAAGTGTAACATTTGCTGTGAAGAGTTGAACAGATTTCTGTTATGCCAGACTTAACAAAAACAAAAATGTATTTCAAGAAAATTCGACTGAATGATCTTGCATGCACACCTTGCCCCACGCCCCATGTCCATGCACACTGGTCATTATTTTCACAGATTGGGAGCAGAGGTGGTAAATTGTGTATCTGACACTGCTTTTCTGCTCCGTGTGTAATGACAGAGAGGTAGAAATTTAATTACGTCATGGCTGTGTATCATCCTGTCTCATCTGTTACGTCCGTGGTCAATATTCCTCTGCACACTTTCCTATGTCTACACATATTTGTTTGATATGTGAATGTTTTAGGGCAGCATGGGCATTTGAACCCTTTCACTTTTTTATGACTGTTCATGTGTCCAATGTAATTGGCGTTCGACATAAATCCGGCACCACATATTTCACAACGGACGACTGGATTGTCCATGTGGCGAAGTCGGATATGACGTCTCAGAGATTCTACATTACGGTAGGTCACATGACAAGTGTCACACTGAAACATTTTTGGATTAGGAAATGAACTGAATGGCATCGCAGGCTCTTGTCGATTGCTTGGCCTTGTCGGGTGGCAAGACTCTCCACGAACTCTGGCTGAAAAGGGCTGGTCATATTCGTAGTTCTGCAGTGATGTCTTGTCTTCTGTCCATACCATATCAGGGAACCAGCTTCCGTGTTGTCCTGGGTCAGGAGGAAAAGCAGATCATGGATTACATACACCTGTCACCAGAGGCAATGGGTAAAGCCAGTTACAAACACACCAAAACCAGCAATTATTACGCATGGACACTTACAATCTATTTGCGACTGAAAGTTCTGATTTTTCTTCAAGATTCAATTTAAGTTAAACATGGCACTGGCAGTCTTATTCTGGCTCACTCATCGGTTCTACTTTTTCCATCTTCCCCTCCTCTCAAAATCCATCTCAATATAAAGGACAAATGTGCAGGTCATTGTGCTAGAGTAAGTTGTTTGCAACTAGATTTCAGGTCTCAATTTAGTTTACGTTATTATTTGGCCTGTGAACATAGAGACAATATTCATTGGTTTGAGTGCAAATTGGTCTAATCTTTTAGTCCACAAGTACAGAATTTGTAGCCCAGTGTTTCAACTTTGTTCAAAATTCCTATCCTTTCAGAGTATATATTGATGGTTCCTGATGAAGAAGTCGCTTCCACTGCTTATTAATTACTTCTG
The DNA here is from genome assembly GCA_018398815.1 of Conus ventricosus. Classification (NCBI taxonomy): domain Eukaryota; kingdom Metazoa; phylum Mollusca; class Gastropoda; order Neogastropoda; family Conidae; genus Conus; species Conus ventricosus. The sequence goes on along the minus strand of CM031599.1, from coordinate 50,420,903 downwards.
CTCAAGAAGTTAATAAAAAAAAATCCATCTGACAGCTTCGTATGCACTGCTAAATTCACAGCTTCGGTCCTGACATTCCAGATGGTCTTTTAATCACGACATGCAGATTTCTATTCTTTTTTTTTAACACCCCGACTCTCTTTCTGCTCCGGTAGCCATTGCTAGCCGTAACCTCAACCACAATAACTCCTGAACCTTTAAAACAAAACAAAAATTATACCTCTCCAAAATCCGATGAATACAACACTGTTCTCTCCAGACTTCCAAAGTCACGCTGACATTCAAAGCAATGAGATATCCGATAATCTTGTAAGAATGCCTCTTAACAGATAACTGTCCAGATCATCCATCCTCTGCACTGATCTTGAACCAATAATTCTTAAGTGACATCGAAGTCCTCTATCAAGAAGACTGAAACATCCAAAAGGATAAGAAACACCGAAATCCATCCCAAACCAAGAGTTTCTACCATCTGTGGCTTGTGGCCGCAAAAAAACACCTTTGTGATGATTACAAACAAGGAACTGAATCCTTTAAATGCGGAGGGGGGGAACTCCATGGCGCAAATAAAGTGACAAGCAACTCACTAGGAAACATGTTCTTTTAATGTGAGTGTGCCAATTTGCAAGATATCAAAACACCAGCACTTTACAGCAGAATCTATGAAAAGCATATTCAGGGACATTCCATTAAACGATGTTAGAGTTTCTAATAAAGATATACATTATTCTTTTACTCTCTACGACTTTGTGGAAAACGGATCTGGTTTCAAGCTGTTTTTTTGTAAGTTTGGAATTGGCTTTTTTGAAAAATAAAACAAACATTGAATTGATTTTGACCTGGTAATGGCACCGATATGGGCTCCTGCAGTCATCTGGAATATAATAGTGAATAGTTTGCTATGATCTGAACCGTGAATAGTTTGCCAGGTGCAAAGTTCATTATGTGGGCCATATAAACTTCACGTCAGAGATAACTGTTTTGCCTGTTTGTTTTTAATCTCTGTAACAAACGTGTGATCCACATTTCCAATGCAGATTTGACACACCTTTTTAAAAAAAATATTAATCTCTATTGTAACAAACATGTTATCCATAGTCCCAATACAGGCTGGTCACCATAGGTTTACCATGAATGGGAAAGGCAGTTTCTGCGCAAACGTCTCTCCTCTATAGTCATGGCATCGCTTTGAAAAAAAATGACTGCTAAATCCTCATTTACAGGAAGAACGATTCATGCACTTGGACCGATATTTGGGGGGGTTTCATACTTATTAGTGCACAATACTTTAAAAATTGCGATATTGCATTTTCTGTAAGTACCTGTCAATTCAAAGTAAAAGACAGTGATTGTCCCTCACATGATGAATTATGTGTTTTGAATTGAACTGAATTGTTACGGTCCCCTGGGACCTCTTATGACTTGGGTATTAATTTGTGGTCATTTGTTCTGTTGCAGTTGGACTCTGACACCTACTGATGGATGCCAAAAGACAGAGGTATCAACTGACAACGTTGTTCTGTTGCAATGATTGATGTCAACTGATGGATGCCGACTGACGGAGGAATCAAATTAGTCATTTCACCTCTGAACTTTGGAAACAAGTTCCGTTACAACAGAGTGAAATGAGAAATGAAAGAATGGACTGCTTTTGGTCGCCTCATGTTTTAGTATTTACCAATGTTTGCAGGCTGAGTTTCTTTTCCCACTCCTGTCGATCTTGGGAGTGCAGGTTTTGCTTGTGTGTGAGCTGTCAATTTCCTTTACATGCATCTGATCTTGCGAAGAATTAAGCAGAGTTTAAGTGTCACTAGTAGTTACTCAAATATTACCACTCAAAAGCTGCTCGTGTCCAGACATGTTCAGATATTTATTTCAGTAATACAGCACCATCTTGCATGAAATAAAAAAAATTTTGACAGTTCCAAACTTCAGTCTTATTTACAGGTAGCCAACATGTTTCATTTCAAGCAAACAATTCCGTTTCAATCAAACTAAAAAAAATGCTCTATGGATTTCAAAAGTAAAAAAAAATCATCACTTTCAAAATGAAGCAATCAGAAAACAGATACAGCGAAAACACTGCAAACAAAAAAATGGAATTCGCTACCTACACAAGTATATATGTACAGATTTCATGCACATTCACACACGCTGTATATATACAAGTCTGTATGTACATATATGTATGTGGGTAAGGTTTACACAGAAAAAAGACAGAACTAAGATTCAATATCACAAATCATACTTTTGTCAGAATGAAAAAGCTTTGCTTTCATACACGTGCACATGCACTGATGCACAATCACTGCCCCCTCCCCCATCAAATGTATGCGCATGCACACATACACACATCACTCTCCAAAAACCCTTTAAATAAAAAGCCTCCATCCTCCCCCATCCCCCAACATGCACACGCACATACACCAAAATGCTCACCTTCAATAAGCATGGCTGTCAATACATCTTGAAAACAACCACAACACTCCCTTTCCCAAATAAAGAAACAACAAATTTACACTTTACGATCACAAGTAATAGGTTGACTCTGAATTTTAAAACAAAAAAAATTTAGAATATTAATGTTAGTGCACCACCAAAAAAAATGTGGACAAACGAATCACAAGACAAAACATGACGCGTTTCAACCTTTGGGTCTTCTTCAGGCAAGATACAAAACAACCAGGACAACGAAAATAGCTTCCTTTGTGGCTTTTGCAAAAGCTTTTACACCCAATATAACAAAACAAAACAAAACAAAACAAAAAATCCTGCATAATCTGCACATGAATATTCCTGATTATCCATACTATCATTTCAGATCTGGAAAGGTGGTGGTTAGAGGCAGGGTGAAGAAGTGGGGTGTTTGTGTGAGATTTTTGTCCTTTTCTGTCCCATCTTCGGTGCCACCCCTTTGGCACTGCACACACTCCTCTCATTTTGATCCCTTGTCAACAGCCCAGTCTGGCCCGTTATAGCTCCAGTACTGGACAATCTACAGGGAGCAGTCGATGTCAAGTCATCCTGAGGCAAACCACTAGCGGAGACACTGCACTGCTGCTGAGTGACTTTGGTGGTGTTCAGTGGTGCATGCTCTGATCCAATATATGCAGGACACCACCTACTAAGCCCCTTGCTGATGACAATAGCTGCTTAGTCGCGGAGCTGGCACGAGTGAACTCTCCCTCTGGCGGGTGCCACCACGTCTGTCCAACGACAGTCCCCATTAATTTGCTGATACTGGTAATCCTGACAGAATCAAACTGAGGCCATTGATGTGTTGAGGTAATCGACACTGAGGTCACCATAAGAGCAGGGTATGATCGATGATGATGATGATGATGATGAAAATGCTACGGATGTCCATTTTGGTCTGAGACTCCATGACTGGGCTGTACTCTATGCTTATTTTCTTAATATATCCCAGCATCAACCAGGCCCAAGAGATACAGACACCTGCAGTGTTGGTCAGGAAATATGAGCAACACATTTAGTGGCTGAAACTGGACTGTGTGGTCCCAGTCTTGCCAGCTGAGCCCATAGCAAACTCAACTCTGGGTAGAAGCTGATAAGGCAGAAAAATCCCACAAGTTAGTGGCTCGGATGGGAATCATACCTACAACCTCCAAACCAGGACACCATGACGTTAGCCACTTTGCCACGGCAGCTATGTGTGTTGTAACTCATTCAAAATAATGTGCACTGCCAAACTACTTAACAGAAATTGTCCTCAAAGCATGGGAGACTCTCAGTTAATTTTACCTGAGAATTTAGATAATTTACACTACGAGAATTCAACTGTCCATAAATGATAGCCTGTAAGATCATCAAATATCAATAAAAATGCACCATAAATACCTGTATCACAACAGAAGCAGGAAATAAAAACTGCAAAATAACCAGACAAACAGACTGTGAACAGAGAAAGTAAATAACAAGACAAACAGACTATAAACAGAGAAAGTAAAACAGAAACATTCTCACATTTAATCACAGAATTGATCCAAACTAATCTTTAAATAAAATTTATTTTAATAGTGAATGATGTCACACACACACACACAAAAACACACATCTGTCTATATCTCCCTAAATCTACCTATCTATATATTCAGAGAGAGAGAGAGCATATTCTAACCTAGCCAAACACACAGAGCTTCTCACAGGTGTCACCATATAGGGAAAAATAGGATGCACCCCTGATAACACGATATATGTATATTATTCCAATAATAATACAACAGCTGAACCACTGACATTTGAAAGGGGGATAGGCTCAGCTGATGCGACTCCCCGTTCTGCTTAATTTTTAATTAGTTAAAAAAAAAAAGAAGCTAAAAAGCAATAATTAAAAACAAACAAATGTGTAAAAGGACCATGCGGTCAAACAGACAATGCAGAATGGACAGTAGTGTCCACTGTGGGCAATGTGTCCAGTCTCACCTCCTAGTCACTAGATCACAACAAAAAAGCTGTCATAAATCTGCAAGCAGAGAGAGACACAGAGAGAGAGAGAGAGAGACAGACAGAGAAAGAGAGAGAGAGAGAGAGAGAGAGAGAGAGAGAGAGAGAGAGAGAGAGAGAATGATAAATTCTGAAACTGTGATTTAATCACCATCATGCAAATCAGAGTTGATTACGTTTTACCCACAACTGAAATTTTCTTCTAGTTAACTATGCTTTGTTGTAACCCTAAGAGATCCACTAAAGGTATGAGGCTTTCCATTAATATTCAGAACTTTTCTTTTTTTTTCTCTCTCATCTTATCTTCTGTGCCACCTCATTGGCAGTGCACCCACGCCGCTACTTCCGATACCCTGTCCACAGCCACAGCTTGGCCTGGCCCATTGCAGCCCCGGCACACCACAGGGAACAGTCAGTGTCAAATCATTAAGAGGCAACTCACCGGAGGAGACACTGCACTGCTGCTGAGTCACTACAGTGGTATTCAGTGGCGCCTGTTCTGAACCAACATATGCAGGACACCACCGACTAAGCCCCCTACTGACGACAATAACTGTTTCATCGTGGAGCTGGCATGAGTGATTTCTCCCTCGGGGAGGGGAGGGGGGGGGGGGGGGCTCTATCACGTCCAACAAACAACAGCCCCCATGGACTTGCTGATATTGGTGACCCTGATGGAATCAAAGCAAGACCACAGACGTGGAGAGGACATCAAAACTGTTGTCACCATGAGAGCAAGGCATGAAGGGCCACAGAATTTGTGACTTTTTTTTAAGCTGATCGATGAGAATGAGGATGATAAAACAGATTTCCATTTCAGGCTGAAACTGCATGACTCGGCTGTATTCTATGCTTACTTTCATAATGTTTCCCGGCATCAACCAGGCCTGAGAGATACAGACACTTGCAGTGTTGGTCAGGAAAATTGAGCAACACTCTCAGAGATGCATCAATTAAGTGGATGAAACTCGATGGTGTGGTCCCAGTCTTCCCAACTGAGCCCATAGCAAAGTCAACTGTGGGTAGGAGCTTGTTGAGGCAGAAAAACCCCACATGGCTCTGATGGGAATTGAACCCACGATCTCCCATCCGGGAGTCCGCGACACTAAACACTTTGCCTGGCAGCTGGTAATAATCTGAGCTGGATTTTTTTTTCTCACTTCTTGGTGTTGTTTTTCTCATCCACAGCATTTCATAACAACCAACCAATCACAACACAACAAAAGCTGTTTTATTTACAGCTTAGTCGACCATGGAGGCCACATCAGGCTGAGAAACACACCTCAAGTACCAAAGAGTTCAGCTGAAGTGAAAGAGTTTTTCATTCAAAGCTGTGCCATTTGTCTCTCCTGATCCAAGTTATGTGCCTAACCTTTGCCTTGTAAATCCTCGAGAACAAGCTACTCTCTGTGCTGTGCGTGTTCATAGTCTTGTCATGTGTGCTGCCTTCTGTGTTTTTCATCTATTAGCTTGTACTGTCGGCATCCGTAATGCTGCATCTCTGAACTGCACTGCATGGTCAGACTGTAAGGTAAGATGCCGTAAAGCCCCTGGAACTGCAGGTGCCCTCATGGCCAGCAGAGTTTCTGTAGCACATAGCCACAGATCACGGTATATAGTGGTGGAGTCGATCACAGTCACAGCTCCCCCTTCTACCGGCTTTGTATGTCATACATGTCACAAAACAAATTGGTGAACTTGTCTTAAAAATCATTATGGCAGATGAAGAGGATGAGGTAAGTAAGAATATTGCTTTTCCGAGTGTTTGAACATTGGTTTCTTTTTTTTTCCTGACAATTTCAATACATGTATGAATAAATTCATAATGCAGTCAATTTTGAAAACCTGGGGGTCTGTAAATATGTAAAATTTCATTTTCATGCTCCTTTAAAGCTGCTGATGGGATAAATGAATCATTCGTTTTAACTGAAATTGTTTTTTCTTTTTAAGTAAATTATACATAACCTGCAAAAGAATATATTCCTATGGACCTGAGCAAAAGCTGAATTTCAGTTGGACCCTCTTTCTAATGTAAGAACAGCTTAGACACAACACAAAATGAGCCAGTCCGCATGTTTTACAGACAGAACTGAAAACCAACACACTTCCATTAATTTGCACTCCACCTGGTCAGTCAGCGAATGAAAAGCTTGAGCCATACCCTCCCATGCGTTACCACACTTCAAGCCCTCTCCTCATACACCAGTTTAAGAGAACTGTCCACTGTGCATGTCAGTCAAAAGGCAACAGACTTAGCTCCGTGATAAAATTAATTAGAAACGCCCAGTCTGAGTGGGCCAGTGTTACCAGAGTAGTTGTTACACAGCCACTGGCCTGAAGCTTATGTTTGGTCATGACTGATATGACACAGGGGGTGGGGTGCTCTCGACTGCCAACAGAATTCCATTCCACTGCTGCCGAGTCTTATTGGTCGTGTGTAGCTAATGCAATGAATCTGAAAGCTGACTGAATTGTAGGAAATCTCCAACCTTTAGTTTACTATGATCATATACATGTGGGTGTCTGGGGATAAAAAGAAAACTGCTGTTATGTACGCAGTACGAATAAAGGCAGCCCAGGAGCTAACTATAGTTTGTTCTGTAAGACTTAAAAAAATACCAAAAATGGCAAAAAGTAATTCAGAAGGAAAAAAAAGAGAAAGCCAGCATTTGAAAAATCTGGGGGAAGAAAATGGGGGGGCTGTCACACCTACCAACCCAACAAAAAAGAAGAGCATATTATGTGGTACAATTCATCTTGTTTGTAACCTAGCTGGCTGCATAGGGACATACATTGGATGTCACCTTGTCACACTCACTCTCCACATAAATGATGTTAAACAGCAACAAGAAGATCAGAAAGTCCTAAAACAAAAACTGTCACCACAATCAAGTCTGTGCATTGAAATAATTAACGCTCACCATTTCGTCATTCATGCAATTACAGACATTTCACAGTGTAATCACTACTACAAGCCGACTCTACAAACAAAATGTGTAACATTTAAAATTTTAATGCAGATCTATCCCACTGTTTTTGATTTACCCTGCACAGACAGAACAACCATTAACGGGGTCCAACATGCCTTGCAACACAGACTCTAGGCTTTTCTAAATCACAATCAAAAGTAGTCTATGTCGTGTGAAAGGGTGTTTACAACAGCATGAACAAAACAGCCAATCAAGGTCCACCTCATGAGTCTCTTGCTATTAAAAAAGCCAAACTGTGCGTGAGCATCAATAAATGCCACAATCAACATGAAATGCATTGTCTATCACTATGGACAAAACGAAAGAAAAAAAATCATTGTAAATTGTTTGTTTCTTCCTTCCTTCCTTCCAGTCCTTTCTTTTTCTGTTGTTGGTTGTTCTTGCTGTTGCTGAGAATTTCTTTTACAATAACAAATTGTTAAATTCAATTCAACTGACGCCATCATTGAAAACAATAAATGCAAAACCAAAAGCATAGAGTGATCATCAAAAGGTAATCGTAAAAGGAAGATAATCACAAACAGAAAGTAAGAAAATATGTATAAGTGGATTTTCTTCATTTTACTCTTTTAAACAATTCTGATCATCTTAAACAGCAGTATCTTTTTTTTAGTGTCGTCACTGTCACATAAGAAATTAAAAAAAAAAACACAAAAACCCCCCAAAAGACACCTGCATAACAGATTCAAAAATCAAAGTACAAACTACAAACATTAAAAATTATTCACATCATCTGCTGCCCCTTAAAATTTTTTTTTAAGCGATTAATTCTTGCATGATGCAAACGTTAGAATTTGTATACGAAGCGAGCGGGTAAAAAGAAATACACAAACGAACAATGAAAAAAAAAATTACAAACAAGGAAGAGTGTTATAAGCAGATTATAAACAAGCGCTGTTGGATCTGTTCTAAATTTCTAAACGCATTCTGATTATTCAACTTTGGAGTTTCAGGGTTGATGAAGACTGGGTAGATGAGAAGGCTGGGAAAGGTATACCACCAAACTGTCATCAAGGACAAACCATAGCCAAATTGCAACGATTCAGGTCAGCTGCGTGTTCCACTTTTCAGGGGCTACTACCTACTCTATGCTCATTTCCCTGACAATATTGATTTTCTACACCATCGCAGCAAATAATAATCGGTAGGTATCTCTGTGGGGGAAACTGGACAGCGCGGGGAGGGGTGGGGATGCCTGGAGACAAGAGTTGGCATGCCTGGTAGAAGCCTAGCCCTATTCCCCACATGACGGAGTGGTAGCCTGTTGGATCATGCACTTGCTTAAGAAGCAAGAATATCCCCAATCATGTGGCTCTGAAGAGGCACACTACGTGAAAATTTTCTTCGTTTTTTTTTCTTTTTCTTTTCTTCATCATACCCTAGGTGTTGATTCAAGCGCCATTCTTCGGATTGGATGAATAACTGGGATCACATGTGCAGCATGTCATTTGCACACATCCAAAAACAAATGGTAACAATGAAGTCAGCCTGCACTTTGTATGGGAAACCAAAACCTAAATTTCTAAGAATGGAGTTGTCCTTTGCAAAAATCTGTTGAAACATCCTCTTTGATAGGCCAAATACAAAAAAAAAAAAGGCTGAAAATAAAAAAATAAAAAGGAGGCCATGTAATGATGTATTGTGATGACTCACATTCCCCAGCCACAGTGGCCTGGATTTCACACAGAGAAATATGTCGTTATCATAAAGTTATTCAATACAAAAAATCAACAACAGTAACAACAACAAAGAGCTGTAAAAACTAGCTTAAAACTATTCTGACAACCTACAGAAATGGTATCCAGGTAGTAAATATGTTGCCATATACGGACAACAGCCTGAAAATGATACATCTCATGCAGATTAAAACTGACCACAATTTGGAGGCTGTTGTTGCAAAAGTCAGTGTGTAGACATTTTCTTTTTTTGTCTTAAAATTTTTTTGTTGTTGCTTGTTTTGTTCTTTGCTAAATTAAAGTTTGTGTTCACTGGAGCGTACAAGAAAAAGCTGATAAATGCATGAGGTACAAATATCAATAAAACTGGTCTTTGTAAGCAAGGTAAAAAGAAACGAGGTATAAATAACACATTCACATGATATTTTCCTGAATATGTGTTAAAAGAGAGATTTTGCACTCAAATGACATTTCTTTTAAATCTAAGAATTTCACTTTCAGACCAAACCATACATTCAGTTGTCCTTACACTTTCAGTAAAGCAAAATATGATCTGTCACAAGTACAGAGAATATAAGGCTGACTATATAGAATGGTGGGGTGAAAATGACCATAATGTTGCCTTACAGGTCCTCAGGCTTCATTTTTATGAAATAACCGCAATTAACAATAACGTGTACATGTGCCTCTTTCACAGATTCATATTGAGCTCAATAAATTATGCATTTCTGTGTCATATCGTGTTTGGGGGAGCCATGGTGAAAAAACCCCTTGTGATGTTTTTAACAAACAAAACAAACAAGAAAACCAAGTTTGTTTTTGCTATACTACAGGTCAGCCGACCACACAACGTCTTCTGAGGGTTGTCAACACAAAGTGAAGAAAAGAGTCTTGTCCTGAACTACTAAACGAACGACAAAGACTGCCGTCTACAATACTTAAACGATATGAGAACTAAACAACTAAAAAAGTAGGTAAAAGCAGGCCATACTGAGGGCGCCAGATGTTCACCTTAATGTAACCCCATCCCTCCTCCCCTTCCAAGTTGACAATATAAAAAGTAAATCATCTTTTACTGTCTGTTTTCAGAAGTATATGAATGTTGAAGAATTTTCATGTGAATCTCTCTCTCTCCCCGTGTATGTGTGTGTATATGTATGTGTATAATATACACACACATATATACACACACATATATATATATCTATACACACACACATATATATATATATATATATATATATTATATATATATATATATATATATATATATATATATACACACACACACATATATTGTTCAGCATATACATATATATGCACACTCAAATATTTTCTTTGGCACTTTGACTCAGGCAAAGTCCAAATCAAAATTGCTGTCAATTTTCAATGGATATTCATATGACATATCAGTACACTGAGTTGCATTAAAAGTCGCAAAGTTGACAAGATTACTGTTGTGTGGGTAGAAACACTGTCCTCACAGAGATTTTGATTCTTGGACATGGTCATGGACTTCCTGGTTCCAAGACTCTAAGCCTGCAGTTATGTGTCATATTTTGAGTTAGTCTGGACTTTCTCAGTTTACTGATTTGAATATAAGTAGGAATGCTTCATCAATTGCTACTATTTAACACATTTTCAAAACTGTCAAAATCAAAGTGGAGCAGAATTTCCCATAAATTTTCATTTTCACATCCATAATGGCAAACTTGGCAACAACTGGTCCCCAAATTTACAGTGAATCACAGCCTATGCAAGCAGATGTAAGTGGAAAGATGTAGAATTAGTCAAGAATCCCATGGTAACTTCAGCTTAAGTAAAGGTCACTCAGAAAAGTCTAAACTTTGACAACTCTTGGACAGACGGGCAGGCATGGATTTTATGTCGTAATTCTATCTCCTACTTTTTGTGTGTTCGAGAAAATTCTATAACAAATTGATGAGAGCTTATGTGACAAAAATATGATAATGCAGAAATGACGGATGCCAACAACTCTGAAGATATCATCACTAAGTCTGCTTTTCTGCACATGAAATAATTTGCTTTTTCTCAGCATCTAAACACGATTCCTTAAGAAGTCTCAGGTCAAGGGGGTAGTGTCACTTTTCTTAGAGATCAATACTGAATACTGCGGCAACTTGACTGGACAGTCATATTCGAGATAAAAGAGGTGAAGTACTTCATTGGGATTTCCCTCTCTTCTCACTCATTTAAAGTACTTTCAAACACAGATATCCACCATCATCATACAAGACAAAATATGGAGAATGGAGGGGGGGGGGGGGGGGGGGGGGGGATTAATGTATATCTGATAAGATTGCCAAAAGTTTCAACAAGATGTGAAAACTAATTTAAGAGATTTCAGTACCTAACTCTTAATCCGAGATCGCTCTTTCAACTTTGAAAAAACAAAAAAACAAAAACAACAAAAAAAAACCAAAACAAAACAAAACAAACAAAACGCCCTAACATTTGTGCTAAAGTCCAGTTCTTTTTTTCCCTTGGCTCTCTTCCCTGCACCATTTACAAAGACCAAATTTTTGCCTTGTAAAAAGTGTCCAATCAAATGCATGTTCGCTTTTAATTTCATCAAACTTAATTTTGATATGTTTGTGAGTCTAGCAAAAAGGGTTCAATCAAATTCATGTTCACTTTTACTTTCATCAATTTAATTCTGAAATATTTATGAGTCATCATTGGTTCCAATAACAAAGATGGCTAAAGTGGATCTACCATTTAACACTTTCCATTGGGGGGGGGGGGGAGGAGAGAGAGAGAGAGAGAGAGAGAGAGAGAGAGAGAGAGAGAGTGTATGTGTGTGTGTCCATGTGCGAGTGTGTGTGTGTGCGTGCGCGCGCACGCGCGAGTGTGGAGGGATAGGGTAAACCCATTGTGGATAATGTGCTGGTTTTTCTGAAGTTAAAAAAACAATTCTCAAGTATGGCTTACATACCAGTGAGCTATACAACCCAGAAATTATGGTAAGTGAAATTTTGGCTGCTAGTGATTGAGATCATCCGATAACTTTCAAGGTTGCATCAATATCAATATCTTTCAAGGTTGCATCAATATCAATCTGACAGATGTAGTTTCATCTTTGGATTAGGTGATTTTTTTTTCAACTTTAAAAGAAAAATCTTTGCTGTCCTCATGGAGGAGATTTGTAGAAATTAGCCTCATTTTTGGAACCCAACTGATAATGTCAGAAGTGGACTGACATGATAAAACACAATAACTCATGCTGATTTGAAATTTTATTTGGTCATTTCATAGGAAAGTCTGCTGAGTGACTCAAAAGCATATGACACTTAAAAAAACATAACAAATAAAGTATTAATTTCTAGACACCAACAGGCAACAATGTTTCATTTACAGGGAGGAGTTTCACACAGTGATCATCACTGGCACCTCAAACAGACTCGCCAATCAATTCACTATTACTGTCAAGATTTGCAAGTCGTTTTTGAGTCACATCATGCAAACCTTCTACGTAATCACCTTATTTCAGGCGTCCTTTTCATATTTATAATATATTTTCTTAATTTTATGTTCCCATTTTCTTCATCTTCAACCCCCCCACCTCCTCCGCCCCCTTGTTTTCGTAAGTTCAAATCTTTGCAAAGTCATTACTGTAATGACGGAAGAATTGTTAGCCTGCACTTGTTTCCCCCACTACTTAATTGTTCAGCATAATGTAAAAGAAACTCGTGGAGAGCGTGACAGCAGAGAGTCCTCAGAAGAGAAGCCCCCTTCAAGCAAGTGTTTCGGCCCTTATCTCCTGACACTCTAGGGGGTTGGACCACACCCGGTTCATGACTCCGGATGTCCCTCTGCTGCCCCTTTTTTTTCCCCATCTGGGACGAGCCATGGCTGGGATTCGAACCCATGACCCTCTGGACATGCTCATTTTCTACTTAATGACTCGCGCTTTAAACCACTGAGCCACAGGACACCTGATATTGTAGGGAAATTAAGCCTTATGAAGTTCACTTTTGTTCCTCCTTGACCAGATCCAGCTTGAACACCTCTCTGCCGCTTCTGCCATTGCTTTCAGGCTCTGGTTTTTTCCTTCCCTGCAACTGAGAGCTGTTTCATGAGCTGTATGCAGACGTTTCCTACAAATCCCCTAGCTCCAATTTCTGCAGTGAGACTTTGACCTATAGCCTTCTCTCCTCAGGCTGTTTGCCAGATCAGCATACTTTCAGTCTTGTAGATTTGAGCTGCCTCCATTCTGTTCTCATATGGCACCGTGAGCTCGATCATGATCAGCTGCTTGGTTGACTTAGAGTGGACTACTATGTCTGTCTCATGCCACTCTTGCTGATGATCTCTGGGCGACACTTCCATTCTGGGAGGTCTGCAGTGCACTCCCAGTCATCTGCCCCATCCAGCAGACTCTGCCTGCATGTTTCGAGTGGCACTGTTGTTCTTGGCCATGATTTGCTGCCTCCTCCGTGAAGAATGTTGCGGGTGCTTTTGGAGTCCTGATTCTCCCTTTGTGGTGTTGGTACTAGCCCAGACTACTTGTACAATCTCTTTGAGCACTTGGTTGTGCCTCCATGTGTACCTTCCTTGAGCCAGGCTACTTTACATGAGCTTAGAACATGCTCCACTGTTTTGTTTTTTATGGCAGAGGGGCATGCAGGATCGTCTGTTTTTTCCCCACTTCACCAGGTTTGCATTTGAGGGCAGAAGGTCATATGCAGATCTGAGAATGAAGCTGATCCTGAAGGGCCATGTGCCAAATGTCATTCCAAGTTTAGACTTCTTTGGAGTGCATTCTCCCACGTTGTCCATTGCCCTTGCTGGCTCTGCTGGACTGCTTTTTGGAGTCTTTTTGGTCTTCTTCTTTCTCATCTCCTGAATCATCATGTTCTTCTTTGGCTTTTCCTTTGGCCTTTGACCACCATATCAGTTTTGGTCACCCCCAGTCCTTGTCCTGTTGGTCTGTGTGTGTCCTATATATATATATATGTACATATCTAAATCTATCCATCTATCTATCTATATCTATATATAATATATATATATATATAAATATATATATATGTGTGTGTGTGTGTGTGTGTGTGTGTGTGTGTGTGTGTTGTGTGTGTGTGTGTGGTAAACTGGTATGGTCACTGGAATCTTGGTGACTAGTCCATGTCTTCAGCATTTTCTGGCATTACAAATATAACACTATCACCCGCACAACTTTAACATATTTAAGACCTTTCCACCATCCCCTATCTGAAGATGTCACAAAATGGTATGTCTGCAATCTTCAGCAGTATTTTCAACATTACAAATGTGACATTTACATAAAAATCGTGATCAGTTTACAATCATTATTTTAACCCACTGATCAAGGATATTTTAAAGATAATATCAGCAAATATTGTATCAAACATTAAGTTACATTCAATAAAGATCGGACCATTTGATGGTTTCTCTACCAAGAGGCAGATATAACTGACTGTATAAGTAAGTTCTGAGCTAAGACTGACCACATACAGATACATCTTACCAAATATAGAAAAGTGAAACCATACAAGTTAATTAGTAAAAGTTACTCACATGAGTGAAGCCACATTTAAGCAGCCGATAAAACAATCTACTTGTTTAGTTAATAACAAGCCTTTACAAATGTAAATTTGAAATTATTCTAAAAAATGACAAAAGACTCACTGGTCAAGGGAAAATCAGATGGATCAAATAAATCAAAACCTTATGCATCGCTTGTCAAAAATAAGACACCATACGTATTTCATTTACGTAAAACTTGCTGGTAACACGCAACTGGAATATGTCCGAACTAAGACATGACCTCTCAGTCCAAGAAATAGGGGAACTGATACCAACCTGTCAGCCAGAACCACACATCTTTTTCGCCCCTGAACATTTCTCAACATTTAACAGAACAAAGTGCTCTCCAAAAGCTCTCTCTTCACTCACAGTATTTCCACTACCACTCCTATCACCCACTCCAAAAAAAATTGAAGCACAGTTTGACCCGATTTTTAAAGCGGCTTTCTACTCTTTGACAAAGGCCATGCTCCGTAGCTCTTTGAATGAATGTAAGATCTGCATGCCACTCTCTCTTCCTGTTTACCCCACCCAGTGTTTAACCTCCTCCATAGTGTGTATTCATCATGCCAGTCAAAATAAGCAACGCCTCTTCTTCAGATTTGTTGCTCTTGTTTTGTTTGTTTGTGTTTTTTCCTCATCTAAAAATCCATTTTCAATTTTTTTTCTTTGTCACAGCATTCAGTATTAGTAGCCCGTATTCAGCATTAATCTTCCTTTTTCAAATGAAATACAACCAGTCTATGGTACACCATATAAAAGACATGACATTTGGTTTCATCTTATGCACCTTCTTCCAGTCCTGAAGCACTTGTTGAAACAAATCACTGGTGCTGCAGGAACTAGAAAAATTCAAAAGTCATTCAGATTTACAAATATGTTGCAGCCTCCCATGTCCTGACTAAAACGAAAGGAACTGAACAAATGCAACAAGCACAATTCTGTGGAATTCTAGTACATGTTGTTGTTTTTTTTTTATAAAAAAGGTACAACTCACAAGTATCATATCATTTTATATAATTTTTCAGATGAAACAAAACTTTACCACTACCCAAACAATAAAAAAAAATTAGAAAAAAACTATATTTCCTCAATTTATACAGAAAAGGGACAAGATGGAGGCTGGCAGGGCTCATGGACAAAAAATAAAACAGAAAAGAAAATACAGAAAAAATGGAAATAAGAAATGAAGGAAATATTCAAGAACTGGATCAAACCGATGTATGGCTTAATTGCTCTTGGTGCAAGAAGTTTGTACAGGAGAAGAGGGGGAAGAGGGTTTGAGGTTAAAAATATACAGGGAAATAACAAAGCTAACTACTAACGCTGTGACATTTTGCGAAGAGGGGGCTGTGGGGTGAGAATGAGTGGGTTTTGCTTTTTCCCTTCTGAAACATTTTTATTTTTACATCACAAAAACATAGCAACAGAAGTTGTTAGTGAGACAAATATCTTGGGATTTCAAATGTTGTGGTTTAATGTTCATAGCAGAAGTTATTGGATAACTTTAATCACCAAACACAAAAGAAAATATTTTTTTGCATTTTTTTACAAAACAAAGTCACAACTGAGACAAACGCCTGAGCGCTTCAACCTTTGTGCATTTTAACTCCGTTTCCATCACAAACAAGATAAATTTAATGCAATAGCAAAGTAAAAAAAATTCACTCAATCATTTACCCAGCCCAAAATATTTATTTGAAACCCCCCCAAACAAAAACTATGCAAATATCAACATTCATGAAAAGTTACAACTCAAATAAAAAGGATCAGTATGCAACCCCATGACATTATGTTGTTAAGGAAAAATAAATCTAATCAAATGATCTGAAGGTTAAACAATAGAAGGGATTTCAGATTTTGTACTGGCATCAAGTTTGAACCAGCAAATATGACTCATATACTGACATCAATCAATCTAGCTTGTGTCTACATGTTTAAGGGTATCCATTTTAAGCCTTTTAAATCTCTAGAAAGAAATCAATAAACCTGACTAAAGAATGGACCACTAAATCTCTTTGAACATAGTTCTCTTATATAAATACTTCAAATAAAGCTGTTGAAACTGTGTGAGGTTTAATAATTTACCCAAGAAAGATCATTTTTACCAATATTATAACAAAATAGCAGATATACCCTTTTCCCTCTCAAAAAGAAAAAAAAAATCAAGCAATCAAAATACAAATATACAGGACTTACATCTTACAGGTTCATACGAAGAACTAATCAAATTTTATTTGAAAAAAAAAAAAGAAAAAAAAAAAAAAGCAATTTTTTAAAGTCAACAGCTGGATTCTTCATCCCCCCTCCTCCCAAATTTTGAAAACTATGATGCACTTCAGTGCACATAATGATAATTATAGACAGGTGGTCAATTTCTGTGAAAACTAACCAATAACTTGATTATCATTTAAAGTAATAACATGTATAGATATACGAGGGTTTCAAATTTTAAGCTCTCTTTTACTTTAAATAGTCAGTCCCTGACTATTCTTTAAAAAAAAAAAAATTAACTAAAGTAGAAAAGGTTATTTCCCACAATTTTTGTTCACAATAACCTGAAAATAAAAACAAACAAAAAAGAAGAAATTCACACCTGTATGGTTAATGCTGACAACAGCCGACGCTACACTACAAAATAATACAATACACAGGGAAGAATTTACAAAGTGTGCTCATCAGTTTTTACAATGCAGAGTTCAGGGAGGTTTTTTTTGTTTGCTTTTTTTTCCTGATAATGCTCTTGTGAGAGGAACATTTCACCCAACAACAAAGATACTGAAAAATATATAATCTTTCAGTTGCTGGAAACCTCCTCGTCGTGCTTTCTTCCCATTTCCGAACTCTTCCCTTTGCTGGCTGCTTTGGGGAGGCAATGGAACTTGCCTTTTTCCCTTCTTGGTGGTGAGAAAACCACTCAGAATTCTAAGTCGTATGTCTCCACTGGACATCAAGGATGGACTGACAGAACCAGCCGAGTTGCATGGACGAATCTCACCAACAAGATGACAGTAGATTGGACAGGTAATACAAATGGTACAGTTTTCAAGACAGACTCCAATGGTCCCCATACGTTGTTGGTGAAAAGGTTTATTGTTATGATTTTCATGCTTCCCATCCCCCCTCCCTCCCCCCTGACCCTTTTCTTTAAACATCTGCCACTTCTTTGTCAAAATAAAGGACGAATTGTTGCCCCCACTTGTCTTTCCCTAAAACTTAACTGTTCAGTATATCAACCATCAGTATAAATGAACACAGCTTTATCATTTAAACACTAAAACACAACCAGTTTCACACATTCTAAATGCCATTCTGTGGCACAGATGCTTAAATACATCACTTTATCATGTGGGAAGACTATAATCAAGCTGCTATTTTTATCCTTCTATCTGTGTGTGTGTGTGTGTGTGTGTGAATATGTGTGTGTGTGTGTGTGTGTGTGTGTGTGTGTGTGTGCGTGTGCATGTGTGTGTGTGAGTGCGTGCGCATGCCCAGACACACCTCTTTATCGGGGTGGTCTTTATAACCGACTTCATTTTGGGTTGCTAGATGAAATTCTTCCCTACTCTGACAGTTGGTTTCAATGAGCTGTGGCAACTCTTGTGTATCAATAATTTGATCCTCACGGCTGACAGCTTCTAGCTTTTGGACCATACATAATATCCTTATCAAACATCGTTAATTCATAACACTGAAGCACCAAAATGTTTTAATTCCACAAACGGAATGACCACTCCTTTTGGCCCGAACATTAGGGACAGTGTTATCAACCACACATGAACTGAGCGAACCACTTCTTCCACTTGCTTTTGTCTTTTTGTCCATTCCAGCACAAAACAGTCTCAGATGTTCACATGACTGTACAGTTCATGATCTCATTCATGAACTGTAAGATTATCATCAAGTGCGCAACACAACCCACAGAGAAACAGCTTTGCAATTCTAAAACAGCAGCACTTGCCATGAACACAGTATCTGCCATGAACAAACAAACAAAAAATAAACATACACAAAAAAGAAGTAACCAGTCACTTTTACTTTGAACTTGGTAAAACTTGTTTCCTATTTGTACCTTGGAGAAAATGTGAAGTGAAAAATGCACAAATTTCACTCACTTTGCTATACTATAGCTTGTGACACTATGAAGTTTCAACTTCTTAATTCTTTCTCTCATCCTTTGTCTCCGCTTTCTCTCTGCAACCTGATGTCTGAAAATCATGTCATATGTGGAGTCTGTCATTCGATGGATTTTCTGTTTAAGCCGATACTCTTTTGACCTCTCCTTGGCTTTCTGGCGTGACTCTTCTGAACGGGAGCCTGGACATGAGCGGAAAAGTAGTGAATTATTCTTCCGCCTCTGCTCACAGTTGAACATGAGAAAGTCTGGGTCTCTGGGCTCGGTCTTGATGCTGAGATCCAGCACAGATAGGCCAAGAGCTGGTGAGTGACAGACGAATGAGCATGATGAGCCAACGGTGGAGTGTACGACGCTTCTCCAACCATGAAGCCCATTTGACTGCTGTGCCTCAGCTGGCCCGACACCCCTTTCTCGCCCCCTGTGCCTGTAAGAGCACACAACAACGCTGTGCATAAGGAGCCATGACAGCCTGGTCAGCGCTACGAACATCACAAATGGCCTATGACAGAAAAGAAAAAAAAGGATAGGATTTAAGAAAGGGTAAAGGCGGTGAATTACGTCCTTCAAATGTACAATGGCTATCAAACAGTAATTAAACTCAATACTAAGAGAATGAAAGACAGAAGGTCCATTCTAATATAACTGAGAAGAAACAAATTACATCTTTTTCAGTGAATCCCTGTCTCCAAGGCTCCCATTGAGGAAAAGCAAACATCACATTTAATTCTTGGGGAGAGAGAGATGGGTTGCTCAGCAGGCTTGCTCCCCTTCCCCCTGAAACATTTCGGAACTTGCTTTCAAAACTGTGCAATTTGACCATGAAGTAGTGCATAGTCCACTTCTGTGTTCAACCACAGCTAGGACCATGTTTTGGTACTGCTTTTGTCAATCAGTTTTCAGTTTTGCCGCATCTTGACAATGCATGATGCCAGATAGTGACAAAGTTTTGTGGTCGATAGGATGGACAATATGGCGACTACTGGCTCTCCATATGCTTAGGCAAGAGTTTGTGAAGTCTTTATCTTAAACCGAAAATGCTCCCAAGATTACACGCCACCTTTCCTTCTCTCCTAGGTTTTTTTAAATTTTTATTTTTTTTATTTTAAAAAAAATCTCATTCTTCTTCCTGAAATGCTTTCTTTTTCTTTTTTTGTGGATTCTCATTTCAAATTTTGCTGGAATCTGCTTCTCACAGAGAAGCGGGAGCCCTGATATCAGCTTGAACCAGTGTGTGTGCATGTGTGTGTGTGTGTGTTGAATTAGTCTGAATTTTTGTTCTGCCCCCCCTCCCCCACCTATCCCTCCTCCGCACCTCTACCTGCTGCTTAAGATAGTTTTGCTGATATATATATTAATAATACCTGGTCTTTTGGGGAGAGATCTGCAGTTTGACTGAAGACCACTAATTACATAAAATACCACAATAATTCAAGATTTGTAACTCTGTCTTATCTAGATCTATGGAAATAGGCAACATTTCTCCAATTCATGTCCAGCTGTGTTTCTTATGATAAATATTGTAATTTCAAATGTTCAAACCATGAAGGCAAATGAACTCGGACGAAAATTCATGTGTTCTCGTTATCAACTTTGCCGATGTATTCAAACAGTAAGCAAACTTTACATCTGAAAATCTATTAAAAAAAAAAAAAAAAAAAAAAAAAAAAGCCCAGTTCAGCTACAATCAACAACTTGAAATTTGAATATTTTTGTTGTGTTGTCGTCTGTGGATTAGAAAAATAGCCAGTTTTACCTTGCCGATCTGCCAGCAGAGAGAGAGAGAGAGAGAGAGAGAGAGAGAGAGAGAGAGAGAGAGAGAGAGAGAGAGAGAGAGAGCCCACCCCCAAACCAAAAGCCAACCAACCAACAGTAAAGAACTAAAATTTTATTATACATTTACTCTACTGACATACATTTTAGAGAAAAATAATCCAGTTTTCTTACACATATACTCCAATGACATACGTTCTAAAAAATTTTAAAAAATATCCTTTTCGAAAGTGAAGAAATGAAAATGTGCAGTTTACTTCTTTGGTTGAATGTTATGCATAAACAAATAGTTATGCACATGAAGGTATATAGCCATGTGTTTAGATAAGTACCACAAGAATCAGGAACATATAACTGAAAAATAGGAAAAAGCAACCCCCCCCCCCCCCCCCCCCCCCCCCCAAAAAAAAAAAAAGAAGAAAAAAAAAAATCCACCCATGTTCCCCAGATAAGATAAGATAATGTTGCTTATAGCCCAGCCGACCGCCCATGTTCCCCACAAAATGTAAACAACGCAAGTACACATAAACAAATGACACCAGACAAAACGTAAAGAGGAAGAGCATGTTCTCTCAGTTTTGAATTTCTTAAGTGGTTGATACAATGACCCAGCTGTTCAGCTAAAAGGAATTGTAACCATTCATACCACTGAAACTGGTAAGAGGGTGGTATCTGCCATTATCCTGAGATACTGAACGGCATTTTCTTCTCCTTTAACTCCATAGGGAGTCAATGAGGCACCACACTGAAGTACACTCCTATATATAATGTCCAGATGTGATATGAACCCCACAGTGACAAGTGCTAAACAACGACTAAGAATTAGTTTTGAACATTCTGTGAAATCTTAACTGGGGCAGGAACTTGCATACATTAGGCAATAAACACATTGTTAACCTTTGCTCACAGTATGGAACAAAGGCTTATAATATCAGTTTGAAATTATGTACTTTTAATTGTTTCACAACAGAAACTATACTTACCTTCCTTCCTTTTTTTTCATGCTATAGTATTAGTAATTTATAAGGATGTGTATATAGAAATCAACCACAATAATTCATTCCAATTTCAAAATTAATCTCAGCAGTATATCCTAATAAGATTTTTTTTTTTCTAAACTAAGACAATACATTCACTTTTCTAATACTTACCTGCCCACACAAGTGCCTTATTCCTACTCAGCATGGACATGTCCTTGATAAATAGTAACCCTTAACAACAACAAAAGGGAGGAGTGGGGGGAGGGGGCACTAACTCCTGCCTCTCCACATATCCTTAACGCTCTCCCTACTCCCCATGGCTGATGTCCCTTGATGCTCACTTAAACAGTGAAAATAAAGTTCTGTCTGCTTCTTGTCTGCAGGCTCCATGACAGATACTATCTCGTCTTGTTCTGTATGTTTGTCCAAATGGAAGCTCAAGTTCACCTTTGTGTTCCACAACTTTGTTGTTAATGGATAAATATCCCCTGTTAGTGCAAAGAAATTTCAACATTCTTGCCTGGAATTTTCGAATTGCTTTTGTGCAGACTTTGTCTTTACTAGCCTCCATTATGTCTACTTCAGCTTCAAGTTCCATTGGAACCACTTCTGTTGCCGATATTATGAATCACATTTAAGAGAACTGTCACAGCAGTGTTACAATGAAAACTTTCACTCAACTTGCTTCTTGTGCATTCAGTGCCACCCTTTAGAAGGTGGTGAAATTTGCTCTGGCTTCTGGAGAGACGGCAGTTTGTCTAGTCTGTAATCTCAGTGATCTTGTCTTTGTACTTAATTGCCCAATCTTTAACTTCACAATCTACGATTGCAGAGTTTGGTGAATCTCACCAATCCTAGGTTCATGGAGAAACAAATATCACTAAGCATGTTCTGGGATCTGCTTGGGCTCGCCCAAATGAGTGTAACCATATCAAGGCTCTCCTGTAATGAAAATCAGTTTGCAACAACTCTCCTGTGAATGTGTGATGGAGATCGGTTTTCAGTTATTTGAACTTAATATTTATTCTCAATTTTTGAGACAACATTTTCATTTGGTATGGCCAAAATATTTAGCTAAAATCAATTTCACCGGCTGTTTAAACCAGTTCCTCAGAATCAATGCTTGTGCAATCACATATATTTTACTTATGATACCTAAGTGTCAACTAAACTATTGCGTGATTAGTATTTTTGTTTGCCGATGTGAGAGAGTGTGCTTGCATGGGCGTGTTTTTATGAGTGTGAAACTATATGGATACATCTATTGCCTTTAACTTACTGTTAACGCCACATCACCAAGCAATGTCGGTCAGTCTTCAAGCGCAGTTACAAAGAAAGCATTTCAAGACTACTTGTTCAGACTAGTCAACGCCTTGTTCCCATGAGTACAATCAAAACAATTTAGTTCTGCAACTAAGGTGTTGAAAAGTAGGAGTTCCAAAAAACTACACCTGAAATGCATTTTAATATGTATGTCATTATTTTCTACTTGGGAGGAAGCTCACTGACTTTTAAATTTCACGTCTGCAGGATTCAGTGTTCCAGTTACTGATGCCAATGAGCCAAATAAAGCTCCTTGCAAAAAATGGACAGATCCGTTTTATCTGCTGACATGCTCTATCCATTCCAAAAGATACTGTCCTCTCTTATTCAAGCTAAACAATGCTTATGAACACAACTATCAAAATCCTTCATCTTCAATACAGCTAAACAACAATTATGCACAGAACAGCCCACCAATTAAAAAGAAAAAAAAAAGACCAACCTGATTATCAGGGTTTTATATGACATTGAAATTAGGATACATCACATGCCAAATCAGAAAACCAGATGATGGTAAGTGTGATATTTTACTGTGAAAAATTGTGAGTTCATAAAAATAATTACAGGTTACAAACACATAACAAGAATTCATACTGATAGAAACTGGTTTCCTTGTCACAGTCAACACACACAGTCTAACCCATTTTCTAAGAACAATAAAATTCTCTTGTTTTGAATTAAGTTTATTTTAGAGTAGTACAAGTAAAGAGTAATGTCCATTCAATTTCATTCTATGTGGACTAAAGTCTCCTTCATCAAACAATGGGAAATGGCCTAATGGTGTACATATGAAACGTTTATTAGTTGAAAATACAGTGAGCAATTGAGGACATCCTATCACTTTTTCTAGGATGAAAATTGATCAATAATATATAAAATCAAAACTTACAAAAACATTTACTCCATTTTATTTCCTATATCTAGAAAAACAAACCTACTGCATTCGAGAAGAACTGCATTCTATCTTATGTTAAACATTCAATTTATTATCAAATTTTTCCTTTTCAAACATACATTTTACCTTTAAGTTCACACAAAATTTCACTGTTGCAGAAAAAAGATCTATTTTTTCATCCAAGTCATGTATTGAATGAATCTTCTCAGTTCCATGCCCATACATTTTAAGAAAATCTACCCAGTTACTTTTTTCCTAATGAAACAAAGAATCCTGTTGGCGAGTGTGTGTGTGCACGTGCATGTGCATGTGCATGTGTGTGTGCATGCATGCGAGTGTGTGTGCGTGTGCATACTTGTGTGTCTGTGCGTTTGCATGCAAGCACAAACGCATATATTTCATTTACTTAAGTGTGTGTATTAGTGCTCGTGTTCCTGTGTTTGCACACTCATGCCTCAATGTGCCATGCACATATGTGTGTTTATGGTCATGAATCAGAATGGTCAGTAACTTTCATTTCAGACTCCCATCATGTTTTTCTTTTCTGCATTTTGACTTTCCCTTCATGTGTCTATGATCATATTGAGAAATTACAAACAGTGTTAAAGGTTTGAGGAATTACAAAGTGTGTGAAAGTTATGTTCAGCTGAAAGTCTTTTCTTTCTTTTTTTTTACACTGCTTGTAAAACACATTAGAAAAATACCGAAATTTATACACAGGGAGGGATTTAAGTATTTAAAGTGTTTCCAGAGAGGGAGAGACCACTTGCTTCAGTTTTATACAGGGATAGAGTTTAAAAAAAACAAACAAATGAATTTGTGTGTTAATTTGTTAAAAAGATGAATAATTCCTAAGCAAAACATCATCTTCATCCCCATGCGAAACAGCTTTCTTTCATGTTATTTTTTTTAAAAATGATCAGTCATTTCTGACTCTGAATGTCATAATGTCTGATACATAGATTCTCAGCCAGGATTCGTTTATTGGTGTGCTGTCCAATGACACTAACTTGTAAACAAGAACTCTTAGGAGAAAAATTAGTGTTAATAACACATATATTTTCTTTTCTTTTTTTTTTTTTTGGTATGCAGCATGGTGGGAAAGGGGGGGGGGGGGGGGCGAGGTGGAAGAGCTGTTGGGATAAATCTGACCTAAATGGTTGTTCATCATCCTCAGGAACGGACTGACTGGAAAAAGTCTGATCTACATCTATTTGCCCTGCCCAGCATCATGTCTGTTGTGCATGGAGTCCAAACAGATGTGGTGAGGACATCATTTCCGCCCCACGCTGTCAGCAAAAGGTAATCTCAGTCTTCATGTGCGTCAGTTCTTCCTTAAATCAATCTTCTCAGACGCTTTCAAACCAACTACAACTACAAAAAATTCTCACCTGATCCGAAAGAAGTTCCTTGGTGAGGCTGGCAAGAAGTTGAAGGACCATAAAGCTGCGTAGAAGCGATGTCGAGGCTGTGAGCGCTGGGGACGTACGTAGAACTGGCAGCAGTAGGATGGGAGTGGGAAGCAGAAAATCCTGAACTGTCTGACATGGCGCTTGAAGACGAAGCTTTCGGAAAACACATACACCAGAATACTGTCATTATGATTCATAAAGCTATCTCACAAGAAAACTGAAGACAGTAAAATCTGACAATTCATAGCAATTGCAATAGCATTTTAAACAATTATAACACACGCATGCTTGCAAAGTTACATGACAATGAACAGAAATAAACACACACACACACACAGAGGGTACAAAGTAACACTTATTTTCACACACAATGCGGAGGAGACAAGTAAATTTTCCACAAATGTCTTCTTCACATGTTACAAACAACAGACATCAAAAGGGGCACGAAACTAATACTCCCCAGATCAGAGTTAATTCACGTTACTTATAGTCAGGCCAACCACAAAACATTATATAAGACCTATCCACTTTGTCGATGTAATTCCTTACACAAGGGGAAAAAAAAATAATAATAATAAAAAAGCTGTAAAACAGTTAAAGCAGATTTTAAAAAAAAAAGCAAAAATAACTGAGAAAATTTTCTTTCTTTTTTTAAATCTTAAATCCGATTTAAAAAAGAATCTTTCATGAAAAAGAAAGTCACAACTGGTAGAACATCTCTGAACATGGGGTCTGCTGTAAAGTTAATGTAGACATCATGATAAGTCCAACACTCTACAAGAACATGCTTTCCTCCTTATAGTGATCGACACATCACACAGAATGCACCTAAAGCTTCTTTACATTTTAAATGATATGAGTGGGTGTAAAAAGGCTGGCCCAGGTATAATCGCCACAAATTTCTTTTTTCTTTATGGCCAACAAAGGAAGATGGTAAAAATTCTTTAAGGTTTGGATGGCGTTGAAAAAGTTTGCAATCTGTCCCAGCATTCCAGTCCTCTTGTCATAAGTCTCCGACATAAACTTGTCTGAACTGTGGGGTTTCATGCTGGTACCAACAGCATCAACTGCACAATATTTGTTTTTGGCGACATTCTCGGCAAGCTGATCAGCCACCATACTGCTTCCAATGCTGAAATGATCCAGAAACCAAGCAAAACTATGTCGTAACCATCAAATTTCAGACAGGCGTACACTTCAAAGTCAGGAGTTGAAGATGCTTGAAGTTATGACCAGAATGGCCTCTATGGCAGAAAAGGGTCAGATAGAATGAGAGAGCCTGTGTGTTTTGAGTTAGAAATCATGTAAGCGTCACAGTCAGTCTTTCAAGGTCAATATCTTCAAATAAAACACATGTTTCTTTCTTTTTTTTCTTCAAACTGAACATCCTTTTTTTTTTATAATAAGAATTCATTTTTCAAGCACACATACATTACAAATCAATCACATATATAGCAAATGATTACAAAACAACAACAAACACGTTTTCTTATACTGACCTTTCTGTTCTGTCCCTACGCCACACTGAAATCTACAGGAATTTTCAGGGAGACAGGACGACTGCTCCTCATCCAGAAACTCCTTCTTGATGAATGTCACCTCCAGATCACCATCGCTGTCTACGTCATCTTGCCTGGCCGAGTCTGAGTTTGTGTGTTCACCGACGGGCTCCAGCACACTGCCTACAAGACTTATACCAAGATCATTTACAATGTCCTTATTCTTGCCATCAGGCAATAAGCTATTTTCAGGCAAGCCATCAATCTGCAACTCTTTCCTCAATGGTTTCCCATCTTCAAGACTAGAAATGGCAAGCCTGTGGGGAGGCGGTGTGACACCCTCTCCTGAGCCTGAAATAAAGCGAGAAGCCTTGGCTTTGAAATTAACATTGGATTCACAGGACACTTTTCTTTTGGCAGGAGTCGGTGGATTTTTGCAAGATAAGTCTGTTTCATTGGCACTTGAGGTAGAAGCTGACTGTGACTTTTCATGCCAACTGGGCAATGAATCAATTTCAGAAACCGCAGGAGACACTCTACTCACTTCACTTACATCAATGGGATCTGTCCTGTGCATTGTGTTACTTCCTGACAGAATATTCTCACAACCCTTCTCTTTTGTCTGTACCTCTGCTTTCTGAGCATAGAAGCTGTTGCTGATAAACATGGTAGAGTTCTCCTCACTCTTGCAGACTTTTTCTTCCAGGATGTAGTGAAGGGACGATTCCTTGTCCACACTAAGGTTGATGTGTCCAATAATTTCAACACCATTATGAAAATCAAGGTAACCATGACACAACGCTTGAACTGACTTCACCAAAGCACTGATGAATTTCGCAGCAGATTTTTCATCAAGCTTATCCATTCTAACTTGTTACCAGTTCATATTCATCTGAAATCAACAACAAAAAAACAAGAGTCATTAACTGTAAAACAGCAATCTGGATCATAATTTTTTCAAACAAACAATTTAAAATAAACTGCATGGAGACTGACTTCACCTACCCCACAGATACTAGATCTGCCATTTGATGTGGATCCACACTGCAGATAGAGATATGCACCAAACTATAATGATTTCATTCTTAGGCCACATTCTCATCTTTCCACCAGATTCTCTTGAAATTGCTTCTGTGCTTTCCATATCAATTTGTTAAACAGATCTTGGAGCTGCCCTTCCATCCAGGTGAGTACTATGGTACCACACCAAAACTGTGTTTTTTTTTTCATTGTGCAACATTTTATCTCCATCTTTCACTAAATTTCACTTAAACTGTAGCCCCCCCCCCCCCCCCCCCCCCCCCTCCCCCCCGCTTAATTTTGCACACAGACAAGCAGATGACAGTGAAAACATAACTTTGGCAGGGGTTATACTATGTCAAGAGGCATCACATATGATCTCCTTCATGCTTTCCAAATCTGCAGACTAACAAGGTTTGAAAAAAAGAGCCTTTTGATGTAAAAATTCCAAAGAAAAACTCTGTGTTATGAATTCTCTTAAAGGTTTCTAATGAACTAACCTTTTAAAAACAACACCACAAACAAATCATGGACATAGCGAGGCAAAAAATACTTGGTTCAGTTGATCAATCTACAGTTCCTATCTATACAGTATATTACTTACTATAGTGTAGATCATTTTGCATCATCATTTATGTCACCTCAATAGAAACGTTGCACTTTCTTTCAAGAAGGAGTCAAATTTAACAATACAGGATCTACTGTCTGATCTAAACTTGTTCCCAAATTTAATATGAATTTATCAAAATCCCACACCAACATTTAATGCGTTTGTCTCTGGTCCACTTCCATCTTTTGTCAAAGCTTTGTTCAAACAGGTTCAGCAGTTTTGAGTAACCCTGCTAAGGGACAGACAAGAAATCACATGTGGATAACAAATAATCATTAAATGGAAGTAAAAAATAACACAATAATCATACATCTACTGGATATTTTAATCCATATCATGAACACTACCCAGTTAATGGAGTTTAGATGTTTTAGATTCTGGATTGAAGGTTAGACAAGTGGGGTAGGACTCGGAAGTGTTGTGTGTGTGTGTGTGTGTGTGTGTGTGGTGTGTGTGTGTGTGTGTGTGTGTGTGGTGTGTGTGTGTGTGTGTGTGTGAGAGAGAGAGAGAGAGAGAGAGAGAGAGAGAGAGAGAGAGAGAGAGAGAGAGAGAGAGAATGAACAACTGGTAATACTACAGACAAGCTGGACTTTGTGCAAAATTCTGTATGTATGTAGTCTGACAGATCAATAAATTTTTCCTTTTGAGTACCAATAATTGTCACAAAAGAAAGAAATCAAATTGCACAGATATTGTTTTTAATTACTGTTCACTTTTAATTCCATGAAGCTGATGATTTAAAATGCCTGACCGATGTGAGAAGTGAAGAAAAGTTATTTACGAATTTTTTCAGCCATTATTACAAGAGAAATCACTCTTAACAAACGAATGACGTCAAACGCTCTTTAATCATAAAGATCAGATTGTAGATCCAAAATAGTATATGTTTCCATGGAAGATAGTAAATATAAGTTATATCGAAACAAGCAAACATTTAAGCTGTTTTTAGTTCAAACATAAATCATACATCAATAACGAAAATATCAACGAAGAAGAGAAATCAATTATTGGGAATATAAATTTTGATACAGTTGCTAAGGGTTAGTTGCTACGATGATTTACTTGTTTACATTTCGTTTTAGGAACGAAGACAAGCAAATCATCGGAAACTTGATTAAGTTTCATTTAATAGTTGTTGGTTAGAATTAGATTATTATATTGCGTTTATCGATAGTTTGTTATAGTATTATTTTTGCTTCGATGTCATGTTGGTAGGATGATGTCGTAGAGTTGGTCGTTAGATTTGTTTCGATGTTATGTTGTTAGGGTGATGTGGTAGTGTTGGTCGTCCGATCAATTGACGACGAGCATGTATAAAAGGAGAGTGTTTTTTGTGTTCGGGGTTGTTCTTGCGCAGTTCTCTGCGTTGTTCTTGCTGACGGGTCTCGCCGACAGATGCTTGCTGACCATCCTGCTGATATAAAAGAAAGAGAAACATCGATTCTGGTCTGGTCTAAGATTGTTTGCCTGGCTGATCTGAGCGCTGGTTGCTTGCTGTCTCTGCTACTTCTATTGATCCACAACACCACCCAGCAGATTTAGTCTGCATGATTAATCTGTGCAAAGTGGCAGGCACGAAGATGAGATAAAAGTTGAAAATCCTTGGTTCGATCGGCTCTTGCCTTTGCCCTAAGCCCACTCTTAGCGCAAGAAATCAAGAAGAAGAAGATGTCTACCAAGGGCATCGCTCGTACGATCTCCCGTCAACACATCCCTGCCTTCTCTATTGCGACTATCAAAGTCTCAAGCCCGAAGACTGACTTCATATCCCTGATGGCTTCAACATCGACGCAACCACTTTCCCCAAGGCCTGCTACTAGTCCCCACTTTG
Source organism: Conus ventricosus (assembly GCA_018398815.1). Lineage (NCBI taxonomy): Eukaryota > Metazoa > Mollusca > Gastropoda > Neogastropoda > Conidae > Conus > Conus ventricosus. The sequence continues at coordinate 50,390,727 of CM031599.1, read as the reverse complement.
CTCAACAACCACTGGCAGTCACGCTATGTCAGGATGGCAAAACCTGACACATGAGGACAAACTCCTGCCTGCAGAACTCCAGTAGCTGTCTTAGAAGCTGTCAACACGCATGAAAAAGGGCCTTTGATCCAGCTCAACGTCAACGAACTCATCGTATCAGAAGTCACTGCGGAAGAAGAAGAAAGAGAGAAGACAGAGGCAAGCAGCAAAACAAAGTCCAACATCCTTCTTCCAGACTTCGATGGCACTGACAGACAGAAAAAGAAGCTACAGAACCTCCTTGAAAAGTACTCTCCGACGCCTTCATGACTGACTGTACAGATCTGGGCTACACTGATGCAGTGACACATCGGCTGAAGACTACAGATGAAAAACCAGTGGCTCAACCATATCGTAGAATTCCTCCCCATCAATTTGAAGAAGTCAGAGTCACCTGAAAGAACTACTGAAGAAGGGCATCATAACTGAGAGTTACAGCCCCTACGCTGCACCGATTGTCATCGTCAGGAAGAAAGACGGGTCCATCCGACTTTGCGTCGACTACCGCAAGTTGAACTCCAAAACCATCAGAGATGCTTCCCTCTCGCCCAGAATCCAAGAGTCTTTCGACGCTCTGGTCGGGTCACAGTACTTTTCCACCCTTGACCTTGGCTCCGGCTTCCACCAGATAGCCATGCACCCTGACGATCAACATAAGACGGCTTTCACCCTCCAGTGGGCCTCTTTGAATATACCAGAATGCCAATGGGCCTCTGCACAGCACCAGCCACGTTCCAGCGACTGATGCAGTCTACGATGTCCGAATTCATGTTCCAGTTCCTCTTGGTCTACATCGACGACCTCCTGATCTACTCAAAGACCTTTGAAGAACACCTGAACACTTGGAACGCCTGCTCCGAAGAATCAGAGAAACGGGACTCAAGTTGAGGGCAGACAAATGTCAATTCCTGCGACGCCAAGTCATCTACCTGGGGCACACCATCTCTGCTGAAGGGGTATCCTGCGAAGACCCAAGGTACGGGTTTGTCAAGGAATGGCCAGTCCCCACTACAACCTCTGAGCTCCGCAGTTTCCTGGGTTTCGCCAGCTACTACCGGCGGTTCATCAGAAATTTTGCCAAGATAGCCGGTCCCCCTCCACGACTTGGTCTCCAGCGACAAAAGCAAGAAAAAAAACGCCGACATCACCACAACGCTGGGCCCAACACCATGAGGAAGCTTTCAGAAAACTGAAGACCGCCATGACTTCAGCACCTGTCCTGGGCTACGCAGATTTCACCAAGCCTTTCATCCTGGAGACTGACGCCAGCCACGACGGACTGGGCGCCATTCTCTCTCAAGAACAAGATGGGCGACGCCAGGTCCTGCCTATGCAAGCAGAAGGCTACGTCCAACAGAAAAGAATCAGGCCAATTACTCTAGCATGAAGCTAGAATTCCTCGCCATGAAGTGGGCTGTCACCGAAAAATTCAGAGACTACCTCCTGGGCTCCAAGTTCGTCGTCTACACTGACAACAATCCCCTTGCCCACTTCAAGACAGCTTCCCTGGGCGCCTTAGAGCAACGCTGGGCTGCTCAGTTAGCACAGTTCGACTTCGAAATCAAGTACCGCCTGGCAAGACAAATCCTGCTGACGCCCTTTCCAGACTGCCCCCACCACGGAAGATGAAGCCCGCTGCTACTCCTGTCCCACCCCAGATTGCTGCCATCCAAGAGACAGACTGCAGAGTCACGCTTATACCGGAACAACACCCCCTGATGCTGAAGAAGACGCTGGCTGAAGTACGAGCAGAGCAAGCACGAGATCCAGTCATCGCCCCAGTCCTGGCAGTATGGCCGGAAGAACCCCCCACAAGAGGAAACCGAGATCTTCAAACCCTTTGCCAGCAGCACTCACGACTCTTCTTGGAAGACGGGATCCTCTACAGGAAGGTCGAAGATCTGCAACATGGGCCCTGCCGACAACTGGTCCTGCCCAGCACGATGAAAGAAGAAGTCCTGACCTCCCTTCACGACGACATGGGCCACCAGGGAATCAACCCGCATCATGGGCTCCTGCGCACACGAGCGTACTGGCCGGGCATGCACGGGGACGTGGGACGTCACATCTCCAACTGCCAGAGATGCACCCTGGGGCAACATCCCAAGACTTTCACCACGTCAGGACACCTTCAAGCATCGCGACCATTAGAAGTCTTGGCCAAGATTTCACCAAGTTAGAAGCTGCCAGCGACGGTAGAGAAAACATCCTGATAATGACAGACGTCTTCTCCAAGTTTACACAAGCGGTACCCACCACCAACCAAGAAGCCTCCACTGTGACCAAAACTCTGATCAAAGAATGGTTCCTGAAGTACGGGGTTCCAGAACGTATCCACAGCGACCAAGGGCGAAATTTCGAGTCCAACCTGATCGCCGTGCTCTGCACGATGTACAACATTAAGAAGACCCACACGACCCTACCATCCCCAGGGCAACGGGCAATGCGAGAGGTTCAACCGCTCCATGTTCAAGCTCCTTCGTTTCCCTCACCCATGAAGAGAAAAGGAATTGGCCTGTCCACCTGCCGGAACTGGTCCAGGCCTACAATAACACGCCTCACGCGACCACGGGTTTCGCACCACATTTCCTACTATTCGGGCAACACCCAAGACTCCCAGTCGATGACATCTTGGGCAACGACAACCAGCCAGTTGAACTCGACACCTGGGTCAATCTTCACCAGGCTCGCCTGAGAGACGCCTACAGCAAGGCACACCAACAGTCCCAGAAAATCGCCGCCAGGAGAGACGAAGCCAGGCGGAAGACGTCTTCCTCCATCCTGTCTGAAGGGGACCTGGTCTACCTTCGCAACCGGGAGAGAGGGAAGTTGCAAGATGCCTGGAAGCCTCAACTATTCCAGGTCGTCACGCGGCCCTATAACAACGACGCCTACGTGGTACGACCATTGGCTGGAGGAATCGACCGCACGGTCAACAGGAAGGACATGCTGCCAGCCGCGAACCCAGAGGAAGACTCGAAGGCGAGGACGAAGACCCAATACCCCCTCCCACACGAGAAGAAGACTCCAACAGCGAATCCGAGGAAGACTTCGTAATGATGAACATTCCCCAGACTCCTGAACGGAAGAAACCAGTTCCGCTGCCTACACCGGTTCCGTTTCCTAGAAGATCCCTAAGACTTGCCAGCAAACCAAGAAAAGTTTATTCTGAGAATGCAGTAATTTTTGTTTAAAAATAGTGGTTAGGAATAGAAAGTTAGGCATTCTCCAGAGAAGAGACGTTTGGAGAAAGAAAAGTTAGCAAGATTAGAATTTGAAAAGTTAGGCATTTCTCTTTCATAAGCAGAAAAGAGACATTTGGAGAAAGAAAATAGGAAAAGTCAGCAAGAACAAAGTCAGCAAGAACAACAACCTCAGCAAGAACAACTTCACTATATTTTTGAAAAGTTATCTTTGCTAAAAGTTTGATTTTTATTTTCTTTTGACACTGTCTATTTTATAACAGATCTTCCATGGAAATATACAAAGATATTTTTCATCTCTCGTGTGTAGTTTGGCTACAGAATGGCTGAGAAAGAAAGAGTTCCTTCTCCCTGTTCCCGTTTTGATTCTCAGTGCCTTATTTATAAAATAACGCACTAGAATCAAATCACCCCTAAAATGATCATAAGTCGTAAAGCTCCTTTTGTTAAACTATTAATTCCTTCTACCCCTTGATTCAAACTTGCCTTATTCATGAAATAACGCAGTTTGAATCAATGCCTTCAATTATAATTTCATAACAAACCCGATTCCCCTGATTCAAACTCGCCTTATTTATAAAATAACGCAGTTTGAATCAATGCCTTCATTTTGTTCTTTCATTTCGGTTTGCCTTGTACAACAACGCAAGCTGAATGAAAAGAGCATGTCACATGAATAATCGGGATTTTCCCCTTCTATTTGATTATCATATTGCCTATTAAAGATAGTGATATGAATCAAATTGTCCTAATCTCTTTAAAAAGAATAAGAAGTATCAAATATACTCTATTCTTTTCATTCAAGGAGGACCTTGAATAATCGAGAGAGGGGGGAGGAGAAAAGTATTTGGAAGGGGCAGTAACCCTAATACAGGAAATTGACTAGGAAGTGGAGTTATATACCCATCCTAGCACCTGTCCCAACTTTCGATTCAATGAGGGCATTGAAAAACAAGAGTAGGGGGCAGATGTGGAGAAGTGAAGAAAAGTTATTTACGATTTTTTCAGCCATTATTACAAGAGAAATCACTCTTAACAAACGAATGACGTCAAACGCTCTTTAATCATAAAGATCAGATTGTAGATCCAAAATAGTATATGTTTCCATGGAAGATAGGTAAATATAAGTTATATCGAAACAAGCAAACATTTAAGCTGTTTTTAGTTCAAACATAAATCATACATCAATAACGAAAATATCAACGAAGAAGAGAAATCAATTATTTGGGAATATAAATTTTGATACAGTTGCTAAGGGTTTAGTTGCTACGATGATTTACTTGTTTACATTTCGTTTTAGGAACGAAGACAAGCAAATCATCGGAAACTTGATTAAGTTTCATTTAATAGTTGTTGGTTAGAATTAGATTATTATATTGCGTTTATCGATAGTTTGTTATAGTATTATTTTTGCTTCGATGTCATGTTGGTAGGATGATGTCGTAGAGTTGGTCGTTAGATTTGTTTCGATGTTATGTTGTTAGGGTGATGTGGTAGTGTTGGTCGTCCGATCAATTGACGACGAGCATGTATAAAAGGAGAGTGTGTTTTTGTGTTCGGGGTTGTTCTTGCGCAGTTCTTGCGTTGTTCTTGCTGACGGGTCTCGCTGACAGATGCTTGCTGACCATCCTTGCTGATATAAAAGAGAAGAGAAACATCGATTCTGGTCTGGTCTTAAGATTGTTTGCCTGGCTGATCTGAGCGCTGGTTGCTTGCTGTCTCTGCTACTTCTATTGATCCACAACACCACCCAGCAGATTTAGTCTGCATGATTAATCTGTGCAAAGTGGCAGGCACGAAGATGAGATAAAAGTTGAAAATCCTTGGTTCGATCGAGCTCTTGCCTTTGCCCTAAGCCCATTTGCCACACCACAAACAATGAACTTATGAAATTAGGCCGATACATGCACAGGGTCATCATCGTAGAAATTGGACCAAACTTTCACTTACTTCAATCTCAACTTAAAAAGTTAAATCAAACAACTGAAACTGTATTATCTGACGTTTTTGGCTACAAAAACTGAAGAAGTAAATAGTTGTCTTATAGTCTTTTCCACTAATCTAAACTCTTAAAGCATCCTGTGAATTCTGAGATATGTCCCTTTTTAGAGTGAAATGATTATCTGTAGCTGTTTGACAAGCATTCCAAAAATATAACTGTTAATTTTTGACACAAAAATCAGCTTATCCATTAGAGGTTCAAAGAAACATAATGCATATTAAAATGATATTTACAAATCAAGTTTGGTTCAGCTACTGAACAAATTCAGAGAAATAGTGAGCCAGTTCCAGAAATTAGTCTCTACCATTCATTTTACAACAGCAACAACAACAAAAATAGTGAAGAAAAAAAAATCAAACTAAAACATGTAAACAAAAACAAAATATTTAAAACACCTATGATCAAGTTATCAGCTTTGTTTGACCAGTTTGCCTTTGCCGAGTGGGTAGTTTTTGAAATTAACAAGGTAACCACCACCAGAACACATCGAAACAAGCTGTGGCAGATGTACTGGGCTACTGAGCATACTAGATGAACAGTAATAAAGCAGACATTAAAAAAAAAAAAATGTTTCCAGGCAAATCCAAATGTTGGAAACAAGTCACACATAATAGAATTTGTTGTATATGCACAGTTTTACATAAATTCATATAATGAGACCAGTTAAAGTAGGCTAATCATTTTTCCAGCATTTTTGTTCTAGTCACCCACTGATACATTATGCTATTTTAAAAAAGAATGTAAGTAATCTGCCATGGCAATGCATGTTGTGTGCCACAACTGTTGTTCAGTGATTACAGCACAGCAAGCAAAGTTGCAATTCAATATTGTGAGCTCAAATCCTGTTGGTCATTGCTGACAATAAAAACTGATACTGGCACTTTACTTACTGATAATCTCATTATATTATTATGTTGTTCTGGTCTTAAGTGGGATAATACTTTCAGTATCATTATTTAAAAGATCCTTGCCTCTTTTTGGGGATGGCTATCTCCATCTACTGTATCATAGGATGTGGGTGTGGATATCAACCAGGATATAACCTGAATGTAACTAAAATATGCCCTGTCGTTTGCTAGAAGTAGAATATTGGTAAACGAACCATCGGATAGCCGCCACGCTGGTGTGAACGAATGCAAAATGGGTCTCGGGGTCTATCGAGAGCTTGGCATCTAGGCCTAATGTTCATTCCGTTAGTTTACCGACTAGAACAGCGAATTACCATTGTATTGTACAAACAAACAGTAAATCCAATACCAAAGACGCGAGTTAACCCAGTGAATATAAAAAAAACAAGACGCACAACGCAATGCAATGGGTCATTCAATGAATGATTCATTCCCTAAACAAAAGCGGAACCGACAGCCACACCGTCACTGTGGACCAATTTGAAAGTGAAACAGCCATATCATCCGTTAAGTCGTGTGCTTCGAATAATGCCTTATAATCGCAACGCCACATCACGCTATAAAAATGCATCACTCTTATTAATGCTCCAAGTTAAAATGCAGAAATGCTTTGATTTTAGAGTAAATAGTTTACGCTTTTACCTGTCCTGTGAGGGCGCAGATGAAACTATCAAAACGAGGCTAATGTGGCTGCACTCCATAATGCTCAATGTCGGGGTGCTCAAGGTCGATAGTTAGGAAAGTTGAACGCTTAGGCAGTGCAAATTTGTGTTTGGCCAACATGCCCCTTGTTCAGTGCTAGTTCACGAAAGGCCAACACAGAAGGCCTCTTCGAAGCACGGATGTCAAAACAAAGGGATATCTTTTTCTATGTCTGTAGGACCGTCACCTCTTTGACCAAAAAAAAAAAAAAAAAGAAAAAAAAAATTAAGTCGTGCCACGCCCCCCTCCATCTCTCTCCACCCCACCGCCATCTCCCGCTACATAGCTGGGAAACCCGCCCCCCAAGGTAAGGTGAGGTAAAGTTGCTTACAGCCCAGCCGACCACAAAGGGCCATATCAGGGCTGTCACCGCGTTGAAGCGAACTCTCAAGTCAACTTGACATGTGCCTTCAGTGTAAGGGAAAATACTACATGACAGAAAAAACGGTCTGCAGAGAAGAAACACCCTCAGGCATTTTTTTCAGCCCATATTTACTTAAGCTCTAAAGGGGATCGGATGAATTCAATGTCATATGCCCTTCCGCTATTAACTGAGTTTGCTTCATTATGCTGTCATATGGTACAGTCAGAATCAATTGTTTTGATGACCATGAGTGGAGTGCAATTTCTCTGGTAAGGGAAATTGAATGAACAATATTGAATGATATGGACTGGATGACACGGGAAACGACTGAATGATGCGTCAGCTGGCAGGTCTTCAGTCGGCACTACCCAGGTAGACAGCCCATTGTGTAAACGAGTGTGGATTGTAAAGCGCTTAGAGCTTGGTCTCTAGCTGAGAACAGGCGCTACATAAGTATTCACTATGATAATACTAATGATAATGCTGCTCTTCCTGATGATCTCTGGATGGTCTCCCCATTGTGAACGGTATACTGTGCACTTCCAGTCATCCAATCCAGTGAACACTGATTCCATGTTGCTCGGGTTACGGGTGTTTCAGAACATAATTTGTGGAATCCTACCGAGTAGAATGTCATTGTTGGAGCTTCTGATGGCGTAGTGTTTCCTCTGGTAGTGCTAACTGCATGCGCAATCTCCTTCAGCACTTTGTTGTAATTCCATGTGTACCATCCCTTGGTTAATTAACGCTTCTTTGCATGAACTCAGGACAAGCCCCACAGTTCATTTGCCCTGACGGAGTAGACATGCAGGGTTATCTGGTTACCCCCGTTTCACCAGCTTTGATTTCGAGGGCAGGGGGTGATCCTTAGAGGTGTCTTATTTCATTCCAGCTGAAACTGTTCACACTCTTCACGTGTAGTCCGCTGCCTCTGTTGGGCTTGCTGTATTCTCTTCTGGACTCACTTTGCATCCCCTTCTTTCTTCAACTCATGTATCACCATGTCTCTCTTGGTTTTCCATTTTGCCTCGACAAGTACTTCGTTTCTGTTGACCTCAGCCCCTGTCTGTTGGTTTGTGTGTGTCCAGTCATTTCCTTGATCTTGAGAATTACCTTTGCCATGCTCTCTGCCTTCTGGACTTTCCATTTTCTACCAGTCTTAGCTTGGGCTCGATTGACCTTGAACTTGTTTCCCCCAGTCCTCAAGCAGGGTCAGTAGCTTCAGTGAATTTCAGGGACAGCTTCAGCTTTGCTTAATTAATGCCAGTAGAGTACATGTCATTGAAACCAGGTAGGACACCGAGCTATTTTGTTGTGTACTTGGTGATTTGGCCCTCATGGTTTCCACTGTGCTGGTGCTGTTATCATGTATCATCAGAGGCTGGAGAAGCCTCAGGATCCGCATAACTGTAGACAACGGCCCCAGAGGCTGGTCTGATATCTGCAGGCTTTCCTCTGCCATTTGCTTGCTTTTCTTTCTCCTTTTCGTATTTTTCAAGGAGTCATCAAACCACTTTCCAAGGCTCTTGACTGCTTCTTCTGTCACTGTTGGAATGGCTTAATTAGCTGCAGTGAACGTAACTGTTCCAGCTACTTTTCTTTTCCGCAGGGAGAGGCTTCCTGGTTTTTGTTGTTGTTGTTGTTGTTGTTGTTGTTGTTGTTTGTTGTTGTTGTTGTTGTTGTTGTTGTTGTTATTGTTGTTGTTTGTTTGAAGCAAATCCTCAATGAAACAACTGCCTCGTGTAATTTAAGTGCCTCAGTGTTTTGTGTGTTTTATCCTCCTTTGTGGAACTGTTGTGTTGTCCTTGAGGGATTCTAAAGGGGGCATTTAGTATGCATTCCCGAGGTCCGCTGAACTTGTATGGCTCAAGCGTGTTTTCAAGATGATTGCCAACACAGACAATATTGAAGAAACTGCACAGCCCTTTGCTATTCCAGTGTCCAGATTCATCCAGCCTATTGTATATTCCTTTGTGAATAAAATCATTGAGAAGCCATGGAATTTCTTTTTCATGATTTTTCGTATGTTCTTTGGGACATGACACATCAAGTGGACAGATGAATCTTTTTTTTTTTTTTTTTTTTTTTTTTTGTGCTGTCCCTTCATCTGTGCCACCTCAGTTAGCATTGCACCCTCGCCGCTCATTTCGACACCCCATCCACAGCCACAGCCTGGCCCGGCCCGCCACAGCCCTGGCACCGGCAATCCACAGGGAACAGTCGAAGTCAAGTCGTAAAGAGGCAACCCACCGGAGGAAACACTGCACTGCTGCCGAGTCACTTCGGTGATGTTCAGTGGCGCCTGTTTTGAACCAATATACGCAGGACACCACCTTTACTACTAAGCCCCCTACTGACGACAATAATTGCTTAGTCGCGGAGCCGGCGTGAGTGAGCTCTCCCTCCAGAGGGCGCCGCCACGTCCGTCCAACGACAGCCCCCACGGACTCGCTGATACTGGTGACCCCGACAGAATCAAACCAAGGCCACAGACGTGGAAAGGACATCGAATATGAGGTCACCATGAGAGCAGGGCATGAAGGGCCACATAATTTGAGACTTTTTTTTTTTTTTTAAAGCTGATCGATGAGAATGAGGATGATGAAGATGATGCTACGGATTTTCATTCAGGTCTGAGACTGCATGACAGGGCCGTACTCTACGCTTACTTTCATAATATATCCCTGCATCAATCAGGCCTGAGAGATACAGACACCAGCAGTGTTGATCTGGAAATTTGAGCAACACTCTCAGAGACGCATCCATTAAGTGGATGAAACTCGACTGTGTTGTCCCAGTCTTCCCAACTGGGCCCTTAGCAACTCGATTCGGGGCAGAAAAATCCCACATGACTCCGACAGGAATCGAATCCACGACCTCCCAGCTAGGAGTTACTAACCACTTCGCCACGGCGGCTGGTTCCAGATGAATCATCTTGGGTGGAACTTGCATTCCGATTTGACTTGTGATCGACAAGTTGAATCTGGCTGTCATTCCCTGTGGCAAACTCCAGGCAACAAGGAAGCACTGATTCTCATCCTATTTTTATGTTAAAGAAAGATTCACCGAAGAAATGACTGAATAAATTTTCATATGATAAGGCTCCAAAAGTTTTTTTCATTTGAAAATTATCAAAGTGTTATCTTTTTTTTTTTTTTTTTTTTGTATGACATTTTATACTGAACATTCTTCCCATGTTCATATAAGTCAAAGTATGACAGTTTTGGGTGGAAACATTCTGTTGTAAGGCTTTTTTTTTTAGGTCACCCTTGACTTGCTGCTCCTTTTTAAATTTTATTCAGTTTTGAGATGATAAGTATATTATAAAGTATCTGTGAGGCAAACCGGCCAAATAAATGCAAAGGAGCTTTGCAATTTTGTTATTTTGAGCTATCTGAAAGACAAGTCAGGCCAATCAAAGACAAAGAAGCATTGATATGATGTTGCTTTAAGCTGTCTGTTAGACAAACCGGACAAGCAAAGACAAAAGGAGCTTTGAGAGTTTCTTGTTTTAAGCTGTCTGTGAGACAAACTGTGTAAGTAAAGACAAAGAGCATGACATTGCCTTTGGGGTTCTAGACCTCTTCTTTCCAGAAATCGCGAGCAGCTTCGAGAGACCATACGCTGGTGAGCTACAACCCTCCTGGCTCCAATCTCTATGGCGAGAACTTTGGCTTGGTGGTAAGGCTTCCTCAAGCTGCTGGCTAGAATGGTATCCTTTTCTGTCTTGTAGATATGTAAACGTATGGTTATCTGCCTTTTTGACATTGCAAAATCCTTTGATACAGACTTGCACACCGATAAACTGAGAATATAATTCAAATAATTTCAGTTAAATTTTGTCGTTTTTCTTTCACAGAGGGAGTGAGTGTGGTGCTGGACGTGACGGGGGTTTGGAGGGGAGGGGGGGGGGGGGGGGGGGGGGGGGGTAAATGTTCTGATCCAAAATTCAACAGCAGCATCTGGATCAGTTATGTTGTAAACTGATGAGAGATTTGAGCTAAGCAAGTCATGTAGAAAATCTTGGTTGTTAAAGTTTGTAAAGCAACGGTAGGTTATTGTCTTGTGTCCTGTTTTGGGAACTTTTACTCCTTTTTGGACCATGTGACACACACTGGGTAATGATCACTACAGTTTAGAACAGGGACACAGGCTTCTGCTATGTTAGTTTTATCTGAAACATAAATATGGTCGATAAGTGTCTTCGAGTTTGGTGTGACTCTCGTTGGAGATTCGATGAGTTGATGTAGGTTAAACAGATTGAATGCTTGCGTCCATTGATTTTGCGCTTTCAGAAGGTCTGTGTTAAAGTCTCCGAGTAAAATAATTTCCTTGGATTCTAGTGAGACTGCATCCATCATCGGAATAAATTTGTCGACCCAGTTTACTCTTTCAGATGGGTTCCTGTAGCAGAATCCAACCAAAATGGAAGGGTTTCTTTTCAGCTTGACTTCTATCCAGACACATTCTACACCGTTACGTTCTAGGTGTAGAAGTCGTTTGAAGCTAAGGGTTTCGCTGATGAAGATAAGAAGACCCGTCTCTTTCGTTTGTGCAGGATCTTTCCGGATTACGTTATATCCTGGAATAGCTTCATCATTGTCGGTAATGTGTGTAGTTAATCTGGCTTCAGAGAGCCCTAAAATATGAAAAGGTTTACCATGATTCCAAATCAGTGTTGATAGATCTGATGTCTTGTTAACTGCATGTTGGATATTAAGGTGACAGATTCGAAGTCCTTCTTTGCATGGCCATACAGACTGGTTCTTGCTCATTTGTAGTTGTGCACTGATGTGATGATAGTAGGAGACGATTTCACACGTTAACTGACGCTGGGGTTTGTATGATCCAGGAACACAGTAAGATCACATAAAAGGGAGGGAAAATGGGTTTGGTTTACACACCGTGACAACTTTGGGAAACCAGAAACGTATGAGAAGAAAAGAAAATCTTCACAGTATTATGTCAGTAAGCTCCTCAATCAGATGGTACTGATGGATACACTTTTCTGAAAGGAACATGTACAGTCACTCATAAAGGAAGTACATTTGAAGCAAAATTACAAATAAGGGGATAGAAGGAGAGGAAAAAAAAAGTAGAGTAAAACTGAAGACAAAAAATGCAAAGGATCAACACTTCAAAACGAAAACAAATTAAAAAAAGAGAGGGAAAAAAGTCACTTATAAATTCACAAGTAACAAAGCCGCACTTGTAAAGTGCGAGTTGGCTATGCAAAAATTGCCTCGCTCGCAGTAAATAGCAGTTTTTCTGGGAGTCTCCTGCTGCAGAGGCTTTGTTCAGTCTCTTTTCTAAGGCGCACAGTCTCGCACTTTTACGAAAACTTCTTATATATACGTGAAGTCCACTTAGATAACATGGAATCAGCACTGCCGGCACAGGGTAAAAGTTACACACACACACACACACGCACACACACACATAGTAAGGCTATGGAAATCAAGCATCGCAAGTTAATTTTGCATGGCAGAAAAACATGTGTAGGATGTGAGGAAAACCACAAGGTGAAGCCTTGTGTACCACAGTACCTTGGTCTACACTTCGCGGCACAGTCTTCTGTTGCAGCGGAGATGTTTTTGTTTCATTTCTGGCTCCACGGAAATATAACGAACGGTAAAAGTTAACGGAAACTCTCTCTCTCTCTCTCTCTTCTCTCTCTCTCTCTCTCTCTCTCTCTCTCTCTCACACACACACACACATATACAGACAGCACACTCATACAGAACACACACACACACACACACACACACACACACACACACACACACTTAATCCCCCTACAAATACACACTCAAACGGAAACTGCTACCATTCGTAAGAACTTAATCCGTGGCCATACAAATGCAAAAACAAACATTTATGCTCTCTCGCACACACACAAAACTGGAACCTGAATCAGAAGTGTGGG
>CM031599.1:50357583-50367583 GCA_018398815.1 Conus ventricosus | reverse complement strand
ACAAATGGCTCATAAGTCAGCCGTTTGGCGTAGAAATCCATATGATTCATGGTCATACATGAGTTATCTTTTTCAATTTCCTATCGATGATTCAATATTTTGTGAAAAGCGCCCACTAACTTACAGTTATGATTTTTTTGGGTTAAAAGTTTCATACAGTAGATAATAGAATTCAACGGCAATTGCCAGAGAAAAAAACAACCCATAAGTATAACATATTCCGGTAAACGTAGACCTACAATCTGTGCTTTGTAAGAATCTCATTTACTAAATCAGTGAATATTTTACCAGAAGATAAGATAAGATAATGTTGCTTATAGCCCAGCCGACCGCAAAGGGCCACATCAGGGCTGATTTTACCAGAACCACTGAACGTAAGTATATATTTTTTTTAAAGCATGCAGTTAATACTGTCTTTATTATAACCCACAGACCCCTGCATTTTCCTGTTGTTTTTTTTTTTGTGCTGTCCCAACCCCTACGCTACCTCAGAGGCAGTGCACCCACGCCGCTCATTCCGACACCCCATCCACAGCCACAGCCGGTCGGCCCCGCCGCAGCCCGGCACCGGCAATCCACAGGGAGCAGTCATTGTCAAGTCGTCAAGAGGCAACCCACCGGAGGAGACACTACACTGCCGCCGAGTCACTTCGGTGGTGTTCAGTGGCGCCTGTTCTGATCTAACATACGCAGGACACCACCTACTAAGCCCCCTACTGACGACAATAATTGCTTAGTCGCGGAGCCGGCGCGAGTGAGCTCTCCCTCCGGAGGGCGCCACCACGTCCGTCCAACGACAGCCCCCATGGACTCACCGATACAGGTGACCCCGACGGAACCAAACCAGGCCACAGACGTGGAGAGGACATCGAAATTGAGGTCACCATGAGAGCAGGGCATGAAGGGCCACAGAATTTGAGACATTTTTTTTAATGCTGATCGATGAGAATGAGGATGATTAAGATGATGCTACGGATTTCCATTTCGGTCTGAGACTACATGACAGGGCTGTACTCTACGCTTCCTTTCATATATATCCCGGCATCAACCAGGCCCGAGAGATACAGGCACCTGCAGTGTTGGTCAGGAAATTTGAGCAACACTCTCAGAAACGCATCCATTAAGTGGATGAAAACTCCACTGTGTGGTCACAGTCTTCCCAACTGAGTCCGCAGCAAACTCAACTCTGGGTAGGAGCGGTCGGGACAGAAAAACCTACATGACTTCTGATGGGATTCGAACCCACGACCTCCCAGCCGGGAGTCATTTTCATTATTAATTACTACCATTTCCTTGAAAATGACGCTTGTTCCTAAACATTTAAGCATTAGGTCGGATATCTTATATGCAATCAGAGTTAATCATCCCATTTACTTTAAATGACGCTCGTTCCAAACATTTAAGCATTAATCTCGGCTGAAACCATTTAAGTATTAGATCGGTTATCTTATATGCAAACAGAGTTGATGACTCCCATTTACGTTAAAATGACACGTGTTCCGAAACATCTAAGCATTATTCTCAGCTGAAACCATTTAAGCATTAGATCGGTTATCTTACATGAAAACAAAGAGCACAATTCCCTGTCATGAACTTGTGACCATTGTACATCCCGAATGTTATAGCATGGTGTTCTCCGTCTATTATCATTTAACATATTGTAATATCACTTTGAATCTTTGTACGTGGCAAACAATATCTTATAAAAGAGTTCAGAATTAACGTAACTATTGTTTTCGACAGTAATGCCTACTGCTTTTTTTCTTTTTTCTTTTTTAATGAGATCAGTTATTGTCAACGTATACCCCCAAAAGTGAAAAAAAAAATCAGTGTTACGATATCATGCTTTTTCTTTCTTGAAATGTCTGTGGCAAAGGAACTGACCACTATAATAATAAAAAAAAAGTGTATGATAGTAAATACTTTCATATTAAACTGTTTTGGAGATGATGTATCTTTTTCAAACTTGAATGTAGTCATTGAAGCAATACGGATCATGGAGTGTTTCGGCAGCAGTTTTTTGGCATACAGTTGAAAGGAAATGTTTCTTTTTTTCTTCTTCTTTTTTGTTGTTGTTGTATAAGCGTCAAGGACATCTGACCGGAACAGATCATGTTCAGTGTTTACTGATTCAAGCCATTCGGGAAAACTGCCGAACGGAATGTATTTTCAGTTATGCTTTAATTGTTCAGTCCTGTGGATCTAGATAGTCCTAGAGATGTGACATAAATTGTCAACTTGGAAAGACATACGCCTCTACTTTTTTTTTTCGTTTTAACAATTTGCGCGTAATCAAAGCCCATCTCGCGCCAAATGTGATGAAGATAAGTGACTGATCGTTCATTTTCGTTGTCCCCAGTGTTGTGTGTCTTGCCTGAAGAAGACCAAACAGGTCAAAACGCGTCGTGTTTTGTGTTGTGATTCTTTTGTCTATGTTTTTCGGCGGAGATTTTTAACTACTTGAAAACAAAACAAACAAAAAAAAAACCCAAAAAAAAAAAAAAAAAACCCATCTTAGTGACACTGACGTAAGAAACAATTCTGTTCTTTGTTATAACATGTTACCGATGGTTTAAAGAGAATCCCAGCAAACGCACTCGAACACAACTGGAAAAGTTCCAATGTCATAAACGGACACGGAAATGAAACCCTACCTACGTTCAGAAACAAATGTAAATCGTGATATTTTTTTTGTCCAATTTCCTCCGTTTTTCGGCGCGGCCAGATAATACAGAGAACAAAGGGAGACAAACAAGCAATGAACTGTCGGGAGGTATTGTCGGAAAGTTCCGTCCCTTTCATTTAGAATGTCAAAAAACAAACAACCAAAAATAACAAAATAAACAAATAAAAAACTTAAAAAGTCAACACACACTAACACACCACACACACCACACACACACACACACACACCACACCTACGAACAACATTAACCAAGCAAACCAAATCAAACGCTTGTGATTCTTGCCCAACTTCGATTCCAATGTTGCAATCGCGGTGAATCTGAAAGTTTACAGTGCAGAACGTTACGAGTTGTTCTCTTTTAGGCGACAGTCTTGCCATGACATGTTTGCACAGTTTACAGACCAAGACTGCCTTCGAACATTCTGTTCCCGTTCAGATTCTCAGACTACCATTTGGCCTGAATGCAAGCAATGCTGTCCAGGTGCGGCGCCACTTTGTGAAAAAGATTCCCAACATGTTGGAACTCAGATGCGCGATACTCGAAAAGTTATCTTGAATTGAGACACTAGCCACACTGCTCATTCGCGTTACGTCGTACATCTACAGCGATATTGGTCGGACTTCATCATCTGGTTCTAAGCTGTCCAACTTCTTCTTTGTTTAGTACTTCCTAAATAATAGGAATAAATGTTTAGGAGATAGCTTGAATAGCATGAAGTCTTTTAGATCCTCCCGACCAACCTCCTCTTCCCAACTCTCTGACAGTTGTTTCGGCCTTGAAACTGTTACTTGAGCCAGGTCGGATCCACGTTAGACTCCTGGATGCTTTTCTCTAACTGCACCTGGATCGGGTCGTAAAGGCGTGCCTTCATTTTGCTTTCTTTAGTCTTTTAGTGTAAACTTTGCCCCCCGTATTTAATACATTGTTTAAATCAGAAGAATTCAGCTTTTGAAGTTCTTTTTGGTAATCCTCGACCAGATCCATGATATCTTTTCAACTGTCTCTGAATTGTCTATTTGGCTTTGTCATGATCGCATGCGTGTTCTGACACCATAGGCTCATGCCTCCCCCTCCCACCTCGCTTCGTTCATGGCTATGGATTCTCCGGCTCGGAAACAGATCCATGTACTGTGGTGCTGCATGCTTTCCAGTCTGAGCTGTTACTGATCCAGCTTGTTTTCAGATGCATGGAGTTGTTGCAATCAGATCAACGCTTTGATGGAACTGGTGGGTGTAAATATATCCACCTCAGCCGACTTCCGTGCTGGTTGATTTTCCATCATCGATGTCTGCGCGTTTCTAGACGTTCTTTCGCATCAGTAACCCGGCCTCAGTGTCTATGTTTATAGCGTGGTTCCAGGTATGATTGTGGTTCAGCAGTGTGAACGTCTTGAGCTGAAGCTTGTGGTGCGATTTTTATCTTCGCTGGAGTTGCTTCCTGATCTGCGGTCTCTTTGACGCTTGATTGTTTCCAAATTATGCTACTTCCATGGGTAACACTGACTGCAAAGTAAGGACATCTCTTGGGTCTCTTTGCGCGCTTATTGGTTCCATAATTATGCTCCTCCTGGTAGCCTGCTTCGCATGAAAGTTGGGCATGTATGGGGTACTCTTTGTGCGCCTTGATATGTGTCTCAATTATGCCTCTAGGTATAGGCGCTGCTCTGCATTGGGTCTCAGGACATGTGCGTTCTTTCGCGCTTGATTGTGTCTCCTTATTATGCTCCTTCCTGGGTAGTGCTGCTTCGTATGACTCGGGACATGTGCGGTCTCTTTGCGCGCTTGATTGTTCTCTGGTAATTTATGTCCTTGCCGGTAGCACTGCTTCGCATGATGTCAGGACATTGGGTCTCTTTGCCGGCTTGTTGTGTCTCCATAATTAGCTCTTCCTGGGTTAGCCCTGCTTCGCATGAAGTCAGGACCTTTGGGTCTCTTTGCGTGCTTGATTGTGTTCCATAATTATGCTCCTTCCCTGGGTAGCGCTTGCTCGCTTTGAAGTCAGGAATGTTCAGGTCTCTTTGCGCGCTTGATTGTGTCTCCATATTATGCTCCTTTGCCCGGGTAAGCACTATTCGCATGAAGTCAGGACATGTGCGGTCTCTTGTTGCGCTTGATTGTGTCTCCATATTTATGCTCCTTCCTGTGGTAAGCATGCTTCGCATGAAGTCAGGACATCTGCGGTCTCTTTGCGCGCTTGTTATGTCTCATATTTGCTCTTCCTGGTAAGCGCTGCTTCGCATTGTGTCTGGAAAATGTGCGGTCTCTTTGCCCGGGTAGGCAGGGCGAACAAGGCAAAGTACAATTTTTAGAATAATATTAATTGCTCTTGTACTATTCTCGTACCTTTTGGGATTTTACCCTGTGCATCATGTATAGTCATGCGCGCATTTTGCGCATGTCATTACTTTAGGCCGTAATGTGTTGTGGGGTATTTTGTATTTTTTTGTTTTGTGTGTCTGTTGTGTTGTGTGTGTGTGTGTGTGTGTGTGTGTGTGTGTGTGTGTGTGTGTGTGTGTTGAGTGCATGCGTACGTGCGTGTGTGTGTGTTGAGTGCATGCGTACGTGCATGCGTGCGTGCACGCGTGCGAGCGTGTGTGTGTGTGTGTGTGTGTGTGTGTGTGTGTGTGTGTGTGTGTGTGTGTGTGTGTGTGTGTGTATGCATGCATTGTGCACACGGGCATGATCGCGCGTGCGTACGTATGCGCACGCAGTCGCGTGTTTGTGCGTGTGTGCGACAGTATGATTGTGAGTGGAGCGAGAGGGCGCACAGATGTGCATGCATCGCGGCACGGGAACGTTCTCAAATGAGAATCATTCCAGAGCATCCAGTCGTGTAGAGCTTATCAGAAGAGAATGACATAGGGTGTTTTGGTTTCAGTGAACCCGGATGACTATGAGACTGCCTCTCCAAGGACAGCAGCACCTGACACTCATCAGTGTGTACGCCCCCGCCATGACCTACACCCAAGAACAGAAGGAACTGTTCTACCAGAGCCTCTCAAGCTTGCTACGCAGTATCCCAAAGGATGACAAGCTTTTACTTCTTGGGGACTTCAACGCTCGTGTGGGCAGGGACTCCCAGTCTTGGCCGAATATCATAAGACCGCATGGAGTGGGACAGGAAAAGTCAAATGGCCAGCTGCTTCTTACACTCTGCGCCGAGTTTGGTTTGACCATCACCAACGCACTGTTCCAGCTGCCGGACATCCACAAGGTCACCTCGATGCACCCTCGCTTCAGACACTGGCACTTGATCGACTATGTGATCACCAGGCGGCCTGACATCCAGGATGCCCACATCACAGGAGCAATGAGGGGAGCGGACTGCTGGACTGACCACCTGCTGATGAGGTGCAAGCTCTCCTTCTCCATCGCCAGCACCCACAGACGCCAGAAAGCGACATGAAGAAGGAGCTGGATGTCCAGAAACTGAAATGATCCAGTGACAATGGAAACCTTCGTGACCGACCTTGCGAGCCAGCTCAATAGTTAACCAGATGAAGCTGACTTTGGAAAGGCCTGGGTAAACTTCAGAAACGCAGTCTACGACTCTGCCAGGCTGTCTCTTGGGCACCCAAAGAAGTAACACCAGGACTGGTTCGACAGCAACAACACGGAGATCGGCAGACTGCTAAAGCAGATGCACGAAGCCTACACAAGCTGGCTCAACGACAAGGGATCAACAGCCAAGCATGATCGTCTCAAGCATCACAGAGGCAAGGTCCAGGCTGAGCTGAGACGGATGAAAGACAACTGGTGGAAAGAGAAGGCTGCAAAGCATCAACAGTATGCTGATGAGCACAACTCCAAGAAGTTCTTTGCAGGCCTGAAGACCGTGTATGGCCCCCTCCTCCAACGCCATAGCGCCTGTACGGACAGCTGATGGCACTCTGCTTACTGAGAAGAGTGATAGTGTACAGCGGTGGTGTGACCACTTCAGCCAGCTTCAGAATAGACCATCTCAGATCGACCAGCAGGCGATCCGGGACATGCCCCAACGTTCAGTTTGACATCGCTTGATGACCCACCGACTAAGGAGGAAATCCAGAAGGCGATCAAGCAGCTCCAAATCGGAAAGGCACCGGGCCCTGATGGCATTCCCCTGAGATCTTCAAGGATGGTGGAGAGGCCATGGTCGACAAGCTAACTGAGCTGATGCAGCAGTTCTGGGGTGAGGGAGCAGTACCACAAGACTTTAAGGATGCCAGCATCATCCACCTGTACAAGAACAAGGGTGACAGAGCATCGTGCGACAACCACTGAGGCATCTCACTGTTGAGCATAGCAGGAAAGATTATGGCCCGTGTCATCCTGAATCGCATCATACACCACTTGCTGGACGATGTCGTCTCCGACAGCCAGTGTGGCTTCATGAGCAACAGGGGGACAATTGACATGATCTTCGCTGTTCGTCAGCTGCAAGAGAAGTGCCGGGAACAGAATCAGAACCTCTACATCTCTTTGTGGACACGACAAAGGCTTTCGATACCGTCAGTCGCGAGGGTCTGTGGGCTATACTGTCCAAACTTGGCTGCCCACTGAAGTTTGTCAAGATCATACGATCCTTCCATGACGGCATGATGGCTCGAGTAGTGGAAAACGGCACTGTGTCTGACCCATTCCCTGTGTCCAATGGAGTGAAGCAAGGATGTGTCCTGGCGCCAACCCTGTTTAGTCTCATGTTCGCCACAATGCTGTTCTCTGCTCTTTCCAGTACCAACGCGGGGATCACTGTCCGGTACGTATGTGATGGCCGCTTCTTCGACTTGAGGCGCCTGAAGGCCAGAACAAATGTTCTTGAGGCCCTTGTGAGAGACTTCGTGTTTGCCGATGACTGTGCACTCGCAGCACTCAACGAACCAGACCTGCAAGAGCTTGCCAGTTGCCTGTCTGCAGCTGCAAAGGCCTTTGGCTTGACGATCAGCCTGCGGAAGACAGAAGTGATGCTCCAACCAGCACCCGGCCTCTCTCCTCCAGAACCAAAGATCGTGATCGAGGACACGACCTGAACAATGTTGACAGCTTCACCTACTTGGGGAGCTGCTTGTCTTCAATGTGTGGCATGGATAAAGAAGTGTCGAATAGATTGGCAAAAGCAGGAGCTTCCTTCGGCAGGCTTTGGTGCAGAATGTGGGGAGAGCGTGGCATCACTCTAAGCACCAAGCTGGTAGTCGATAGAGCAGTCGTTGTCACCTCGCTGCTCTATGGCTGTGAGACCTGGACACTGTACAGGAAACAACCGAAGACTCTGGATCAGTTCCACCTCCGCTGCCTGCGTAAGATCATGGGCATCTTCCGGGAGGACAGGATTTCCAACACAGAAGTGCTTCGCAGAGCAAAAATGCCTGGTATCGAGGCGCTGATCATGAAAGCGCAGTTAGGTGGGTTGGACATGTGGTACGCATGGACGACACGCGACTTCCAAAAAATGGTCTTCTCTGAGCTGGCAGCTGGAACAAGGAACACTGGGCGGCCACTCAAACGCTTCAAGGACTGCCTGAAAGTATCACTGGCGGCCTGTGGCATCCTGCTTCAGGGCTGGGAAACACTTGCCACAGACCGCAGTGCCTGGCGACTTGCTGTCCACAAAGGAGTAAACAGCTTCGAAGAGAAGCTTTTGCAGGAATTGGACCAGAAGCGCCAAGCCCGCAAAGACAGGAGACCTGATCCAATGACAGCTGTCGCATGCCCAAAGTGCGGACGTATTAGGCTTGCGCTCACACATGCGGAGTCACTGACGTCTACGTCGACCACGACGGACATCCATGATGATGGCATCAAGGAGGTGTTGCTGCGGACAAGCCCAAGTACTTTGCACTACATCTAGTATGCCACGACTCAATGAACGATTAACCAGAAGAGATTTGAGAGGGTCCCCTGGACAAAAATCAGCAGATGTCTGACATGCGTTTTAACCCAACGCGCTAGTCAGGCGTTAGGAACCTAACATTCTCTGCGCTGCTATTCTCTCTCTCTCTCTCTCTCTCTCTCTCTCTCTCTCTCTCTCTCTCTCTCTCTCTCTCTCTCTCTCTCTCTCTGTGAGCAAGCGTGTGCGTATTGGTTAGTCATGTAATCATTAGATAGTTCGTATAAAGTACATCACTGTAAGCGTTTAGAATAAGTGGGTCGACAATTTAAAACTGGTCTATACAACGCGCATTGGTAATTTCTTTCTGATCACAGCAATTTCTTACCCAGAGTACCACTCTCACGAGACAGTTGCCTAACTCTTCAGCACAGCAGAATCACGAAACGAAGATGAACTGAAACCAGCTGGTACAAACATTTCAGTTAATCTAATGAACTAATGCAACGATAAAAGTGAACAAAATCACTGTTTTCTATTAAAAAATTTTTGTTCGCAAGAAACCATTTACATAAGAATTGAGAAGTGGCATTTGTGTGTTATTTCTATATTTCACAGCGTGACTCTTTCTGTGAGACGATCTGCTTTTTCGTCAACCAATGCGAACGACGGTACTGCATCTCCTCTGCTGATGTTCACACGTTACCAAAGCCCGGCCGATTCTTTTTCTTTCTTTCTTTTCTTATTACTGATGCAAGTGCCTGATATTTTGCGCTTACATCTATTACTCATCTCAGATCGACCCAAAGCTGTTAGTTATTTTGTTCAGAGGTCAAGGATGTTACGTTTACGACTTGAATTCGAGGACTCCTGTTTGTAGTTCCGATGTTGGCCTGTTTGAGCGAAGTGGTAAACAATCTTGACGGTCTCATTTGTCTCTTAGTCTTTGAAAATAAATCTCTCCTGTCTTATTTTCATGCTTTAATTCGACTTTTTCTTCTTAATGGTGAGTCTGATATGCGTGTATGTATTGTTAAATGTATTCATTCATGCTCTGCATTATTAGATTAGTTTTAAGAGATATCCCGTTCCAGCGTTTAGCCCTTTGCATGAACACTGTATGCTCCGTTTTATGGTGAGTCTGATCCACATGCATGTGATGTTAAATGTATCCATTTATGCTCTGCATTTGTCGGTCAATTTGATTAAGAAATATTCCGTTTCAGTGTTTAGCCGATTACATCGACATTGTATGTTCCGTTTTTTCATTGTAAGTGTTATTCTTGTCTTCTGTGCCGTTGTAATTTGAAGTTCATAATCAGTGTCATCTATACTCTGAACGTGTGCATGTACATCATCAATCGCACATGTCAATGATTCACTAGTCGTATTCTTTTCTTTTTCATGTTTGTCAGTGTTTACTAACGTTTTCTATCTTTCTTTTTTTTCCCCCACAGAATCTTTGTTGACTCGTCTAACTATTTCAATAAGTTAATGTTCATCTCTT
>CM031599.1:50350083-50352583 GCA_018398815.1 Conus ventricosus | reverse complement strand
AAATTCCATTTTCCAAGTTCTTTCCCACTCTTGTAAAGCGTTTAGTCTTCTTGTAGAATGCGAGTATCATTCTTGCTTCTGATTGTTCTATATACTAAACTGTTCATCTGCAAAAAGCCTTTATAGTAGTTCCAGGAGAGAGATTTCTACTTATGTCATTTATATAAATTAAGAAAAACAAGGGCCCCAGAACAGTTCCCTGTGGTACACCTGACAAGACTGGTTTACAATGGGATGACGACCCTTCCACAACAACTTTCTGCGTTCTCCCAACGAGGAATGATCTAGCCCATTTTAGCAAAGAACCGTCAATGCCAATGTGTTCTAATTTAAGCAGCAGGCCCTCATGGTCAACCTTATCAAAGGCTTTAGAAAAGTCTAATAAAATTGCATCTATTTGCTGTCTGTTATTTAAACAGTTACTAAAATCATTGAGAGTTGTTATAAGTTGAGTCTCACAACTCCTTCGCTGTCTAAAACCATGCTGGGAATTATTTAAAAAGTCATATTTGTCAAGATGGTCCATTATGCTACTATATATTATGTGTTCAAGTAGTTTAGCTGATATGGATGTAAGAGATACAGGTCTATAGTTCTCTGCTTTTGTTTTGTCACCCTTTTTGAATAAGGGAACAATGCTCGCATCTCGCCACTCATCAGGTATTACTCCCTGGTCCAGTGAAGCTTGGTAAAGTATTGGTATACCTCACTCAATTCATTGGCACATAATTTTAAGAGCTTGCCAGGAACGCCATCGGGACCAGTAGCTTTGTTTTCATTGATATTGGTCAGTAACTTAAATACTCCTGCTTTGTTTACTTTGATGTTTTGCATTTCAGGGAGTTTATCATCATCCTTTAGTCTAACGTTAATTAAAGGTTTGGGATTTGAGAAAACTGAACAAAACTGCTTGTTTTAGTAAGTTTGCTTTCCCTTCAGGGTCCTGTATTAGGTTATTCTGGTTGTTTCTCAGGTCTGGAATCCCAATGTTGTCCTGTCTCTTACTCCTTATGTAAGACCATAATTTCTTGTTTTGATGATCACCTTCCGAAATCATCGAATTAACATAATTAGAGTGAGCAAGTCTACATTCTCTCTGACACCGTCTCTTAATATGTTTATACCTAACCAGTAATCTTTCTGAATTAGGATGTAGTTTCAATTTCTTAAAAGAAACGATGTTTCCTTCTCAACAAACGTTTAGTTTTTGTAGTAATCCATGGCTGGTGGTTCTTGCTTGAAGTTATTTTAGTAGGTATGTTGTTATCCATAATAAATTCCAAGTTAGATTTTATACACTTCCAAAGGTCACTGACATTTTTCTTTAACACTATGGGACCTCAAAAAAAGACGGCTGAAATCACGAGTATCCCTGCGCAATTTTGGTAAATCTGCTTGGTTCCGAGTCTGATGGTACGTTTAGGGGGTTTTCTTCGAAAGGGTTGAAAGTTGCTCTCTAAGAGAACTATATCATGATCACCCAGGCCTGCAATTAATTCCTGATTGCCTAAGGCGCCTGGACAATTGGTAAAAAATAAATCCAGGAATGCCTTACCACGAGTTGGTGATTCAACTGACTGTACTAATCCAAGGTCTTTGGTGGCATCAAAAATCTGAGTATTAATATTTTTACTGTATTGATTACCAAGTATGGCATCTTCACTCCAATCAATATCTGGTAAGTTAAAGTCTCCACCAATCCATAATATTGCCTTCCTATTGGCCAAACAATATTAGAAATGTCTCTGCAGATAGACGAACATACATTTTCATCTGAGTCTGGAGGTCTGTAAACTGATCCAACAATGACAGGTCTCTTATTCTTAAAATTAATCCTACAAAATAAACTTTCACTATTTTTGCCTTGATATAAAAACTCACTGGCTAAGTTCTTCCTAATGGCAATCAAGACTCCCCCACCTCTTTTTCCAAGTCTGTCCTTTCTATAAATATCAAAGTCCTCCATTAGAAGTTCGCTGCTGGATGTTCCAGTTTCTAGCCAAGTTTCTGTTCCAATTACAACATCAATGTTTTTTTCGGTGACTAAATTACTGAGTTCTTCCTTTTTCTTTATAAGAGATTGAAAATTTACAACTATGCATTTAAGTTTATCTTTTTCTCTTAATGATTTGGGGTTCCGTTGCACTTTATGATTTGGGATTTTATCAGTTTTAGAATCAGGGGTGGATGGCAAACTTAGGACAAAATTTCAAGTTTTCTTTTGGGGATCGGTCTGGTGAGATAGGGTCAAAACGGTTGCTTTCTGAGCTGCAGTCTTCAATAGAATCTTCAAAAAGTCTCGAGCTAAAGTTTGGAAGCCCGCAGGTAAAACAAGTCCAAGATATATCACTATTGCATAATGCTTCATAAACTGCTGAATTCATTAACATACATTTAGTGTGATACCATGAATTGCAGACGTCACAGGCAACTGCTTTATGTTTCCATGTGACTCTTAAATTGCAAACTCCGCATGGATATTTTACTTTGGTGGACGGAC
>CM031599.1:50327583-50340083 GCA_018398815.1 Conus ventricosus | reverse complement strand
AGATAACGGTAACAGTTTAAATAAATTGTTGTTATTCATACCAGCACCCTGCAAACAGTTTAAAAGAAAAACAATCAACAACAAAAAAAAATTCAAAAAAAAAATTCGCCCAAACAAACAAAAAAGGGGTTACTTTCAGAGGTAAACGTGTGAACACTTTCAAATATTGATCCATTCACATCCATCTGCAGATCACAATTATCTTTGAAAAAAGCTTGAACATGTTTATAGTTTGATGAAACATCCGTTTGATTAGAACGAGGACAAGAAAACAAATAATGCACAGCTGTTTCCACCCCATTACTACTATCACACGGTAGGTCATCAGCCAGATGATGACTGAACCGATCATTAAAACAAATTGCTCATTCCAAGACGAAGGCAGCAAAGAAATGATTTTATCCCTTTATCTCACCCAAGATAGACATACAGTGGAGCGTACAGGATGATCGGTAGATAAATTATGTTTGATTGCATTTAGCAAGTAGCTGGTTTTGAATGATCTTGGAGACAACTCCATAAGAATGTAACAAAGGAAATAAAGGATTCCGTAATATTTCAGTATTTCTCGCACGTATTGTTCGCTCTAAAGATCTTTGCTGTAGTAAAACAAGACCAAGCAAAAGCAATTTAGGCACATGTCATTTAACATTTTATGATGCTACATATTTTCATGATTTTTTCTCTTTTCTTAAAGTCTACTCTTCCTATCATTTTTTTTGTCTGGTTCATTAACGTTTCAACATGTCTTATCATTGCTGCTAGACGTACGTATTCTTTCAAGAGAAGAAGACTACATTACAGCATAGTTATCTCCCACCATATCTGCATAATCAAAATTAGATAATGTACAAGATTTCTACATGGTTTGGAAAGCTTATCTGCTTAAATATATTACATTGTTGTTGTGTTGGTTTTTTTTTTAAACAAGAAAGCAGCAAAGTGACTTTGTTAAATATACGATTAAATTGCTTATCCCACTTACAACTACTTTGGATTTCAAGTTCCAAACGCTTGTCTTTGTCTATGCTTGTAGATAAGTAAGATTCAAATACAAACTGTAAAAAAAAACGGTGACTGGCTCGGACAAAAAAAAAAGAAAAAAAAAAATTCTGATTCTTTTTTACTTCACCAAATTTTACACTCCTGCACTTTTATCCCAATAGTTTTTTTTTTTAATAGTGCATCTGAGCTGATAATCTCTGCGCGATACGATAAACAGGTTCATTAAATGAAAAGGACATGCTGGTATAGTCTGCATAATGTTTAACTTTTGATAAAATTCCACATGTAATGTCATTAATAAAGATGAAAATAAAGCTGGTCCTAGAACTAAGCCCTGTGGAACCCGTACGGGGATCCTGACATATTCCGACTGGTCACCCTTAATGACAACTGTCTGCATACGATTCTAGAGACAATCTGTGAACCAGGCTAATAACTTGCCCGTTTGCCATTCACTTCGAGTTTACGGATGAGACCTCTATGCAAGACACGACCAAAGGCCTTAGAAATGTCAAAACACACAGCAAGCGTTGTTACTCCACCATCAAACGAGGGACACAAATCATTTCAAATGCACAGTAATTGATCTGCTGTTGAATCACCGGGATAAATCCAGAATACGAAGGTGAAATCGAATCATTAGGCGATTAAAATGTAGTAAACTTGTTCGTGTGTACATCGTTTTCCAGAATTTTGCCGAGACAATTGAGCAGCGAAATTGGGCGATAATTGTTACATATATCCTTTGATGACTTTGATGTATAAGGGTTACGTGTAACACCCCCCCCCAAAAAAAAAAAAAAAAAAAAAAGAAAAAAAAAAAGAAAAGAAAAGAAAAGAAAAAAAAAACTTCAGGAAATTTAGATTCAATCACGCTTCTGTTTAAATGGTGGTCAAAGGATCTAAAATAACCAAAGAGATGTCCTCAAAATCTATTGTGAATCAAATCAAGTCTTACTGCTTCGTTTTTATTCAGACTGAAGATACTATCCTTGAGATCAGTCGTGGCAACAACAAAAAAGAAAAAAAAAAAGAAAAAGAAAAAAATCCATGCATTATGGATCATTGGGAAGCTCATTATCATCATTTTCCAAAATGGAAAGAGCAATGAAAAACTAATTGAAAACATAAGATTTTTTGCCGCCATTAAAATGAAAAAGGAAGATTTCACTGGAAACAATGCCTTCCTGTTTTTTTTTTAAAGAAAAGTTTGCTCTACTTACCACCATTTTCCCCCACACCCAAAGTTTCTGCTTTTGAGAGTTTATTGTTTAATTCAGCGAAATAGTTTAGTTGTCTTTGTTTTTCTCTTTCACATATTTTAGAAACAGTCGAAACGAGCACCAGTCTATTGGATCATTGGTATTTTGCTACACTGTGTATATCTTTACGGTCCTCTACTATCAAATGTATTTCACCCGTTATCAAGGAACGTTGTGTCAGGACGTAACGTGACAGGTTTAGTTGGCATGGGGTGGCCCTGTTTTATTCTTTTTTTTTCAAAGGAGTCTAACAGGTTACGAAAACACTCAGAATCAGGCTTGTATAATTGAATGTTGCCCTTTTGAAAGGTTGGTTTTTAACTGCAGTATTTCTAATCATGACGCAACGAACGCTGTGAACACTGCAAACAGCTGGCTAAACGTTAGAGGATATTACAATATCAGACCACTGAGTAAAAACCAGATTCAACTATGCTGCACTTGAAACTGAAACCCCTTTTGGATTTATTACTGAAACCCTTGTGGATTTATTACTGAAACCCTTGTGGATTTATTAACGAACAGAGTAAGCCGATATCCATCCATGATTGAAAGGAAGTTAGGTGAACGCTTGGTTAATCTTTGGAATCAACGAAAATTACAAAATTTCATTGAAGTGTTATTAACTATGTGAATACTTTCTTCAATCAGATTCCAGTAATTTATAATTGAACTTGGAGGTCGATGAAAGGACTCAGTCAACAAACAAGTTTGGTTGAACTTAATCTTGACCCAAACTACTTTTAGGTCGTTAACAGGGAGGTCTGCTCCCGGTCTACAGGTTATTATTTTTATGTAAGTAACGATTCCATCATGTGGGCCATTTGTTCTGTCATAACTGACATGTGTGAAAATTTGTCATATTATGTATTGAGTTATTATTGACTAAGTCTGATAAACGTGTTTTTGATATTGTGATGAAGTCGAATCTATCATAATCTACTTCAAAGAATTAGATTTTGCATTCAACCATTTTCGTATTTGCAAGAACCATCTGAGATCATCTTGGAAGAAGTTCAACATTACGTGACAAAAACAGTAGCACTTGTTAGGTAAGATAGGCAGTACTGTTGTGTGTACTACTGTTTTCTTTAAAGTTGACACGAATGACGCATGATGGAAATTAACTCACAAAGCAGTCAAGGTGTTCATGATAAGAATGGACCAGAAATGAAAAAAAGAGAGCTAATAAACACTGCATGGAGAATGCAGACAAGACAAAAGAACAAACTGCATAACTTTTTAAACAAATTAAAGAAAGCTTTCTACTGACTGATAAAACTTCAAAAAACATTCCACTGACTGACAAACTTTTAGAAGCAGGTGTGCACCTAGGCAACACTTGACAAACTTTAGACACACCACGCACTCTGAACGGAAAAAACATGGCGGAAAGCACGGTCTGAGTCGGTAGATTTCTTGATTCCGAGATCCCATTCTGGTTTTTGCGCCCAGATTGTAGGCCTAGTTTTTACAACACTTCACACCATTTCAACGGAGTATTCCGCTACAAAAAACAACAGTATTTTCATTCTGCTTCACTTTGACGATTACTTCATTACAACGTTTGACCAAAGACGTGAATTCTCAACCACGACAGCGCCGTCCTGTTGTAGGTAAGATAGATAACCCTAGGAACAAACAATGGCATTGAGGAGTATGTTAATCCTCACTGATAAGGTGTTCGTTCTTCGCCAGCGCCGGCTTATCCTTCTCTGTCAACGAAAAGTACATCAAGAACCATACGATTTTCACGTGAACATAAGACTATATACGTGCAGCACCACTACAGGCCGCACATTTTATTGATTTTCTTGGTCTTGACCGAACGGGGGCAACACGGCCGTCCTCTGGGACACTAACCGCCTGATGGGTTGGAGTCTTCCATCTTTTCCTCGGGGCACGACAAGCACTGCAAGTCAGGAACGTTTCACAGAGAGAGAGAGAGAGAAGAGAGAGAGAGAGGAGAGAGAGAGAGAGAGAGAGAGAGAGAGAGAGAGACGCAGGAGGAAGGGGTGCGGGGAAGAGAGAGAGAAAGAGAGAGAGAGAGAGACAGACACACAGACAGACAAACAAACAGACAGACAGACAGACAGAGAGAAACAGAGAGAGAGACAGAGGAAGGAGTGCGGGGAAGAGAGAGAGAGAGAGAGAGAGGAGAGAAGAGAGAGAGAGGAGAGAGAGAGTGAGAGAAGAGGAGAGAAAGAGAGAGAGAGGGGGAGAGAGACGAGAGGAGAAAGAGAGAGAGAGAGAGAGAGAGAGAGAGGAGAGAGAGAGAGAGAGAGACGCAGGAGGAAGGAGTGCGGGGAAGAGAGAGAGAGAGAGAGAAAGAGAGAGAAGAGAGAGGAGAGAGAAGAGAGAGGAGAGAGGAGAGAGAGAGAGAGAGAGAGAGAGAGAGAGGCAGGAGTGGAAGGAGTGCGGAGAAGAGAGAGAGAGGAGAGAGGAGAGAGAGAGAGAGAGAGAGAGAGAGAGAGAGAGAGATGAGAGAGAGAGAGAGAGAGAGAGAGAGTGGAGGGTGGGGAAAAACCCAGAGTTATGTATGTTTAGAGAACAATCAAACAAACAATAAATACGAGGAAATACAAGAAGCATGCAAGAAGTATGGAGACAATCAGTTTTAAAGCACGAGGAAAAAGAATGAAAATAAAGCACAAGTGGAGAGAAAAAAAAAGCATGTTGATAGCCACTAACCGGGTGGTGGGTGGGTATATCATATGGATAACAAGTCTACGTCATTTCAGCAGAAAATAGCTGAGAGAGAGAGAGAGAGAGAGAGAGAGAGAGAGAGAGAGAGAGAGAGAGAGAGAGAGAGAGAGAGGTACATATTTTTGAAAGATGACAAACTACATTTTCTTATTTATCGCTTGAAGACATATTCCCATAGACAGATGGCTATGTAAATTTCGAACTCTATTCCCGACAGCCATTCACTTGTTTAAAAGACACCGCGAGAATTCTAAATGAAAACAGAAAAACTCCTTACTGTAAAATCACACAGCCTGGCATCTAAAAATGAAACCGTCAATAATGATTGATTGTTTAGTCTTGTTCTCCTGTTTTCTTGTTTCCAACTTATTTTGTTCTCATTTATTTATTTATTTTTTTTTGCTCTGTTATTTTGCTTTCTTGTTTCCTTTCTTTTTTCTTCGTAGGTTTTTATTTTCTGTGTGTAGTTTGGCATTCAGTTGTAATGCCCCCCCCCCCCCCCCCCTCACTCCCAAACAAAAAATTGAGAAAACAGTGACAAAAGATCTATCGGGAAAACAGTTGCATAACATAGACAATTTCTGCTCGATCCTGCTATTTTTCTTCTAGAATCATTTCTCTGTTTGACCAGTAAATCACGCACCAAGAGCTTCGAGAGAAAACCTGGCCCGACCCAATACCAGTGGCCGGAAGCTCTACGGAGGACTGGAGGACCTGCGACGTACTGCCACCTTGTCGAGGAGACGGGGGAATCCATCTAAAGGCACGGCGAACGAGACAACAACAACGCACTACCTCTCCTTCTGCACCTCTTCCCTCTAAGGTGCCATCCCTCCTTTCTTTCCAATTCATTGGTGCAATGCCTCTATTCTGCTTCTTTTTGTACTCCCAGTTCTTAAAGAACAGGGAGTACTTTAGAATGGGAACGAAGAAATGCTGTCTGTGTGTGTGTCTGTCTGTCTGTCTGTCTGTGTGTCTGTGTGTCTCTGTGTCCGTGGTCAAAATGTGTTCCACTCGCTCCAGACAAAACTACAGGGCCGATCTTTCTGAAAATTTGTAGGTATGTTCATTATGGGCCACGGATGATGCCCAATGTTTTAGTTTACCGCTATAGCCGTTACTAACGGCTGTAATGGCCTATAACGGTTTTTCTTCTTTATGGAATATCTCAGAAAGTACATGGCCAATTTATAAGCTGTTTGGATGATCTTGTGACAAATCAGAGCCTCTGTCCATATGTAAGTGATGTAAGGCTGAAAATGGATTAAACAACCGTTAAAAAACCGTTATTTCTTATATATAGGTGGATTTTAATTAAATTTGGTATATAGAAAGGTTATCACACACAAATGGCACTTCTATATAGTGTTTCAAAATTTGACCGTTAAAAAACCGTTATTCTTGATATATTGCCCAATTTTGATGAAATTTGGTATGTACACAGGCTTTAGCCCAGTGAGGACTAAAATACCGGTTTCAAAAGTGTATATCGTTTATATAACCGTTAAACCGTTATTTTGCCGTTATTTTTTTATATATTGGTGGGTTTTAATGAAGTTTTGTATATAGAAAGGTTATCACACACACAAATGGCACTTTCATGTAGTGTTTCAAAATCTGACCGTTAAAAACTGTTATTCTTGACATATTGTCCGATTTGGATGAAATTTAGTATGTACACAGGCTTTAGCCCAATGAGGACTAAAATACCAGTTTCAAAGTGTACATCGGTTAAATAACCGTTAAAACCGTTATTTTGCTATATTTCTTATCTCACAAAGCACTTTGGGCCGATTTATAAGCGGTTTGGAAAACTGGGAGTACGTTTATATGCTTCGCATCTTGTCTTGCTTTTTTTTTTCGTTTTCGTGCGAGTCTGGTCGCATCTTGTTTGTGCTTCTGTTTGCTCCTTAATCGATTCAGGCGTTGATTTCGTATTCTAGGTCAAAATGGGTGATTTGGGTCTGCCCTATCCTACGACAAATCTGGAGAAAAGAACGTCGCTCTTAAATGCAAGCTGAAACGGCTGCATAGGCCTACTGTCGTATTCTCTGTATTACAGTATGCATGCAAATCGTGGATTCTGACAGCAGAATCGGCAAAGGAAGATACAGATAACGCAGATGGGACACACACACACACACATACACACACACACACACACACACAACACACACACACACACACACACACACACACACACACACACACACACACACACACACACAAAACCCTAGGCTTACTCTGCATCTCCTATACTGAGTGTGTCACATTCGGATGACGTTTGCTGAAACCTGAGGCAACGTGTGAGTCCCCTGCAAGACCTGCTGATCACAGCGAGGAAAAGAGCGCTCAAGAGGTAAGTGGTATGGACACGAGAAAAACAGAATCTAGTGGACTGACCAAAAACCATCTGTCAAGGCAGAGTGCAGGAGGAAGAAGTGATGGTGTATAGGGTGCAACCTGTTTCAGATATTTTCTCGGGTAGTTACAATTACAAGAATGCAGTTTACGAGGCAGAGTGCAGGAGGAAGAAGTGATGGTGTATAGGGCGCAACCTGTTTCAGATATTCCCTCGGGTAGTTACAATTACAAGAATGCAGTTTACGAGGCAGAGTGCAGGAGGAAGAAGTGATGGTGTATAGGGCGCAACCTGTTTCAGATATTCCCTCGGGTAGTTACAATTACAAGAATGCAGTTTACGAGGCAGAGTGCAGGAGGAAGAAGTGATGGTGTATAGGGCGCAACTGTTTCAGATATTCCCTCGGGTAGTTACAATTACAAGAATGCAGTTTACGAGGCAGAGTGCAGGAGGAAGAGTGATGGTGTATAGGGCGCAACCTGTTCAGATATTCCCTCGGGTAGTTACAATTACAAGAATGCAGTTTACGAGGCAGAGTGCAGGAGGAAGAAGTGATGGTGTATAGGGCGCAACCTGTTTCAGATATTCCCTCGGGTAGTTACAATTACAAGAATGCAGTTTACGAGGCAGAGTGCAGGAGGAAGAAGTGATGGTGTATAGGGCGCAACCTGTTTCAGATATTCCCTCGGGTAGTTACAATTACAAGAATGCAGTTTACGAGGCAGAGTGCAGGAGGAAGAAGTGATGGTGTATAGGGCGCAACCTGTTTCAGATATTCCTCGGGTAGTTACAATTACAAGAATGCAGTTTACGAGGCAGAGTGCAGGAGGAAGAAGTGATGGTGTATAGGGCGCAACCTGTTTCAGATATTCCCTCGGTAGTTACAATTACAAGAATGCAGTTTACGAGGCAGAGTGCAGGAGGAAGAAGTGATGGTGTATAGGGCGCAACCTGTTTCAGATATTCCCTCGGGTAGTTACAATTACAAGAATGCAGTTTACGACGTATTACCATAATGGTTTGTTAAAATCTGTGATGGACTGGAAAAAACAAGACACACTGTTCTTTCTGTTGCTTCAGAGCAGCTATACTGCTTGAATTCACCACAAATGACAAACTGGACTGGAAAAAACAAGACACACTGTTCTTTCTGTTGCTTCAGAGCAGCTATACTGCTTGAATTCACCACAAATGACAAACTCGTATAATCTCATTAAAGAAATACATATACATATTAAGAAATCACATTAAAGGTACGATCCCCATAAAATAAACCTTAATGTTTGTGGAAATATTGGCATGTCAAATCAATACACATGTTTTCTTTTCATAATTGTTTGAAAACGGGTATTGTAAGTAATCACATCAGCGAAAACGTTAGTTTGTTAACACTGAAAATATTGCTGGAAACGCTAATTACAGATTTCTGTCCGATACAAGTTGGTGACTGCTTCGTGCAGTGAACAGGGGGAAAGTCTTATCAATATATATTCTTCTGCCAGTTTTGTTATACTCGTGGTTTTAATTACCAAGAAATGAATGTCGGTGCAACGGCTGAACACACACACACACACACACACACACACACACACACACACACACACACACACACACACACACACACACACACACACACACACACACACACACACACACACACATGGATAAGTAAATCAGGTCTATTCTTTAAACTTTAGCCTCCTTTGTTTAAAAACAATTACATGAGTCAAAATAGTCGTCTTTGAATTAATCCCTTGCTGTATCGTTCCCACTTATGTTCCATTCGCAAATCTATTCTCTAGTTGCAAAATTACCGCCCCTCACCCTCCACCCGAGACCTCTGCATCACAAACACTCAAAGACACAGCAAAGATACTCACACACATATACCATAGTCACTTTTACACACAAAATACGTATACATACAATATCACACAATGTCACACACATGTACATGCATGCAAAAACACACACAACCCCCTCCCCCCCCCCCACACACACCATCATCCCCCAAAATAAACACACACACACACACACACACACACACACACACACACACACACACACACACACACACACACACACAATGCACGAACACACACACACACACACACACATGCACGCACGCACGCATGCACGCACACACAGAACCCACCCACCCACCCACACACACATAACCCCACCCCACCCACACCCACACCCACTCTACATACCGGGTTAATTGATTTAAAAAATAAATTCCTGAAAACTGCAAGTTTACTGAGAAAATCTCTCTCTCTCTCTCTCCCTCTCTCTCTCTGTCTCTCTCTTTCTCTCTCTGCCTCTCTCTCTCTCTCTCTCTTTCTGTTCTCTCTCTCTCTCTCTCTCCCCTCTCTCTCTCTCTCTCTCTCTCTCTCACCCCCCCCTCTCTCTCTTTCTCGATAGCTCGCTAAAATATTCCCACTTTCCAGGCTTTCAGCTCGTCAGGAAACCCATTCATAGATTAAAAAAGAAGTACACTACACGCATACGCACACAAACACGCACGGACACGCGCGAAGGCGCGCGCGTGCACACACACATACACACACGCACACACACATACACACACACACATACACGCGCGCGCACGCACGCAAGCATACACACACATACACACCGACGCACACACACACACACACACACACACACACACACACACACACACACATACACACACACACACACACACACACACACACACACACACACACACACACACACACACACACACACACACACACACACACACACATACAAGAAGCATGCACACACATACACACAGACGCACACTCACACAGACACAGACACACACACACAGACACAGACACAGACACAGACACACACACACACACACACACACACACACACACACACACACACACACACACACACACACACACACACACACACGCTCACACTTAGCTTTTCAGGGCTGTCAGATCCATGTAGGCAAAAACGTCATTCTGACTACGCCAGATGCAAACAAAATGATATACTGAAAACACAAGTAGCTAATGACATGGTAAGTTGAATGACTGACATCTGACGGGGTAAGAAGTGTGCTGCGCTGAGGGCGTCAGATATTTATCTTGATTTCTCACCACAATATTTTTAAAAAAGTTAAAAAAATAATCAAGGGGAGACATTTAAATGCCACAAATACTCATTAAAGAAAAGTCGATATGGACTAACAAACATCGCAAGATGGTATCCGCTCTGGGCTGTGTGCATACACTTTTCAGTACCCAATCTCCAGATTACTATGAAAAAGTCGGCATGTCTTAAACTTCGATCAGAAACAAAACTGTAAAACAGTTTCAGAATCAAAGACACCAGAACGGTTCACAAAGGCAGAAAGACAGTAGACGACAGTAAAGGAGGGGAGGGAGGGGGGGGGGGGGGGAGTTGGGGGGGGGGGGGGGGGGGGAGGAAGAAAAAAGAGAGACAAAGAATGTGACATAAAAGAGAAAGTTACTGACATGAACTGCCAGAAATCAGGAGAGCTGTTCCCATTGAAAGAGATCCTGCCTCCCCCCCCCCCCACACACACATACGCACACACACACACACACACACACACACACACACACACACACACACACACACACACACACACACACACACACACACAACACCACACACACACACACACACACAACACTGAGAAAACACTTCAAGCAACACGCTGTTTTTGCAGCACATTCGAACCCGCAGCATAGTCAAGTTGCCGTCACCTATAGGAAGCGACCCTGAGAGCATTGCTAGAACTTTTCTGACTAACACTGCATGTGTTTGTATCTCTCGGTCTGGTTGACATATTGAGGATATATTATTATGAAAGGGACCGCGGAGTACTGCCTTGTCATGCAGTCTCAGACTGAAGGGGAACACCATAGCGTCATTTTGATCATCCTCATCCTCACTGATCATGACTAAAAAAAAAAAAAGAAAAGGTCAAGTTCTGTGGATCTTGGTGATTTCAGTTTCCCTTTCTTCGCTATGCCCATGTTAGTTCTGGGGTTGTGTCAAAATCATCGGTAACGGCAGGTTCATCATACGGTCTATTGTTGGATGGAAGACGCCTACGCACGCCGGCTCCACGACTGAGCAATTATTGTCGTCAGGGAAGGCAGCTTAGAAGACGGTGCCCTGTGTACGTTGGATCAGAACTGTCACCACCTATTGCATGCAAATCACTCAACTGTGACTACAGCGTCTTCGTTGGTGGGTTTCCTCATGACGACCCGATTATGGTTGCTCCTTGTGGTCAGCCGGTGCTGAGGGTGTAATATGGACGAACCTGGGTGTGGTTTTGTTAAGGGTGGACAGAATGAGGGGCCGCGGGAGGGGGGGGGGGACTACCGAAAGTGAGACAACTAAACAAACAAACAAAAACAAACAAAAAACAAACAAACAAACAAACAAACAAACAAACAAACAAACAAACAACAAAAACAAACAAACAAACAAACAAACAAACAAACAAACAAACAAACAAACAAACAAACAAAAACAAACAAACAAAGAAACAAACAAACAAAAAAGCCAGATAACCAACGTGCCTATGAAACGGACATTGAGCCCCTTGGCGAGTGCTGGATAGAAAGCAGATGTTTTCAACATTTCGAAACGTTTGTAGCCTTAGACAAGCTACGTACATGTACTTGCTGTGTCGTATTGTGGTTTCATTTGGGTTCCTTTCCTGTGATCTTATGTCCGGTTTTTGTCCTCCGTCGTCTCCTCCTCTGAGGCTTACAACCGACCTGGAGGACAAGCCATACGTCGGTAGGAGACCCAGCGTCCTTCGTCAGTGGTGAGTATCTGAGAAGAAGGCAGATGGTTTTGAGTAGCAGCCGTTGTTTACAGACTTCGCTGCTTTCGCTCCCTTCAAGATGGTCTGTTTTGTGCTGCTACAGACCATCGCCTGTTATGCCGCCCATTCATCAGTATCCAGTTGAAGTTGTTTCGGGTGAAAATCTTCTTTATCCTCATTTACGTTTACGGCACCCTCAACGGCTCACTTGTTTCATACCGTTGGCCACCCCCCACCCCCCTCCCCCCAACCCACTCTCTATACTGTCTGTCGGTCCATCTCTCTCTCTCTCTCTCTCTCTCTCTCTCTCTGTGTCTTTCTCTCCTCACAC
>CM031599.1:50320083-50325083 GCA_018398815.1 Conus ventricosus | reverse complement strand
ACATGTTAAAAACGAAACCGACTCAGAAACACCCTTAAAAAAAAAAAAAAAAAAAG
Organism: Conus ventricosus; assembly: GCA_018398815.1. Taxonomy (NCBI): domain Eukaryota; kingdom Metazoa; phylum Mollusca; class Gastropoda; order Neogastropoda; family Conidae; genus Conus; species Conus ventricosus. The sequence continues at coordinate 50,325,027 of CM031599.1, read as the reverse complement.
CAAGAAAAAAAGAAACCCAAAGCAAACAAGCAATCAACAAAAAAAAAAAAAAAAAAAAAAAGAGAAAAGGGAAGCTAACAGACACACACAACTTTGCGGTTACAGTGCGTGAGGTAAATGGGAACTGGCAGCGTCGACACGTATCGCAGCACGGCATGTGTCGATCCCAATCGTCATGCTGTTTGTTTGTTTGTTTGTTTGTTTGTTTGTTTTTGTGTGTGTGTTTTTTTGTTTAGGCTCGGCACATTCCGTGGGGAGCCCGTACGATTGCCGACAGATTGTGGGGATCTGACTCACGTTGTGGGTGCGACAATTCCTGTGGATGACTGTAACAGCCCATCAGATTGTTTATAGACTCGTTTTCGAATTCCTTTTTTTCCCTTGATACGCTGTAATGTACTTCGGGTTTTTGTTGTTGTTTTGTTTGGTTTGTTTTGGTAGATATAGAATTCTTTCTTTTCAGTTAAAAAAAAATATTGAGAGAGAGAGAGAGAGAGAGAGAGAGAGAGAGAGAGAGAGAGAGAGAGAGAGAGAGAGAGAGAGAGAGAGAGAGAGAGGACAGACAGACAGACGGACAGACAAAACGGAAAGAACAAACAGATGATGGAACGATTTTTTTAATGCAGGAAAGGACTAAACACAAAATCTTTTTTGTTTTTTTTTGTGTTTTGGATCATTATATTGCTATAAGCAAAAAAAAAAAAAAAAAAAAATGGCGACAATAATTGTATGTCATTACAAAACTGAATAACCAATCGAAACAAACGCAGGGAAATACTAACTTAGAACATATGTTAAAAACGAAACCGACGCAGATACACCCTTTCAAAAACGAAACCAAAAAACAAAAAATGACACAAACAAACAACCACAACACACAAACAAAACAAACAAACAAACAAACAAAAAAAAGAGAAGCTAACAGACGCAAAACATTGCAGTTACAACACGTGAGGTAATTTGGAACTGGCAGGGTCGACGTGCATGGCAGCATAGTCTGGTAATATTTTCGGCTGACCTTGAACAAAGTCTTTCAAAGCTGTCCTTTGGAAAATAAGTGGATGATAACAATCAGTAAAAGATTATGAAGAATCGAGGAGAATTGACTGGTGCGTTTAAAAAAAAAAAAAAAATTCGAAATTAGTTTTTCACGTTACGAGATTTTTGACAACTTTCGCCGACCATACACTGGAGCATGCACTTCCCCGCTAACATCCGCATTCCCGCGCGCGTGTAACAGCGACACTCGCTCTCTTGGCATTCCTGCGCGCGTGTAAAAGCAATGGCAGCCGAGGCGACTGATTCATCACCAGAACAACAATCATGTTTGCCACCATCAGAGGTGAGTCTTTTTGCAAAATGTATAGATTTAATCATTTTAAACTGACCCGTTTTGTTTACCGCACCTAACAGCAGCAGTTATCACTTGTTCGCTGGCATCTGAGAGTGTTGAAAGAGTGGAATCAGGTCAGTGCAGAGTCAAGCCGGTTTAGTATGGCGGACTGTTTGCGACACAAACGCGCCTTTCCCGCAAGTCTTCACGTCTACAACAATTACCTTTTCGCTTGTCTTACTGCTGTAAGTGTATTATAATAGGTTTCTAATTCCGTGAAAGGAAAAAACAATACGAGCTTAGTAAGTCATTTAGTCGGGCTATGTTCATTTTCACCCCCTTGAAAGCACCACAGCAACTCATACACATATAAACTCACGCCCCAAAGTTAAGCAACCCAATGAAAGATTTCAAAACTTATTTTTTAATTAATCACTCGGAGACATTTCGTTGAAGAACTCAAAACGTGTCGGCCAAAACACAGTCACACATCCACTATTATTTCATGGCATGGTCCATTTCAGGTAAAATTTTATCACCGTTCAAACGTTGTGCAACGTCCAAAATAGTTGCTTAACTTTTTGGCTTGAGTTTAGTGTTAGTGTTTCACTTGACGATTTTAATGCCATAGTATTCTTGTTTTTAGGAACAAGAAGAAAAGACCTGTATCATCTAGGGATTTGATGCCAAGCCAGTTACGCTCACAGAAAAGGGCTGCAAAACCATCAACAGCATCAGTGCAAAATTTGGAGCAGCTGTGTTTGCTAAGTCTGGTGACAATGTCCATAAGAACTGTAGAGATCGCCACACTAACAAACATTATTTTCCATCAAGGGATCCAAAACTTGCAAAGTCACCTCGAAAACGTCGTGCACCAGAACAAGTCGTAGAACATGGAAAAATCCCTTTGTGTTTGTTTTGCGGTCAAAAGGCGAAAGAAAGCAAGAAAGGCAGGGGCGGTCATCCACTGATTTCTGTACAGACAACGCAATTCCAGGACTCTGTTCTGCAGTTTGGCAAGAAGAGGGGTGAGACTGACAGTTGGTCAAGAGAGGTAACAGGCAAGATAGAGTACATGCAGGATCTTTTTGCTCGTGATGCTGTCTACCACCGCGTCTGTTACACGTATTTCAGACAAGGGCAAGGAGTACCTGGTATTTTTGCGAGTGGTGAACCTGCTGCCAAAAAAATGTGCTTTGGGCGCCCCCGGAATGAACGCTGTTTGGAAGCTTTCCAAGCAGTTGTTGATTATCTGGAGAATAAAGATGTAGAGCAGGTGATTGTCCAAGATCTTGTGAGGCTCATGCAGAGCAAGTTGTCACCTGAAGACGCAGCCTACTCTTCCAAATACATGAAACAGAAATTACTGGAACATTTTGGTGACGGCATTGTCATTGCCGAGAAACTTGGGACACCAGACGTTGTCACATTGAAGGAAACTGCAGGTTACATCCTTCGGGAATTTTACAAGCAGCCCAAGGACGATGATCCCCAGCAGCAGAAACTTCAAATCCTAAAGACAGCCGCAAGCCTCATCCGTGGTGACATCAATGCAAAGGTTGTTCAAAGGACAGCTACCCAGACATTGGTGCGGAAGATCAGCTGTCCTACCTCCCTGAATCACTCCATGTCCTGATTTCGAATATTTTCAAGGGGAAAGACTTGCCAACAAAAACTGCTGCAATAGGACAAGCTATAATACAGCTTACCCGACCCAACACACTTCTTGCCCCACTGCAGATCGGATTAGCTGTCCAAATGCATAAAGTGTTTGCATCACGGTTTTTGGTGGATACCCTCAATCGCCTAGGCTTCTGCTCGTCGTACAGCGAGGTGCGTAAGTTCGAGATGAACGCAGCTGTGGAGCAAGGCACAGGCCTGCCGCCACTGTCAGAGGGTGACAATGTCCAGTTTGTGGCAGACAATGCTGACCACAACACAGCAACAGTAAGTGGTCACAATACCTTCCACGGCATGGGAATCATTGCCGTAACTACACCAAAGCGAGACGAATCCAAGAGGATCCCGAGAAAAGACGTCAAAGTCAAAGACATCATTGCCACCGGACGAATTGGAATCTATTTTTTCAAGTATGTTCTTGAACTTCTCTTTGCTCAAACACTTGTATTCTCTCTCTGTGTCTCTCTGATACTTCTGTGTAAATTTTGATAAATTGAGAACACCTGTTTTTTATTACTAATTCGGATTTAACGTCCTCTCTGCCAATGGCCATATGGGACATAAGAATGGGAACGAAGGGTGTGCATTGCCAGTGTGTGTGGAGAGGGAGGACGTTAACAGCATTGCCCCTCTCTATCTCCCTCTCTTTCTCTTTCTCTCTCTCTCTCTCTCTCTCTCTCTCTCTCCTCTCTCTCTCTCTCTCTCTCTCTCTCTCTCTCTCTCTCTCTCTCTCTCTCAACTGTAAAGTAGTGTTGACAACAGCAAAACTTGAATGCACTCTTTGTGTGTATTTGTGATGCCTTTAAATGACGAATTATGAAAGCCTCATCTCACATCTCTCTATTGCACATTCTTTTACAGTTCTGACTGGAAAAACCTCAAAGCCCTTAAGTTCACTGAACTGCCTGCAATACGAGCAACAGATAGTACAGACCACCTCAAGACACTGTGGCAAATCTCTTGGCCACTGAAGTCCCCTCGTCCAAGCTGGAAAGGAATGATGCAAGCAGTACACCATGGGGATTATCCGGGAAATCGGGAGTCATGTCATTCCCTTAGTGAGAAACATTGCATTCAGTGCTGTAGTTGGAGTTATCAATCTTTCAATTGTATTGTGGAGAGGTACATGCCAATGAATTACTATTCTCACTTGTGGTTAACACTGGACAGGTTTTAGGTCATCCTGACATATGCATGTTAAACTTTTTATCTTGTGCCGGACCGAGCAAAATTAAGGGGGTACCATGAGAACGGTGTGTATTTTGATACTTAACTGAGGAATGTCCTCGACTGTGCTGTGTAGTTCAACTCAAAATAGTTCATGTTTAAGTTTGCAAACAATTTCACTTCCAATCTTGGGCTGCATGTCTCTGCTGGTGATGTACAATCCGACATGCATGCCAATTTGTCACGTGGTTTAGGTCTCGTTTTGATATTATTGAGTATATCAACCAAACTGCTGAAGACTGGTACTTACGATCTTTATATTTGGCTACTTACATCTTTTAAAGCATAAAAGTAACTTGAGTTTGCCAGTTTGTTATAGTGAATGCTGATTTATGTCACGGAGTGGATTTTGCCCGTTTTCGCTTATCGTGCAAGCCATTATTCCGCTAAAAAAATTTTTTCCCCCCATTACATTTTTCTCGATTTTGGTTTGTGAGAAGGACCATGTATTTCGAGTTCAAAAAACATAAAACGAGCTTTGAAAGACTTTGTTCAAGGTCAGGGCATATCAGGCCAAAATATTACCAGACTAGCACGGCATGTGTCGAGCCCACGATTTAAAGTAATGCTCCTCTGGGGCTAGGCACATTCAGTGGGGAGCCCATACGATTGCCGACAGATTGTGGTGGGGATATGACTCACGTTGTGGTGCAACGATTCATGTGGATCACTGGGGGGAAAGCCCATCAGATTGTTTATAGACT
>CM031599.1:50305083-50317583 GCA_018398815.1 Conus ventricosus | reverse complement strand
TCATTTAAAGAAGTTTGGAGCATGACCTGGCCGGGAAAAATTATCATCAATAATCATCAATAATAACCCCTTATATCCTACGCGATCGAACTTCTTGAATTCATTTCTGGAAACAGTGATGAAAAGAGACATATTTTGACACTTTTGTCTGGGGCGTGTCTGTACATGGGTTTCACAGCGATTAGATACAAATGGTAACATTCTGACCGTTGGACTGCTGGTAAATTCATGGAAGAGTTATCAAATATGAGCTAATTTGTCACCCGAAAATAATTCACAGGCCATTTTTATAGTGAAGGATAAACTGTTAATAAAGACAAACATTAGTAGAGAACCTTAAACAAACCTCCTGGGTACGCCATATTTTACTGTCATGAAATCAGACTGAGAGACATTTGCAAGAAGTGGTTGTCTGTTGGATAACAAGGAAGGCGTTGAACAGTACTTTTGGTCAAGCCATACATTGCAAGAATCTGAAAAAAAATACGACGATTAATAATGTAAGATTTTTGTGTGTGTGCAATATTTGCAACAAAAACTTATGCCCGTGAATATTTATTGCTATTATGACTGTAAAACCACTTGTCGATTATTTATATCTGTGTTCTTTGACAAGAGTAATGTCCCCTAAATCCTGACTGTCCGGGACAAATCAGATGATGTCAATGAAGATGGAGTAGAATGCGGTTTTTTTTTTCTCAGAGTACTTTTCTAGTGGTTTTAATATCATAGACAGGATTGATATTGGACTTTAGTGCGATCACCTGTTTTGAACCGTGGAATAATATTAGCTTGCTTTGAACATACAGGAAACGAGTTTTTTTGTTGTTGTAAATACAAAGATTATAGACGCAAAACAGTGTATCTGATATCACAGGTGGTTAGATTTTGGTTTCATTGCCAACTAATTCCTGTAGATCTTTAGTATCTTATTGTTTACACAAGAGATGCAAATTTATATATGTGTCTTCAGCGCAAACTAGGCTGGGCATACCAAATAAGGAAGGTATAAATTTAATGAAAGTTGGAGTTACAAAAATAAACATCGGAAACTAAAGCGATGGCAAGTACTTCACTGCGAAGGAAAAAAATCAACGAATGCAAGACGACGAGCAGTATCAATGAACGAACATAACCACAAACAAAATTTAGCTGATAATAAGATAAGAACCACATGAATGCATAAGCGATACTAACTGTTCAAAAGTACATTTTCTTCCAGGCGTAATAAAACCAAGTGAACACTAAGTGTAAAATCACAAACGTTTGAAGCAAATGTAAAAAAAAAAAAACCCAACAAGATGCAAAGCATATAAACGTACTCCCAGTTTATCTTGAATATGTGGGAAATATTCCATAAAGAGGAAAAACCATTTTGGGCCGTTATAGCTGTTTGTAACGGCTATTCTGGTAAACATCGGCCATCATCTGTGATCCATAATGAACATACATGCAAATTTTCAGAAAGATCGGCCAAGCACTTCCTGAGATTTTCCATAAAAAAGAAAAACTGTTATGTGCCATTATGGCCGTTAGTAACGGATATAACGGTAAAATAAAACATCGGGCATCATCCGTGACCCATAGTGAACATACCTACAAATTTTCAGAAAGATCGGCCATGTACTTTCTGAGATATTCCAAAAAGAAAAAAAAACCGTTATGGGCCGTTATAGCCGTCAGAAACGGACATAACAGTTACAATAAAACATCAAGCATCATCCGTGAGCCATAATGAACATGCCTAGAAATTTTCAGAAAGATCGAAAAAGTACTTTCTGAGATATTCCATAAAAAAGAAAAGCCGGTATGGGCCGTTATAGCCGTTAGTAACGGACATAACGGTAAAATAAACATCGGGCATCATCCGTGATCCATAATGAACATACCTGCAAATTTTCAGAAAGATCGGCCAAGTACTTTCTAAGATATTCCATAAAAAAGAAAAACCGTTATGGGCCGTTATAGCCGTTTGTAACGGATATAACGGTAAAATAAAACATCGGGCATCATCCGTGACTCATAGTGAACATACCTACAAAGGTTCAGGAAGATCGGTCAAATACTTTCTGAGATATTCCATAAAGAAAAAATAAGCGTTATGTGCCGTTATAGCCGTTAGTAACGGCTATAACGGTAAAATAAAACATCGGGCATCATCCGTGATCCATAATGAACATATCTACAAATTTTCAGAAAGATCGGCCAAGTAGTTTTGTCTGGAGCGAGTGGAACACATTTTGACCACGGACGGACACACACACACACACACACACACACACACACACACACACACACACACACACACACACACACACACACACACACACACACAACGCAACACAGCATTTCTTTGTTCCCATTGTAAAGTACTCCCTGTTCTATAAGAACTGGGAGTACAAAAACACCTCTGTAGCAAATTAAATCAACTTCTGAAGCGACAGAAAACGGTGAAATACCGACGGATCTCTCTGCCAATCACAAGTTATTATCTTTGGTACATGGGACGCGGCTTTACATCATAAGAACATCTTTCTCCGACCTCCAGCCGATAAAGTAACTTTAAGATCGTTCGTACTGACAATGAAATGGATTATTTTTAAACGGAAAGAAGCGAAATTAGTAATATAAAGTTCAGTTTTGTTTTTCATGTAGGTCTCTCCTATTGATTAATATTAGAATTTACGCTTGAGTCCGTGATTTGCTGAATTCTAGCGACTGGAAGGAAAGGCAGCCGGAATTCACTTGCGGTTGATTGAATTTTTACGGCAAGCAGCAGTTAATTGCAAAAATGATGAAATAGGAGTCACACAAGTAGGAAAATATATCATTGAAAGTTTAGTGACAAACATTTATGTGACAGGAATCACGCACGAACAAACTTCAACGTTTCTGAACACAACTGCATTGCACTTTTCACACACACACACACACACACACACACACACACACACACACACACACACCTTTTAACATCAACATGCAAACACAAACCCACCGGTTATTGGAATGGAAATTTAAAAGAGAACGCGACTGAACAGTGTTGGAGAAAGAGAACAAGAGGGGGATGGAGTGGAGGAAGGGAGGGGAGGGGAGGGGGGGGGGGGGAGGCAAGCACGCGGGGGAAGGGGAGAGGGTTGGATGGGTGAGGATCAATCATTTGAACAAACACTGAGCAGGTGAAAGACACTGCGGAAACGGCACCTGAAACGCTATTTGCTGGAACCTTTCAGCAGAGGAATGATACCGTTCCAATGACGAACACTGGAGTGTTGTCCATTCCTCGCTCTGACATAGAGAGTGTACCCTTTTCGTTTGCATGACCGTTTGATTGATGGGGGTAGGGAGGGGCAGAGTTTTCATTTTCATCGCCGGTTGACTGAAGAGGGTAAGGTGCGGCGCGGTTCAGTTTCCAGTTTCATGACCGTTTGACTGAAGAGGGTGGTGAGGGGGTACGGTTGGAAGCCTTCACTGGAAAAGCCAAAGGAGGGATACAGTTCCCATTGATGTAACGGGCTGACTGATGCAGGGCACTTTTGCGAGACAGCATGAGAATGGGGAGTGGACGGAAGTATTCATTTGTGGGGTACAGACTTCTTTGTGACAGGGGTTTTAAATCATTTTTCAGCAAACGATCGGTTGAGAACGAGTATGTATGTTGGGTGGTTCTCCACTTTGTGTGTGTGTGTGTGTGTGTGTGTGTGTGTGTGTGTGTGTGTGTGTGTGTTGTGTGTGTGTGTGTTTGATTTGATTGATTTAATTTAGAGTCTGTTCACAACGATGGTGATATCAGACTATAAAAAAAAGAAAGAGAGAAAAAAAATATGTGTATGTGTGTAAGTGCTTATATGAGTGTGTGTGTGAGCGCGTGTGTGCGTATGCGTGCGTGCGTGCATGTGCGCGCCTGTGTGTGTATGTGTGTGTGTGTGTGTGTGTGTGTGTGTGAGAGAGAGAGAGAGAGAGAGAGAGAGAGAGAGAGAGAGAAAGAGAGAGAGAGAGAGAGAGAGAGAGAGAGAGAAGAGAGTGCGCGCGCGCGCGTGTGTGTGTGCGCGCGGACACAAATGCATGAAAGTTTGCCTATTAACGACCAAACAATTATTATAAACTGATTAATCAATTACAAGAAATGAACAATAACAGAACTCGATATAGCCTTTGTTATATCAATCATTTTTGGGCTGTAAAGTATTTCTTGTAAAGCCCCTAAGGAAGCAATATCTATCTTTAGAATATTATATAGAGATGTTAGAATTGGACATTCAAAAAGAATATGTTGAATAGATAATGGGAGACCACAAGCGCAATCTACATCCTTAGAAAATTTGGTTTTCCACGAGTTTAAACGCATTTTATAAATCATACTGGACAATGATCTTTGACATATTAAACATTTCGTTTGTGCAGGAAGTTTTTCATTGTTTATACAATTTTCTAATAGAAAACTAATTTCATGTTTATCCAATTTTTTAATCTTCTATCTGGATTTTTTCTAAGCGCACCCTCTTTTGCTAATTCATCAGCTATTTCATTTCCATAGATACCACAATGAGATGGAATCCAGCAAAACTCTACAAACGTTCCTTTCGCCATTACGTAATGTATCATAAATTTTATATAAAATTAAGTCTTTCCTTACATTTGCATCCCAATTTCGTAAGCTACAAAGAACAGATTTAGAGTCAACACAGATTAGAATGCTGTAAATTGCCACATTAAGATCAGATATCCAAGGTAAGGCCATAAGGGTTGCATATAGTTTAGCAGTGGAAACTGAAAAGTTCTTTCCTAAACAAAATGATTTTTTTACTTTTAAATCGGAATCCAAGCTCCCGTATAAGATTCTAAAACTGAACCATCCGTGTAGATTTTAAGATGATGTGGATATGTGTTTTCAAGATGTTCTTTGCTTCTACTGATATCAAATTAATATCGTCTTTTTTTTTAAAGAGTGGTATAATCTATATCAAAATTTGGAGAAATATGCTCCCATAGGGGAACTGTGGGTATAGTTGGAGGTTTTGAACTGGATGTAATATCGATGTCACATTTTCCAGATAAATCATCAGTATAATTTCGAATGGGCTGCAGGTAAGAACTATTCTGTGCACTTTTAGGAAAATACGACTTGGAATCAAGAAATATTTAATTTGTTATTGAATTTGATACAGAAAGAGTCCTGGTTGCATATTTGGCTGTTGTTAGTTTGCGTTGTTCATCAAGGGACAAGAGATTGGCTTCTTAATATGTTTTAAAAGTATTAGAATGCACTGGAACACCAAGGGCTACTTTAATAGCTTTACTGTCTATACTTTGTAACCGATTAAGTAATGTTTGAGAAGCTGAAAAATATACTTCCTGTCCGTAAGTCAATTTTGAACGAATCAGACTAATAGAAAGATGCACAAGAGTTTGGGTATCTTGACCCCACGATTGTGCACTGATTATTATCATTATTTTTTATTTTTTATAGTAAAGATGGCCTTTGTCTGGCATTGTTTATAAGATATTCAATATGGAATCTCCAGTTTAATTTAGGGAGTGAAATGAACACCTAAAAAATTTAATATATTGGAATATTGAAGAATTTGTTTTTCTAGCACAAGCTGAGGCAAAACTTTTGGATTTTTACCATTGTTAAATAACATTAATTGTGTCTTTTCTCCTGATAGTTCTGGTCCATTTTCGTTCATATATTTATTTAGTTTGTCAATTTCAATTTGATATAGTTTTTGTATATATAATATGGTTCTCTTATTTGTCTGTTTTTTAATGTTTGTATTCATCCACATTGCAATATCATCGGCATATTGCACTACATGCATATTTTTAGATAGTATTTTAGGAAGATCGTGAATGAGAACTGTAAATAGAATAGGTGCAATAATGGAGCCTGAGGGATGCCAATGTCAATATCTTTAAATGAAGAGTAATATTTACCAACCCTAGTTCAAACTGATCTCTCAGATAAGAAGATTTTATGAACTGATACATTGCACCATTAATCCCAATATTTTTCAACTTATAAAGTAAACGAGAATGCCACACACCATCATATGCTTTTCTGATGTTAAAGAAAGTAGCAAGTGTACTTTTCTACGAGCAAATTGTTTTTTAACATGACTTGCAAGTTTTACAAGGTGATCGATTGTACTTCTACTTTTTCTCAAACCTGCTTGATTGTTGGGAATTATGTTATTCTTTTCGCAATAACGTAAAACGCGTTTTCAACTGTCTTTTCTAATATTTTTCCATCTTGAGATGTTAATGCTATCGATCGATAACTATCACTTGCAGACCTAGGTTTACCTTGTTTTGGAACTGGTGTTACAACTATCCTCTTCCAGAAAGTAGGAAGAGTTCCATTTAACCAACATTTTTTTTGTAAAACGAGTGAAGTAATTGCTTCCAGCACAAAGGTAAGTGGCATAACATCTGATATGAAATTCCATCTAATCCAACAGCTGTCTTATTCGAGGAGAATGGCATTAGTGCTTCTTTAAATTCTTAAAATGTTATAGATGCATTTAAGTAATGGTTTGGATCCGGTGTGGGATCACAATAAGTATCCTTTTTCCTCCTCTAGTTCTCTGTAACTTTTGGTAACTGTATGTAGTCTAGTTGATGAGTTATTTTTTGAAAAAGCTTGTACAAATGCTTCAGCTTTCTCTGATGATGTTGGAATAGTATTTTGTTTTCTAATTTAATATAATATGAAGGTACATAATACTTGTTTTTTTAAATTCCTTTACCTTTTTCCATACTCTGTGCATGTCCTTAGATGAAGATATTTCTGAATGACAAAAATGATGAAACAGAGACGTTTTGCTTTTGCGACAGCCCTGTTACTGTGGCTTTTTACATGTTTCATTTCAATAAAGTTTTCATCAGTTCTATCTTTGAGCCATGTTTTGTATGTTTTCTTTTTATTAGATACGGTTTATGCACATTCTTCATTCCACCAACTATTTCCTCGAAATTTTTTTTTATCCATAGAAGATTTGTACGTTCGTGAACACACACTTATCCACACAAATAGATGCACACATACTTACACTCACAGAACCCATACCTACACACACGAACGCACATATATACACAATCGCACACTCACACACACATACGCACGCGTGCGCACGCACACATGGTGTTCTATCTCTCACACACATAGAAATGCACCAATGCGCACGCACGTGTACTTCACACACACGCGCGCGCACGTTCATGGACACACACTTATATATACACACAGACGCCACACAAATACATACTCACAAACCCACACCCAGCGCGCGCGCGCACACACACACACACACACACACACACACACACACACACACACACACACACACACACACACACACACACACACATACACGCTCACTCACACATGCACTCTTCTCTCTCTCTCTCTCTCTCTCTCTCTCTCTCTCTCTCTCTCTCTCTCTCTCTCTCTCTCTCACGCTATCACCCTATCCGCTTACAGATAAGTAAACGTAAATGCCAGGTTTGGCGGATGCCAGAGTGATGAGGCATCCCCACAAATTGACGTGCACCGGCAAATCACCGTCTCTTGGGCCACCGCAAGTCCAGCTCGGGGATCTTGGCAATCCTCTGTGTCATCACGGGAAGGAGGGAAACAACAGCTGCCGAGGCCGAAAACCCCAGCATGTCAAATTGGCTTCCCCGAGACAGACTTTGCTGCAGCTCAGACCCTTTGGAAGTTTAAGAACAAATGGTCGTTGAGCAACTGCAGTGTTGACATGGGTTCTAATTCCATTTCCTGAAAAAAAAATGCGTTTAGATGAGACCATGTGTGAATGCTCCTGTGTGAACGTATGCAATACCTCTTGCACATCTTGAAGTTAGATGTGAGGGTCAAGATTCTTAATGTAAACAGCGATGCTTTTGAATTCTTTGGAAAGGAAACATAATTGTGAGGCCTATATAACACCTACCTTACGTTAGAAACCGGTGTGTAAGCGCTTTACAGTTCACGCTCTTGTTTACAAGTCGGGTTGCCTTCCTGGGTAGAGCCGATGAAAGGGTTGCAGGTTCTACATTCAGTCATTTCAATCAGTCAAATATCAGTCGATCAGTCAGATACCAGTCCCTCAATTTTCCACTCAGTCTTTCAATTTGTAAAGGAAGATGCATGCTAAGTGTGATGGTATCTTACGTGTGAGCAACATGTCATGCATACGTTCGCACACGATCATTCACATAAGGAACCTTAGTTTATAGACTCATTTGAAGGATTTTCCAGGAAATGAAACTAGAACCAATGTCAAATCCGAGGGGGGAAACCCTACCGTACCGAAACGGCCCAACGGAGATTCGAACTCGCAACACAAGGATCACCAGGAGCTATAACTTAGGCACCTACGAGAAATGACAAGAAGATAATTTATGTCTGAAACACACACACACACACACACACACACACACATACACACACACACACACACACACACACACACACAGTTCATTGGTATAATTTTCCTGTATAGAGAAGGTTAGCTTGAAGGTATCATTATAAGCTTTTCCCAATATTTGTAACCTTTCATGTCCGTTCTCAGAGTAATTTCAGTTACGATGTTCTATAAATGTTGAGACTTTGGTCAATTCTCAAAACGTTGCAATGCTAGTGGATTTACAGAGGCTTTTCGTTGGAGAAAATTGAGTTGCTCCACGGTAGCGATTTTCGCCGGCGAGCGCTGAAGTCATATGGGCTGGTACACCCATGGGAACGCTCCAGTGAGGATTCTGTCGTGTCACATCCAATAGCCATTACACAATGGCGTCTGCCAGGGGGCAGTTATGTCCCTTGACGTTTCAATGGAAATCCCTGTGCGTGCCTGCACCTTAAGCGACCACAGCGCACGCTTTCAAGGGTGGTGCATGATTGCTCCCAGCTGGTTTGTTCAGCGGTTGGGGACAGTACTTTTCTGGGTCCCACCTACACTTTCGGGCGTATTTTTGTTTTTCTTGTTTCCACTGCTGCACACTGTTGTCATCAAAAGCACACGATCTTTCCCTCATACCTTCAGTCAGGACTCAGATGGTCACTACTGATCATCCCTCATGACATGCATTGCGGGTTTTCCTCTGATGGGTGGTCTCAAAGCGATCAGGCGTTCACAGCTCATCGTGTAAACTTGTCGATTCTTAAAATCAGATTCAGTTTTATCAAAGGGGGTGTTACTGCACGCGAACTAGCCAACAGACTTGACACCACATCCGCCGAGCTATGAGACCACACTGTGCAGGATGTACTGATGGATGGATAAATGATGTAGCAGCTAAAATGACAGGTTTTGATGCAAGGGTCTCACGGACATGATTCAGGTAATGTCTGACCCATACGTTTGCCCAACGTGCTGGTCAGTATCCAATACTTACCTAATATTGTCTGCGCTGCTGCTGTAGTGGTATTGTAACTTTTAATGTCCTATAAAATCCTAAAATGTTGTTGTCCGTTAGAAAGCAAGTATGAGGAAGTGAAAATCTAAAAAAACACACACAAAACAAACAAACAAAAACCCAAGAAGAAAAGGAAAAACAAGAAAACAGGCTCACCTACACAAAGATGAAAAGCAACGAAAGAATAACTAGGCTACAAAGAAAGGAGGGACGAAAAAGCAACACACACACACACACACACACACACACACACAACACACACACACACACACACACACACACACACATACACACACACACACACACGCACGCACGCACGCACGCAATTCTGTACATCGTCTTCATGCACAGAACTAAATGAATAGATAGTGTTAATAAAGTTGGTGAAACTAAATGATTACTAAGAAAAAGACGTTGAGAAAGAGGAGAAAAAGAAAGAGGAACAGAAGGAGGAAAAAGGGAAAGAGGAAGAGAGGATAAGGATGAGAAGAAGAAGACGAAGGAGGAGGAGGAGGAGGAGAAGGAGAAGAAGTAGGAGGAGGAGGAGGAGGAGGAGGAGGAGGGTGAGGAGGGAGAAGAGAATAAGACAGAAGACGATGTGAAGATGAAGGAGGAGGAGGAAGAGGAGGGGGAGGAGGAGGAGAAGAAGAAGAAGGAGAAAGAAGAGGAGGAGGAGGAGGAGGAGGAGGAGGAGGAGGAGAGGAGGAGAAGGAGGGTGAGGAAGGAGAGGAGAATGAGACAGAGGAGGGGTGCGGAGAAGGAGGAGAAGGAGGAGGAGGTAGAGGATAAGGAGGAGGGGAAGCGAAGAAGAAGAAGGAAGAGGAAGAGGAAAGAAGAAAGTGATGGTAACGAAAAAAGGAGAGAAAGAAGTGGGATGAGACGAAGAACTTTTTTTAAAAGTCCTCTAACAACTTCGATAACAGACGAACAACGAGAAACAGAGACGGAAACTGTCTGAACAAGATTACTAGAAACACCCGCTGCAACACCAGAAACAACACGATCAAATCCCATCAAGTGATAAACAGCAAAGAAAAAGACATTACAATACCTTACAACAGAAGAAACAACGATCACGGGCAAAGTTTCAGTCTCCAACTTTCCCCACCCGGCTCCTTTCACGCTGCTGCCCCGACCTCCCCTCTACACGTCCCTCGCCTTTCCTCCCTCTTATCCACTTCCAAAGTCCTTCCACTCTATATACGTTTTACTTTATCTTTAACAGAGCAACATTTATGGCAATAGCAGGAACTTTGCAAAAGTTATCCAAGCACCGTCATCAACGAATTTCCTTCTCTGGTTGATAATAATGTTCGTCTAAATATAATACAGCATTGCAGAAAAACCTGCAAAGATGGGGGAAAAATGACAAACAACAGCAACAAAAATACGTCTCCTTTGAAACATCATAGACAGTGACAAAATGTCAGTTGTGTCATTCAGAGAGAAGTGACCATCACCTAATTCGGTTTCTGCCACGCAGTCAGCATTGCCTCTTCCTGCTTTTAACTGCTTTCAGCTTTCAGTCAATCTTGACCTACTTCTTTACGACTCATATTGTTCAGCCAGCGCGCTCAGTGTACCAGCTTTTTTTTAACATAAAGCACCGGTAACACAAAAGTCGGACAAGAGTAAAGAAATGCCAGAAGGTAGGGCACAAGGAGAAGACTGGAAAAATACGATTAGAAATACTTGACATAGGAAAAGGGAAGTAAGGAGTACGAACATGTTGAGAAAAAATAGAAAAGAGAACTTAAAGAAAAGGAAAACGTGGGAAATAAGAAAACATAGTTGGGAATAGGAATGAAAGAAGGAAAACGACCAGGAATGAAAATGGGAAGGGTTAGAAAGACTATAGGAGATGGTAGAAGTCATGGGAAAATGTTGGATGGGGGGAGGAGGGGAGGGGGGGGGGAGAACAACTAGGAAAGATATGAACAGAAAACAGAGCGTATGCAACAACAGAAAATCAATTCAACAGGTCCTAATGGCCCCCTCGATAATTCCTCAGCTCAATCTTATCCTTCATAAAAAGAGATGCGGACACAAAACATACTTTACCTGAACATGTATTTGTGTGTGTGTGTGTGTGTGTGTGTGTGTGTGTGTGGTGTGTGTGTGTGTGTGTGTGTGTGTGTGTGTGTGTGTGTGTTTGTGTGTGTGCGATAATGTCATGCAAATCTGTGTCGGGTGGACTTTGAAAACTAATAAAACAAAATTCAGGTTGTTGTTTTTTTCACCTCCGTCAAAGTGGTTATGTATTCACACGCATTCGTTGGTTTCTTGGCCTGTTTGTTTATTTGCCCGCAGGATCACGCTGAACAAAATCAACAACAGCAGAAACAAGAAAGACAAGAAGGAAGAGAAGAAGAAGAAGAAAGAAGAGGAAGAGACGAAGAAAAGAAGAGGAAGAGACGAAGAGGAGAAGAAGAAGAAGAAGAAGAAGCAGAAAAAGAAGAAGGCGAAAAAGAAGAAGAAGAAGAAAAGGAAGAGGAAGGGGAAAAGGAAGAACAATAAGAAAAGGAAGAAGAAGGGAGGGGGGGGGGGAGGAGAATGAGACATAGCCGGAGGTAGAGCGAAGGAGGAGGAAGAGGACGAAAAGGAGGGAAGTGAAAGAGGAGGGAGAGGAGGAAGCGAAAGAAGAAAGATGAAAATGACCGGTAAGAAAAGAAAGGAGAGAAGAGGTGGGGTGGGGCACAGAAATCGTTTCTCTTAATGTCCCCCAACAACGAAAAACGAGGAACAGAGACGAAACTTTCTGAAGACGATCACTAGATACATCGACCATGACAGCAGGAACAAGAGGACAAAACCTGATCACGTGATGCACGGGGAGAAAAAAAAAAAGACATCACAATGCCCTACAACAACCGTGGGTGAAGTTTCAATCTCCCTCTCCCCCCCCCCCCCCTGCTGCCTCCCCTCCCCTCCCTTTCCCATCACGCCTTAGTCCCACTTTCCTTCTACACGTCCCCCCCCACTATCCCTCCTCTAATCCACTACCGAAGCCTTTTCACTCTATTTTTTTGAAAAAGCAACATTTATGGTAATAGCAACAACTAACAGCGACAAAATTTCCT
>CM031599.1:50292583-50300083 GCA_018398815.1 Conus ventricosus | reverse complement strand
ATGAATGCTTATCTCCTCCTATTTCTTCAATCTAAGACATAAGAGCAAGCTTTGTTTATAGTTCAATATTTCTTGCAGTCATTGCAACACCAAGCTGCTCTGTAAATTGCTGGAATGGTGTTCAGTTACTTATCCTTGGAATTTATTAGTTTACCATATATATATATATATATATATATCTATATATATATATATTATATATATATATATATAACAACACACTGCCCCTCTTCATGCCCCCCCCCCCCCCCTTCCATTTATTTCCCCTCCTCCATTCCCTCAAACTTACATAGTTACGAACGTGACACGAAACGAAGGAAGGACAAATCAATTCAACAGTTCTTTATGGCCCCTTCGATAAATCCTCAGCTCAATCTCATCCTCCATAAAGAGAGACATGCACACAACAAGGCTTTGCCTGAACGTGTGTTTTATGTGTGTATGTGTGTGGTAATGTCATGCGAATCAGAGTTGGACCGACTTTGAAAAGTAATAAAACATTTTTTTTTTATAAACCTCCGCCAAAAGGGGTATGTATTCACACGCGTTCGTTATTCTGTTGGTCAGTTTGTTTATCTGTTATGAGGACTGCGCTAAACAACAACAACAACAAGGAAGGTCGGAAGTTTCCATGCGTGTTTATAACTCACAAGGCGTATACCATGGGGTTCACACAATGCCAGTGCTTTTCAAAGGGACATTTTAAAAAAACATACCTGGCTGTATTCCGAAGTGGGGTGTCTGCAGTCGGAATATTTGAAGAAAATCCAAAGGTCGAAACGCGTTGTCTGTTTTGTAATTTGATTGTTCCTTCGTTTGACGGCTTAGTGGTTCTATTTTTGCTTTTTATACCTAGCTGTTGATCGTGAGTTCATACACACCCATGCTTTTAAAAGAGATATTTTCAAAACATTTAAAGTTGTGCGTTGGGGGTGCATTCACACTCACGACCCCTTGGAAGAGAATACAGTGACTATTCCAGGCTTTACATTGTGGGTGCAAGCATATGCACTTTATTTTCGTGATTCTATTATCATTCCTGCGCGTACATCGTAGAAACGTGCACACCTATCTACTTTTCGGAGGTGATCCGGTCGTTATGTTTTGGTACACAGACACCCATACTCTTAAAATCTGAAGTCGATTTTTGTTGCATTCCTATTTGTATTACTGCATATCTATCTATCTGTCTATCTATCTATCTGTCTGTCTGGCTATCTATCTATCTATCTACACACACACACACCACACACACACAACACACACACACACACACACACACGCGTGCGTGTGTGTGTGTGTGTGTGTGTGTGTGTGTGTGTGTGTGTGTGTGTGTGTGTGTGGTAAGACGAGAAGAGAGAGAGAGAGAGAGAGAAGAGAGAGAGAGAGAGAGAGAGAGAGAGAAGAGACTCAATCGCAAAAAAAAGGTTATAAACATTTATTGAAAAAGAGTTCAGAGCTGACTAATTTGTAAATAAATGTTAGCGAACCGCCAGAGAACGTGGACAAACGAGTCACAAGACAAAACACAACGCGTTTCGACCTCTTAGGTCTTTGTCAGGTGATGTATAAAACGAATAAAACAACGAAAATTCACTTAGCTTTGATCGCTTCAGATCGCTTTGGGTTCAGCGCAAGGAAGAAGGCGTTGAATGAGAACGAGGCTGTTGGAAGGGAAATAGTGAGTGAGTCAAAGTCGTAATGATGATAATAATATTACTGATAGGAATACTAATAATGGTCAAAATATTAGGGGGGGGGGGGGGGGGGGGAGGGAAGAGATCAATCTTGGTGTCAATAAGTATGGGTTATGGGAGAAAGGAGAGGGTGGGTTTGAGGATCTTAAGCAGCAGGGTTGCGTGCTAACAGTCCCAGAGGCGAAGGCGATTGTGATGTCAATGCTAGTGGTAGTATCAATACAAGCAATAGCATTACTGAATGATACTGCTAACAACGATAGTGAAGGTTAAGGTAACGAAAGCATGATACAGAAACATATTTAGAAAATACATTTTTATAATAATCAAATAAATAAATAAAGGAAACATTAAAAAAAAAAAAAAAAAAAAAAAAAAAAATAAAAAAAAATAATAAAAAAATAATAATAAAAAATAAAAATAAAAATAAAAATAATGATAATAAATGCATAAATAAGATAGCTATAAGTCATGTGTGAGGTGAATAGTGGGAGATAAGGTAGTATGTGTGTGTGTTGTGGGAGGATATTGTGGGCTGAGATTGAAGTGGTGGGTTGGTACATGTTACTTTAAGGTGTTTGATGCTATGAGGGTGGAGGGAAGAAGGGGATGGGTTTACGTACTAACTGGGGGGGGGGGAGGGGGAGGGGCAACATATTCACACCTATACACCAAAATCTCTCTCTCTCTCTCTCTCTCTCTCTCTCTCTTCCCCCCCCCCCCCCCCCCCTTCACGACCAACGATAAAGGAGATAGCATTCTATTCATTATGTGTGTGTGTATGTGTGTGTGAGTGAGTGTGAGTGTGTGTGTGTGTGTGTGTGTGTGTGTATGTGTGAGTGTGTGTGTGTGTTCCATGTGTAATATCAGCCTTATTCATTGGTTACCCCCACCTCCACCCCCAACAACCGCCATACCCACCAACATCCCTACACACATCATTACTAGGGCAGGGGGGGGTGGGGGGGGGGGGGGGGATAAGTCGATTGATGTAGCAAATGGAGAGACTCAGAGAGTGTAGGGAAAAGGGAAGAGGATGATAGCTGCAACCTATGTCTGAGGTAAACAGAGGTAGGGTGTGCGTAGATGGAGGATATTTCAGGCTGGAGCTGCAGAGATGGAATGGCACATACTACTTTTGGACGTTGATGCCATGAGGGTGGACGGTGCCCAGTTTGGCAATGAGATGAGATTCCTGCATAACGCGTTCAAGTTGTCACTCTTAGATTGCCAAAGTGCCAAGACTTTGACATGGTTGATGTTGTGTTGGGCATGGTTGAAGTGTAGAGCGACTGGTTTGGGCCGATGGTGGCGGATGTCGGCCAGGTGTTCAGAGATGCGCGTCTCAAGTGTGCGAGATGTCTCACCTACATAGATCTTACCGCACAGCTGACAGTGGATGGCATACACAATGTTGTGGCTCTGGCAGGAGAAAGTGCGTTTAATAGTGAAATAGCCTGTGGGGCCATGTAGGATGGTGTCTGGTTTGGTGAGAGAGCAGATTTTGCAGTTGGGTTTAGAGCTAATTTGGATAACAGCCAGGAGAAGAGCAACAGCAGCAATAGCAGGAAGGCTGAAGACAGATTAGAATACCGAATGAAAGTGGATAGAGACCAGTGACATTGAAGTTATTCATGAACGACCTTTACAACAGCCAGTAACTGTAATTCAGCTGTCTCTTACAGCTGAAGAACGTTCAAACGATGTCGTCTTCCAAACAAGTTTCCGACGGAGATAAAGGTAAAGGCATCTCACGTGGTTATGGATGTGGCGCATTCAGCCAAGGGAGAATCCGCGCGCGCTCTTCTTGCAGACAACCAAGGTCGGTTCTTTTCGCAGCCACGAGCGAACATTGGAAGCAGGATTCGGGTGCTCTGCTTTCAGCCTTTCTGTGTGTGAGCCATGCCGACCGTATTTCAGCTTCGACTCTTTCACTGAATGTCTGTCCTCTGGCAGATGGTACTGATGTCCAGCATTTCCTTTTGTCACCTGCACGAACAGTTTCCGCTCGTCCTTTTTACCTGTAGCTTTCTGTTGAAAGGTTTTGAACATGGAGCTCCCCTGTGGGTTTTTTTAGGAGGTTTGGAAGACTCGGCAAAAATCCTCCTCCGCACGTTACCCCCGCGCCAGTTATAAAGTTAACGCTAGAATACGGCTCTGGCACTCTCTTTTGATCGAGGTTAACTCGAAGACTTGATGCTGTGAACGACACGGGCTGCAACGGTGCTTGAGATCCGTGATGTTGCAAAATAGTTCCATCGGCCATCGTTGTGTGATGCGTTCGGTAGACTACGTCGTGAGTCGCCTAATCCAGGGAATCCACGTCAGTTGTGTTGGAGAGGTAAACGGACACAATTTCAGGCTTCTTCCCTGGGGCTTCCAGATCTACTGCTGCTCATCATACGCGATGCTTCGTGCGCGTAAGAAGAGCAATTCTTTGTCGGCTTAGCGTGGCAATTCACGACATTATTTTTTTTTAACCTGAAAGAAGAGAAAGGATGCGCGGAGCTGCAGACTTAAAAAAAAATCTTCTATTAGGAGACATACTTCAGTGAGAAGTTCATTTTCTCTGACTCTCCTTACCACCCCCCTCCCTCCTCCCAAGTTTTCATTCATGGCTTTCATTAATCATACCGTTCATGGGCACAATTTATCCCCAACATCCCCGCCGGTCCGTTTCCGTATTAAGGTATTTTTTCCTCAGAGTTAACACTAGTTCTCACTTCCATTTTCATAAAAGTCCTTCAAATGAGACTATTAGCCAGGTTTCATGTGTGCATGCACGTAAAACGTCTTGCACACACATAAAACCCCATCACCTACTTTCGGAAGAGAAGGCCAGTTTGGTCGCTGGTGTGGGTGACATGCTTGACGGAGCACGTGCGCGAGAGAATAAAAGTTGAAAAAAATGAGTGACATGGGAATGGTAGTGTTGCTTATAGCCCAGCCGACCGCAATGGGCCATATCTGGGCTGTGAGTGACTGATACTGACTGACACGGGAAGCGACTGAATGTAGCGCCTGAATGCAGCTCTCTTGTCGGATCTACCCTGGTAGGCAGCCAGTTGTGTTACCGAGAGCGTGGGTTGTAAAGGGCTTGGAGCTTTGTCTCTAACCGCGGATAGGCGCTATATAAATACTTTTAGTAATAGTAATAACAATAATGATAATGATGATGATGATGATGATGATGTGATGATGATGATGATGAAACCCATTTATCTTCCAGGATATGCCAGTATGATATCTACTTGTCACTACTCCCCTGGATATGCCAATTACTCCTCAATTTCTTTTCATACTTCATCATTAATTCTAACTCGGGCAACTGAGGTTCGCACACTTGAAGAACCCCAGCAAACCAATCACAGCATCAGCAGATTTACCCCGGATTTGCCTAATAAGGGACTGGAGAACGTTCGGCACCAGACACAATCATCTTACACTGGACTTGCCAGACAAGGCGACAGGGAGCGCGCACCAAGACGAAGGCAGAATAGTCACTTCCAAGTCACACTCTCTAGGACTGTATGCATATATACATCGCGTGTCAATTTGATGATAATGCAGTCATGGATGAATCCATAGCAGAAAGGTTTTCTATAGACGCTGTTCTGTGGACGTACTCTCTCTCCCTCTCTGTGTGCTGTGAGCGTGCGCATGCACGCAGGCGGTGTGTGTGTGTGTGTGTGTGTGTGTGTGTGTGTGTGTGTGTGTTTGTGTGTGTGTGAGAGGAGAGAGAGAGAGAGAGAGAGAGAGAGAGAGAGAGAGAGGGGAGAGAGAGAGAGAGAGAGAGAGTCGCATCTTTTCAGCAAATACAAGCCTTGGAGTAATCAGTCCCGGCAGAATGATAAATATCGCTAAGATTCCACCGGCAATCCCATGTGGGATGTCACAGAATCATATCGGCTGTAAATCGGCCGTCGGCGATTAAACATTTTCAGCAATGTTTTCATTAATCACAGCATTGTCAGTTTTTGAGAAACTTTGATCACAAAACAATCATCGCTTCAAAGACTCATAAAAGACATATAAATGATTTTAGATGCACTTATTCAAAATAAAAAAGAAAAAAAAAAAGTCATTAGGTCACATTCTGTCGAGCTCAGAACAATCGACGCCATTTCAAGCAGAGGTGGCAGAGAGATAAATGAATGAATTGGTGAACATAGAACTAAGCCAGACCACAAATAGACAGTCAAGCATCGTGCATGTTACGCCGAAACTATTCATGACGTCGAACGTATGACGCACATTTCGATCAGATGACGTGCGCTCAGCAGCAGGCTGTAAGCGACATATCAATGTGTGTGTCGAGCGGACACTTCTTTGTTTTCAGTCCATATGTCGCTGTCAACCGCCACCCTTCTTCCCTTTCACTCCTGTCTCCGAGCATCTCCCTCTGTCCTCTTACCAGCATCAGCCAGTCTGAGAGCTGCTTTTCACATGACGGGCGTGCATGGGAATGACATTTGCGTAATTGAAAGCGAGAGCGTGGCGAAGACCTGAGGGCGAAAGAACAGTAGGGGAGAGAGGCAAGAGTAGAACGATGGAAGGGACTTGAGAAGTGGATTTAGGGTGACTGGAGGGAGGGGGGGGGTTGGAGGGGGATGGAAGTAAAGGGGATGGGTGGTGTGACTGCGCCGTAAGCCTCATAGTTTGGGGTGAACTGTCATAAACAATAGCTTCAGTAGCATTCGTACACTAAAGTTAATACTTTTGCTTCAGTACATTTCTTTGGGGTCATGCTATGCGAATGCGAAGGGGTTAACGTTTTTCGATCACCAGACCCTATCCAGGGAGGATTCTTCTGACTTTCCCCCAATAAGTATGAACCCGTTTGTGACTCCATTCTTTCAGCGGCTTATTTCAGCGAATTTGATTTAAGTTATCGATTTTTTTTTAGAGTCTCAGTCAATTTATGACATCTTTAAACAGAGCAGAACCGACCGTCACTGACTTCACGTTTCTTGGTTGGTATCACTTCATTTATTTATACAAATGGTAAGGCTAAATTGACATTGATATGAGATGTTGGGAAAAGAAGACAGAAACTAGCTCCAAAACGAGGTACCTTGGAAACGCAACCGATTACTATGAACTCCGCTAAATAGCAGGTGTCACCAGCCACCGTGGCGAAGTGATTTGCGTCACAGGCTCCCTCCTGAGAGGTCGTGGGCTCGATTCCCACCAGAGCCATCTCTTTGTGGGATCTTTCTGCCCGGACACACTCCTACCCAGAGTTGACTTTGCAGTAGGGGTCAAGCGGGAAGACTGAAACCATACGGTCTAATTTCAGCCATTTGATGGATGCGTCGCTTAGAGTGTAGCTCGAATTTGATTACAAACACTGCAGGTGTCTGTATTTCTCGGGCAGGGTGACATGTTATGAAAGTAAGTATAGCATACAGTTCAGTCATGCAGTCCTAGTCCACCGTGAAAATCTGCAGCATGCATCCTCATCCACATACTCATTGAGCAGATTAAACATAAGAATCAAATTCTGTGGCCTTCAAGCCCTGCTCTCATGGTAACCTCAGTTTTGATTTCCCTTCTACGTTTATACCCTTGATGACATTCTATCGAGGTCACCAGTGTTGACAAAGCTATGAGGACTGTCGTCAGATGGACGTGGTAATAGCACCTGTGACGGTACAAAGTGTCCTCAGAAACAAAGTGTCCGCATGCGGACACTTTGTTCCCTGCGGACACTTTGTACCGTGAACTGACATTCAAAGTGTCCGCAGAAATCCTGCGGACACTTTGTTCCGCGAGGTGACATATAACTTACCAAAGCGGAACA
>CM031599.1:50280083-50290083 GCA_018398815.1 Conus ventricosus | reverse complement strand
AGGGCGTCTGTAAGGAAGACAACCGGCTGTCTGGGCCTGTTTTGCTGCTGATGTTTGCAGCACGCTCAGGGCGTCTGTAAGGAAGACAACCTGGCTGTCTGGGCCTGTTTTGCTGCTGATGTTTGCAGCACGCTCAGGGCGTCTGTAAGGAAGACAACCTGGCTGTCTGGGCCTGCTTTGCTGCTGATGATGTTTGCAGCATGCACCAGGGCTTCCACTTCTGCTTTGTAGTTCGTGCAGTTAATACCCGTTGCTATGGCGTCTGCCTGCTTTTGCCGTCCGGGAACTGAATGTACACTCCAGCTCCTCCATTCTGGATGGCATCTGTGGCTGACCATCTGTGAAAACCCTTATCCACGCTTCCTGGGGGTACCTTTCTTCAAGCATGGCTAAGGTCAGGGTTCTTTTGCACTCGTAAATATGTCTCCTTTGTTGTGGGGGGGGACTTTTTGAAGACAATGGCCCCCTGGTTTTCTCTTGCCAGGGGGTGGATCGGCAGGGGGGTTAAAACTAAATGAGTAAAGGCCCGTTTTCCCCGGGTGTTTTCTTTGCAGATTCGTGTTCTTTAGTGGGGATTTTTTTCGTTTGCTAATCCCCCTGCTTTTGTCGGCCATCTCAGGTAGTTGAGCGGGTGTTGGTATTTGGTGGCTTGTATCAGTGCCTTTCTTTCTCTTCGTTTGTTCAGGGGGGGGAATCCCAGTTTTGTTCCATCTTTCCTAAGGTGTGATTTCAGGGCCCCTGTGATGATGCGAAGAGTGGTTTTGCACTTGTAAAGGTCTTTGGGGGTGTTTGGTGCAGTTCCAGGCTTGTCCGTACTCCAGGTGTGGTCTTACGTCCCTGATAGACGTTTCGAGGCCTTTTCTTGGCAGTGTGTTCCACCCATTTTCCGCATGATTTGAATTTTCTTCGAGCTTTGGGTCGGGCCCCATGATGTGTTCTTCCATGTTAATCTTTGTCAAAGGTCACTCCAGGTAGTTTTGTTGGTCATCAAATTTCAGGGGAGTGTCTTCCGTGGCCAATTCCCAGCTTTCATTTTGGCAGAGGGAAAACAGGTGGCTGTTTTTTTTTATCCTGTTGACTGTCACCCAGTTTTTGGCCCCCATCTGGGCTTTTTCAGGGAAATTGTTTTGATGTAGCTGTTGTTTTCAACTGTCCGTTTCAGCAGGAACCGTAATCTGCATACGAGAGGGGGCACCCGTGGGAAGCTCTGGACAAGATCGTTGGTCGAGGTGAAAAGGTTGGTGAGAGTCCCCCCCCTTGTGGGACTCCTTGTCGAAAACAGCCTTTTTTGGCCCCGTGTCGTCCCCCTAGACTTGGCTGTCTTCCCTTTCATTCCAGCAGAAAAAGGAAAAGATATCCCTTTTCCCCCGTTGAGGGGGGAAAGGACGTGTGGCGATCTTGTCCCCTGAAATGCCGCGCGCGCGCGCGCGGTGGTGTGTTTTGTTTGTGTGGGTGGTGTGTGTGTGTGTGGGTGTGTGTTTTGGTGTGGTGTTGTGTGTGTTACGCGTGGTGTTGTACGCGTGCGCGGAATTTCGCGAAAGTGTGTGTGTGTGTGTGTGTGTGTGTGTGGTGTTTGTGTGTTGGTGTGGTGTGTGTGTGTGTTGTTGTTGTGGGTTTTGTGTGTGTGTAAAGGGGTGTGTGTGTGTGGTGTGTGTTGTGTGGGGTGTGTGTGGTTTCTGCGGCGTATAGTGAACTTAAAAAAAGTTGGTATGTTTTCTGCAAGTATGGCTTAGCTAATCAAATTTTTGGGGAAGTAATATTCGCTCTCCCCCCCTGAAAAGTTCACCGATCAAAATGGCTAGAATCTGAATTTACATTTTTCAGCGAATTTTCAGAATGACAAAGCTCATTTTTCAAGTGTTTTTCACTTAACTATGCTTTATACCCCCTGAACATGATTTTCGTTCAAAAAATTCTGTCAGCTTGGTTAATATTTTACGAAAAGCGGTGGAAAAACTAAAAAAACGCATTGCTCCATGAAATTTAAATAGGAACCCATTATGGCAAACAAAGTGTCAAGCACGTTACGTCAAAGTGTTACGGTACAGTTCAAATTCTAGATGACCTGTAAGCAGTACCAGCAGACAACGTGGCAAGTTCCTACTTTTGAGAATATGCGTTGACTATATTTTCTTCTCCAGAGTCTGACGGCACTATTACCCCAACCATCCCTTAAATGCCCCACCTCCCCTCCCCACCTCCTTTTCTCCTCTCACCAAAGTGTATGGTAATCGGAGACGAACCTTACTCTCTCTCTCTCTCTCTCTCTCTCGTTTTTTTTTTTTCTTTTTAATTTTTTTAAACAAGACAGACGTGCAGGAGATGGCAATTGCGTAAGCAGCAGAGAGAGCATGTTAAGACTTGATGAAAGAGGAGAGAAGGGGTGATCGTTGGTAGTGGGGTGAGGGTGTGGGGGGTGGAAAGGAGAGCTGGACTGACAGGATGAAGGAGGTGGAGAAAGAGAGAAGCAAAGCGGAAGGGTGGAGCGGCTGCACCCTACAGCAATGGAGAAAAAATCACGAGTGAAGCCATATTGTAGTCAGATGTGAGAGCTATGCTCTTTCGTCTGCTTTTGGTTGAGACGTCTGCCAAGTACACTTTCTATGCTTTTATCAGGTGTTGTCATTGACACTGCATCTTTTCCCCCGCCCACCCTATGCACTTCATCCTGCTGTTGCATGTATTCATTGAATGCGAGTCAAATAGGCAAATTGATTCTCGTAGTTTTCTCGTCGTCGTCGTCGTCGTCGTCGTCGTCGTCGTCGTCGTCCTCCTCCTCCTCCTCCTCCTTCTTCTTCTTCTTCTTCTTCTTCTTCTTCATGATGATGATTGATGATGATGATGATGATGATGATGATATGATGATCTTTTCCTTCTTTTCTTCTCCTTCTCCTTCTTCTTCTTTTCTTCTTCTTCTTCTTTCTTCTTCTTCTTCTCCTCCTTTCTTCTTCTTCTTCTTCTTCATCTTCATCTTCTTCTTCTTCTCCTTCTTTTTCTTTTCTTCTTCTTCTTCATCATCTTCTTCTTCTTCTTCTTCTTCTTCTTCTTCTTCTTCTTCTTCTCTTTTCTTCTTCTTCTCTTCTTCTTCTTCTTCTTCTTCATCTTCTTCTTCTTCTTCTTTTCTTCTTCTTCTTCTTCTATGCCCTTTCAACGGCATGGCTCCCATGCAGTTCAAATCAGCACTCCCTTACGTTGCCACACATAGATTTATCTTAGTGCGCGACATCACCATTCCACTTGAACTAACTGGTGTCGGGTCACCCCCCAGGGCAACCACCAGAGGAGACACTGCTGATCCTGAGTTATTTCAGACGTGCTCAGCGCTTCCTGCTCCGAGCTCTGATCCAACATCACGCGGGACGAAATCTGCCATGCCTCCGGACTAATAAGATTGACTTCGTCTCTGAGACAGCGTGAGTTAGCACCCCTTCCAACGACGTCATCGCGTCCATTCAAGACAGTTCCCGTGCACTTGCTGACGCAGAACACTTTGATACAAGCCACTGGCATCGGTGTGCAGAGGACATCGGAACTTGGGTCATCACAGTAGCAGAGCCTGAAGGGACAAAGAAATTTGAGACTTTTTTTCCCCTAGTGATAAAACGGTGAGGATGGTGAAGGTGATGTTGAAGAGCTCCATTTTAGGCCTGAGATTATTATGCGACGGGGCCGGACCCATGCTTTCTTTCATATTGTATCTGGGGTTAAAAAGGACTGGCAGACACAGACTCCCACAGGAAGGCCAGGAAATATTTAAGTAGCACTCGAAGACGCACACCCATTAAATAGACCCATCTCTATCTCTCTCTCTCTCTCTCTCTCTCTCTCTCTCTCTCTCTCAACAGACCTTGAAGAAGCCTTAAGGCAGAACGTCACCCACAAAAGAAAAAAAAACATACCAAGTATTCGGAAAGACTTTTATGAACTAAAACAATATTATTGTGCCTTAATACAAAAGTCTCTCAGGACCTTTGGAATCCTCTCAGGACAAAACTATCAGGAGTGGTCTCAAATGCGTTAGAGCTCTCTTTGTCTGTTTCTCTTCTCTACTCTCTCTCTCCCTCTCTCTCTCTCTCCACACACACACACACACACACACACACACACACACACATCACACACACACACACCACACACACACACACACACACACACACACACACTCACACTAACACACTCACATATAAACACACGTGCGTCCCTATGCGTGTGCATCTATGTATGTGTATGTGTGACTGTGTTTGTGTTACAGAGAGATGAGAGAGAGAGAGGAGAGAGAGAGAGATGAGAGAGAGAGAGAGAGAGAGAGAGGTTTATTTTTCTTTTTCATGCTCAGGCATGGAATCGTGTCCTACAAAAAGCATCTTGTTATCACAGTTACTTGCAATGGAATATTGTGTTTCTTGGTGATAAAACGATCCGAAGATGAATGTTTTCGTTACAAAAATGTGTGTGGGCACGCGAACTCGCGCGCGCGTGTGTGGTTTCTGTCAGAGATGAATATTTATTTGGGATAAATATGTCGCTAATTTGAATGTATTGGAGGCGCTGCATCAGAGATAAGATTCACACACACACACAAACACACACACAACACACACACACACACACCACACACACCACAACACACACACACACACACAAAACCCACGCAGCCGCACGCACGCACGCACGCACGCACGCACCACGCACACCACCACACACACCACACACAACACACAACACACACACACACACACACACACACACACAATACAACAACAATGTATTTACCCCAAAGTCCCAAATTATTTTTCCCAAAAAATTTATTTTTTCAGAATAATTGAATTTGTCTTGCGCGTTGCAAGGGCTTGTGTAATGATCGGCCGAATTTTCTCGAGCATTTAGGAAAATTTTAAGGTATTTTTGCTGTTGTGAACTTTTTCCCTTGGGGTCTTAAAGTGTGCGAATTCGGGCACACCGGGGGGGATCCCCCGAGTCGTATACTAAAGGGGGGAATCTGGAAGTTTCGCTGCCCCAGGGACAGTGACGGGGAGTTGCCGACTTGCCGGTCCTGTTACAGGAGTGTCCAGCCACCACTGGCGGCTTTTCCGGGCTCCCAGGGCCGGCAGAAGGAAAACGTGTCGGGACCGTCACGGTAGTGACCGTCACCTGCAGCAGAGTACACGACCTCATCTCCTTTTCTGGGGAAAAAGGAAGGGGCTGGGGCCTACGGTGTTTCCCCCTTGTTGTCATAAGGGTAAATACTTGAAGCACTCATGCTGGAAAAAGGGGTCCAGGCTGTTTTTCAATGGTACGGGGGGAATCGAACAGATTTTAAAAGGGTTGCATTAACCACGGGGTGCCCGCTTTTTTGGGCGCAGCACTGGGTGTGTGTGATGTTAGTGCTATGTTTCCAGGGTGAATAAAAATAACTGGGGATTATTGTACAAATGTGTATTGTGTGTGCCATGATTCCAGGTTGAGCCAGTAAACCCGGGGTTCTCTCTTTCTTTGAAAACGAATATAAGGTGCAAAAAACCGGGAAATTGGTGCCATTTAAAAGGGAAAGTGAATCGCCCGTCTGCTGAGGGCCAAGAAAATCAGCTGAAGAAGGGGTTAGCTTCGCCTCGTTGTCCCCAGGGGGGGGACGTAAACATGGAGTTGTTTTAACCTGGACCCGACGACAGAAAAAATTGTCTCCCTGGGGGGCGTCGACAGCAAACTTTTTTAACCTTTGGGACCTAGACGGGGACGCCAACAACGTGGGTTTTTTGCCCAAGAAGACCTGGGGGAGGGGCCGACAGACCCTTTCCGGGGAAGGGCGAAGTAGGGTGGGCCGGGAGACTCTGTGGGGGTGGCCTCAACACTTGCCATGCCCCCCCAACGGGGATTTGCCAATCGGAGAACAACTGGGGCAGTTCAGCCGATCGCACATGGATAAGAAACTGACGAAAACCCAAAGGGAAATGCTGAAAGTTAGGGCCCTTTTTATTGCCTTAATTTATAATGTCAACGGAATAGGGGAATATGTCCCGGCAAGAAAAATAACTAAAGAAAGGGGATTCATTTATAATTGCTGTATGATTTTACTTTGGGTATGATACGATAGTTGGTTGTGTAGTGACGGGGGGGGGCTCGGATAAAGTTAAATAAAAGTTGATTATTTTCAGAAATGTTTTTGTTTCCCTCACCTTTGTGCGCCCGATGTAGGCAGAGTGCGGTCCCTTGGGAGCGCATTTGGGGTTTTGAAAAGGTAAATACTTCTGTCTAAACCCCCCTGCATCCCTGAATAAAAATCATTTTTTAAATAACGAGGGACGCGGAAACCCGCCAAAAATTGGGACTGTCGTCCGGGAGAACTAAAGACCCCAAAATTTGATTTTGATTCGGGTTTTTGTTAAATTGAAAGGGGATTTGAAATTTTCAAATTGTGAAACCAATTTTTTTTCTTACCGGGAAAGATTTTAATCTGTGTTGATGTTTTGATTTTTTTTTCATGACGGACCTTTTTATTTAACTTGCTTGTTTTTGGTTGCTGGGGGGTTTGATTTTTGGGTAGCACAACTTTTTGTCGCTTATTTAAAAGGACGGTTGTAATCCGCTTGTTACTTTTTTTTTTAAAACTACTGATCGGGGTTTAAAAAGTTTCAAATGTCGACTGAAGAGGGTGCTGAACAAGGGGTCCGCAAAAAAAGAGGACCCTAGAAAAGGGAAAAAACTTGGGACAAAAGGGGCCCGGGAACTGAAGGCATAAGAGAAATCCCCGGAATCGAGCCCAGAAAATACAAGGGAACGGAAAAGGGAAAGAAAAAAGAGGGAAGAAAGAAAGGGGGAAAAAGAGGAGAAAAAGGGGAAGGGGAAAAAGAGGGAAGAAAGAAAAGGGAAAAAGAGGAAAAGAAAGAGAACAAAAAGGGGGAAGAAAAAAAGGGAAAAAGAGGAGAGAGAAAAAACGGAAAAAGAGAAGAAAAGAGAAGGAAAAGAGGACAAGAAGGGGAAAAAGGGAGGAGAGAGAACAAAAAGGGGGAGAGAGAACAGGAAAGGAAAAGAAAGAAACGGAAAAAAGGGAGAGAGAAAGAGAACGGAAAGAAAAAAGAGAAAAGAAGGGAAAAGGGCTTTGTTTTTAAAAAATTAAAATTGGAGAAAGAAGGGGAAGGGGACGCGAAACCCAAGTGAACTTTGCACCACAGGCACCCCTTTGAAAACATCCCAAAGGGTTCATAAAATCCCGACCATTTAAGTTTCATTTTCGCAATTTAAAGGATTGCCAAAGATCGGGGGTTTATCAAGAACGGGGGGCCAAAAATTTGTCGCGCGCGACACCCAAAGCTGGGGATGCTTTTTCTGCTTCCCCACCGGAAAAACAACAATTATGAGTGGGTGCGCGATGTTTTGTTCAGAGGTTCAATAACCGCCGAAGATATAAAATTGTTCAAGAAACCGTTCGTAAACGGGGAACGCACGTCATTTTTTTTTTCGGGTTTGGGCCTCTTTGATAAAGGGGTAAAATTTGGAAACATTTAACAAACATTTAATCTTGAGGGGGGAGATCGTTAAGGCAAATTCCTCCACTTCAAGGGAACACAGTAAACTTTGGGAGAAAGAAATTTGGAAGTTTAGAGAGTTAGGAAAGTTGCAACAGGGATGAAACTCCCAGATCACGAAGGATGAAGGGGTCAACCGTCGACCTAAAGCCCCCCCACACATCCCGAGGGTTTGCCGACTCCCACAAACGAGACGAGACCGCATTTTGAAACGCATTCAATACCAAGGCAAAATGGATCAAAAAAATGTTAGATAAAAAACCCCATGTTTTTAAATGTGGGGGAAAGGGTCAATTCCAGGAATTAGCGGAGTGCGAATACCCCAGTTTTTGCTGTTGATACAATCAACAGGAATCAGGGGGCCACCACCCAAATACTAGGCAAGAAAAGGGGAAACCGGGGACCTGCTTATTAACACAAATGACCAGCGCAATGGGAGACCCGGGTTTTTGAAGAGACAGACTAAAACCGGGGGAAAAACCCCCCGTGCGATAGCAGATGGGAGAATTAATTTGGGTACCTTGGCCCGTGTCAAAATGAGTCAGATTTTTTCAGATATCCATGCACAGTGCAAAACAATCTTTCCCATCCACTTTGTTAGGGGGATTTTATTCTCCCCAAGCCTAACCCTCCAGTCAAGTAGGGGAAAACAAGGGCATGCAAATAGGGAAACCCACGGAAAAAAACAGAGACAGGGGGATCACAGGCGCCCCGGCATAAGCTACGGGGCGAAGGGGGGCCATGTGGGGGGTGCAAAACCATGAAATAGTCTATGGCGGGCCGACATGGAGGGGCCGAAGTTCCGGGGCCGTAGCCATGTGGCCATATTGGTGGTTTTAAAAAATTGTTGCGTTGCCCCTGGATCAGAAATGTGAGCCACGGGGGCGGGGCCCCAGGGCGGGGGCCAAATGACCACAGATAACGGAACCACACGGGGTTGGACCAGGGAGGCGTAATAAAACCCTGCAAAGGGCCAGGTGACCACTATCGTAAAATGCCCCAAAACATCAATCACAGGGCAGACAAGCCAGGGGTTTAAAAAAGGAGAAGGAAAAAGGCCAGAAAACTGGGGAAAGCACTAGGGGTCGAACCAAGGAAATTCCTCAAGAAAGGGAAAACGTTCGGAAAAAATGAGTGAGGGGTACCAAACATTTTGAAAAGGGATTATCGTCCGCAGGAATGGGGGCACAGGCTAAAAAGGGTCCGCAGATTTTCACGCGCTCCTTAAAGGACAAAAAATTGAAAAGGGGCCTGACTCTCTTGTAAAGCCTAAATGCGCAAACATCTCCCTTTCTATTTTTGAGCCACAACCGGTCAAGATTTGGGGGGGCAGGAAGTCAGGTTGGGGTAATCCTCCGGGGTGCTTTTGTAGTTGAACAACAGAACGGACAAGGAGGACAATGCCTACGGGCGCGTGATGGGGGTGGGGTGGAGTCCCTGTTACGGAAGCTACGTGTAAATGAGTACTGGCCATTGTGCATTGATTTTGATTGCCCATAAGGGCGGGGGTTTAGCCTATGTTCAGGTTATTTTTTAGTTTTTTTATTTATGTTTCTTTTGTTCATTCCCCTTTGGAGCGGGGATCATATTGCTCACGGTTATGATTTTAATTTTTCTGTTGAATTTTGCTCATGTTTTTTTTTCACATCTCGGTAAAGTGTAAAAGTCCTTATGTTGTAAACAGGGTGAATGTTTTATTTCATATTTTGGGGAACCGGTAGCAATTGGGGGCCAACCCGAATTTGATTTTGATTTTACGTAGGGGCCACACCCTGGAATTTAAAGTTTCCTTGGGATTTGGGACACCCTGAATTTATTTTTATGTTTTTGGGGCTGGGGCCACACCCTAAATTTTAATCTCGGGGTTTAAACATGTGGGGTTATTAAGAAGTGAAAGGAAAAAATTAATTACATTAGGGCATGCGAAGCTAACGCTATAGAAAGTTCTTGATTAATGGAGCCATAAGAGTAAAATTTTGTGCACATCGTATACGACCAAAAATGATCTTTGGATTTTTCTGATTATCTATTGTTTTTTAATTTGGGGACATTATCCATTTTTTAGAGTTGAGGAATGTGTTTTTTAAGCAAGAGGGATTTCTGTTAACTTCCATGCCACGAGTTGTTTTATCCAATTTTTGAAAAATTTCCTTTAGGAAATGTTTTTTGGAACAACTTCTTAGGTACGGGGGGGTAAAAAAGTCGGCCGAATGTTCTCGAGCATTTTTGGGAAATAAGGGAGTTTTTTTTTTGAAAAACATCCTTGGGCTCAAGTGTCGAATTCAGGCATCACCGGGGGGGGTACCCCGATCGTAACTGAAGGAGAAGTGCTGGAATGTTTCGCATGTCCCAGGACAGTGAAGGGATTGCCGACTTTTCCGGTCCTGGGGACGGGTGCCATCCACCCCTGGGGAGCTAATTTACGGCTCTCCAGTGGCCGACAAAAGGCAACGTGCAGGGGCCGTCACGGTAGGGAA
>CM031599.1:50245083-50257583 GCA_018398815.1 Conus ventricosus | reverse complement strand
ATTATACATACTTACTATACATTTAAATAATTTACCATGAATACCATTTTTTAACAGAATAGGCCATAAAATGCTTCTATTAATAGAATCGAAAGCTTTTTCAAAATCAATGAAAGCAACATATAGTTTACGATTGAAAGAGAATTGCTTTTGAATAAACGCCATCAGGGTAAACATATGATCAACAGTAGAATAATTACGTTTAAATCCAGCTTGGTATTCTCCCGTAAGATTATTTTCCTCTACCCATTCCTGTAACCTACGGTTAATGATAGTGCTATACAACTTACTAGAAGCATCACAAAGAGAAATGCCTCGGTAGTTATTGGGATAGTTTGCATTTCCTTTCTTGTACAGGGGTATAATAATGGATTCTGACCAATTCTCGGGATAAATTCCTTTATCAAATAGAGAGTTGAAAAACGTTACTAGAAAATGCAAAATAGGATCAGATTTACTACAGTATTTCAAGAACTCTCCAACAATACCATCCGGTCCAGCAGCTTTATGGTGTTTGATTTTCCTCATGGCATACAAAACTTCTTCTTTGGAAATTGGGCGATTAAAATACATTTCAGTTTCTTCATTGTGTTCACATCGTAATATACCATCAACACTTGTGTTATTAGTCAGTAGTGTTTTAAAATGGTCGAACCAAGTATCTATACTGATGCTATTTGGAGGCTGATTTTGTTTTAAAGAAATCTTTTTCACAGTGTCCCAAAACTGTTTTTGACTATTTACAGATGATAATAATTCCGACATTAAATTTTCATTAAACTGTTTTCCTCTTTCTCTTTTGTAAATGCTTATATTCACGTCTTGCCTTACAATACTCGTGACGATCTTCAGCGTCATGCGAACGCAGCGATTTATTCAGCAATCCACGAACATGTGATTTACAGGCTCTGCACTCTGCATCAAACCAGTCTTTAGGTCTGTCACTTTTCATACATCTTACTTGTTTTTTCATGCATTCCCCAGC
This sequence comes from Conus ventricosus, assembly GCA_018398815.1. Lineage (NCBI taxonomy): Eukaryota > Metazoa > Mollusca > Gastropoda > Neogastropoda > Conidae > Conus > Conus ventricosus. The sequence goes on along the minus strand of CM031599.1, from coordinate 50,256,598 downwards.
TTCCCTTATACATATGTTAAAGTGACACAGTGCTTCGTTAATGTCAAAATCAATTAAGCTGATTGCAAATGCCATTTTATCCTGTAAATGTTTTGACGTTATATTATCACAGAATACACCTATATAATCATCATTCCACACATATTTTTCCATGATAAAGCTATTCGTATCTAAACTAGTATTTGGGTTATCTTCACGATTGACATGAAATTCAACAGGCAAATGGTCTGATTCAATACGTTCACACACGTTCAGCACACACGAATCACTTAAACACGCAAATAATTCACAAGACATCATAAAATAATCATTAACACTGCAACCATTTTCTGACACGTATGTGTAGCGACCTTCAAGGTCGCCATGACACAATCCATTAAGTATACACAAATCTACAGCAGTACACATATTCAACAACAACTTACCATAATTATTCAACGATTTATCCTGGGAACATCTACCAACATTTAATGGATGACTCGCACATTGCAACTCGAAAATATTATCATTATCTACTCTCTGACAAACATGTGAAATGTTAGAAGTTCTGCTGTTCATATCTCCACACAACAACACATACACGTCATTATAAGTCAATATACAATCAGTTATGTAATCCTCCAGAAGCGCTATACCATTTTCAGTCTCGAAATAAACATAATACGGCGAACCCTCAGGAGGTACATAGGAATAAATATATAGAACATCCTTGTCCAGATCAAACAAATCCTTTTTAATACGAAATGCACCACAGTTTCGATATTTGATATGAACTTGTTCAACATATGGTAAAAAGTCATTTCTAATCAGACATACTAAACCACCAGATCGCCTCCCCTGAGTCGTAAATTTTACTGCAGGAACACAAACTGTTGAAAATCCAGCAAATATGTTAGAATTAAATTCCTCAAGAAATGTTTCTACTAGACATATAAAATCAAAAGAGCAAACATACGAAACAAAATCCTTATCATTAAGTTTAGATAATAGACCATTAACGTTCCAGTGCAGAAAGGAAACGGCGCGTTTTTCTTTATTGCCAACAACAGAATTCAACACATTATTATGCAATCGATCACTCGGCAACGTTTCGTCTTTTCCAGTCACTGAAACAGGCTCTCCTCCACGAATCAGTTCAGCACACGGCAAACCACAGCACGCCCCCTCAACGACAGAATCACAGTTCACGTTGTCATTCACAAAATCACGTGCGGGCTTCGTGTCACTCACAAGCACACCCGGCGATGACACCGGTGTCACGTCACCTGTTGCCTCCTGGCTGAAATTCTCCGCGGAGGAGATGTTACGCAGGGACCGGCCGTCTACCTATCTGGCTTCTACCAGTCTCTCCACGTTGTCCACAGAGAACTTCTTGCCGTCGATTAACAGGTAGTCATAAATCATTGTCACTCTCTTTCCTTCCTGTCGTGCTTTCTTCAGGTGGGGCGTCAGTCTTCGTCGAGTGTCTCTCACACCTCTGGAGAAGTCCTCGTTGATGAAGACATTCTGTCCTCGGAGATTACGTTTGGATTTCAGAATGTCCACTTTCTGTTTATAGAACGTACATCGTGCGATGATTGGCGAGTCCTGCTTCCCGTTCAGTCGATGTACCCTGTCAAACTCGATGGTGTCTGTCAAGCCAAGCTTGTCGGTAATCAGGTCATGGAGCATTCCTTCGGAAATGGCGTTGGTTTCATTTTCTCTTCGAGGAAGTCCATAGAACAGAAGATTGTTACGTTTAGAACGCCCCTCCAAATCGTCGATCTTCTTGTCGCATTCAGTCACTCTCTTCATCAGATCGATGTTGCACGTTTTCAGTTCCTGGTTTTCTTTCTTCAGCTCACTAATCTCTTCTTTCAGTGCCCTAATTTCGTTTTGCATAGCCAAATTATCGTCACGCAAGTCACGGATTTCCTTCTTCACATCATCCATCTTTGCGTTCATTTGATCGCCTATCGTTTTCATGGTCGCCACAACATCAGTCAGGGTCAGATTCAGGGGCTGGGAGGTCACAGAGGCGGGGGAATCAGCCAGGTTTTCCATGCTGACTCTGCGACTTGCTCCTGCACTGGTCAACCGTGACTGTCGTGTACTGCCCTTTCCTGGAAGAGGAAGACATCCTGGATTACTCTCTATGTCCCCACAGCGCAGGAGCAAACTGCCCCAGAACAAATAGGAGAGGAGCAATCCAAAGGTGACCCCGTCTCCTCTCCGTGCAAGTCTTACAATGGCGACACGCATTTCTAGCTTGCTCTTGGCCCTTTTGGTCATGAAATTAATGTATACTGCCAAAAAGCAGCCACACACGCATCTAAAGTCTGTTGCCGCCGACGGCATGGCACTTCACTACAGTCACTGCCAGACACAAACACTGGAAAACGTCACTGCACCACTGTACTACTGATTCAAACCGAGAGAATATGCAACACGTCTGCGCACATGAACAGCTGATTACTTCCCCAGAGAGAGAGAGAGAGAGAGAGAGAGAGAGAGAGAGAGAGAGAGAGAGAGAGAGAGAGAGAGAGAGACAGACAGACAGACAGACAGAGAGACAGAGACAGAGAGAGAGAGAGAGAGAGAGAGAGAGAGAGAGAGAGAGAGAGAGAGAGAGAGAGCAGGAGTCGAGTATGAACACTAGGAACAGTGACTTTTATTCGGATTAAGGACAACGCCGCCTACTGAGAGGGCAGTCATGAAAACAACGTACAACAACCCTTAATGCATGCTGAAATTGAAAGTTGTAACAGTTAGCACCGGAGCTTAACAGATTAAATTAAGGTATTGCAGTCTGGGGTTTTCTTGTTGGCTTCATAAGTATACATAGCTACATTCAAGTGGGTTTTCTCTGGTCTTTTTTTTTAGCTAGAGAATTAACTTAAAATAACAGGGTTCAGAATAACTTCATTCTAAGATCACTCAGAGCAGGACAACATTAACAACAACAACAACAACAACAACAACAACAACAGTTTCGTCATCTCTTATTGTAGTACACTGTAGACATTTCAGTTAAGTGTCATTAACAGTACTAAGCTTTTACTTAAATCGCCGGCAAGCAATGTCAGACATGCCAAACTTACATTTTGTCAATGCGCATTGTATACATCTGCATTTTTAAAAATCAGAGTATGGTTCTTATGTGCGTATCGATGTAAAAAGTTTGTATTGAGCAAATATACCCCCAGTTCATCTATCTAATTATGTCTCTGTTTGGATGTCTGTCTGTCCATCCATCCATCCTTCTGTCTGTCTGTCTATCTATCTATCTATCTATCTATCTATCTATCTATCTATCTATCTATCTGTCTGTCTGTCTGTCTGTCTGTCTGTCTGTCTATCTATCTATCTATCTATCTATCTATCTATCTATCTATCCGTCTGTCTGTCTGTCTATCTATGGCCATGCCAATCCTGCGATGTGCAGTTGGTAATATGATTAAACCATCTTGAACGTCTTGACATGCTTTCAACACACTGGTTATCCCAAACAATTCCAAATCCATGTGAATTTAAACACTAACATTTGAAGCAGATGTCCTCTTATCGTTATGATCTGAATTTAACAGTATTATATAGCTTTTAAAGGGTGTAGATATCCCTTTATTTATGTTGAATTTCGTCCGTTATTTCACACATGTCCAATTTGAATTTACGTAAACGGATATCTTCAGCGTAGATAATACAACGCAACATTGTCTTGCCATGAACATTGAATATATTTACAGTAAGATAATCTTACGTTGTATTATCTACGTTCAGCTTTTTTTTTCGACTGAGACAGGTTTTTCGAAACAAATACTGGCCGACACCGACAGCATTGGAGGCCAAGCTGTACGGCACCCTGGAGGAGCTGCGGCGGACGACTGCCTTCATCCAAGACACTGCAGGGGCTGGACATCTAAAGAGAGGCGAACGAGGAAAAAGAAGAACAAACCAATGTTTTCTGCTCCTTTCCGCAGAACTAACTATACCTGAGAATCGAACAATTTTGTAAAGATACTGAACGGACTGCAACCCACCCTGCGCCAATGTGAAGGATAATGCTGACTTAAACATCTCTATGCTATGTCCCGACGTGCATAATCAAAAGTATGTAGACTATGGAATAAATAAAGACAATCGTAAACGTTAAAACAACAGTTCTATCACATGCGTAATTCCATCTTTCAGTATATGCCAGATATTCTCCTTTAAGAAACACGGTAATGTTTGTCTTCATGTCCACCTTCAATCCTTGTTTACTTGCTGCTGAGTACGACGTATCTTTTTAAAAATTTTTTATAAAAACTTTTGTACAAACGTCAGACAAATTTATAAAACACAGTGCATACAATCTCACCACAAACACATCATGACATTTAAAGAAAGCAAACCATGCATCTATAGTCACGGAAAACCTCTGAAAAGAGAAGATTAAAAGTTCTAGTTTGCGCATCCTGAGGGTTATGGTTATTGGGTTTGAAATACGGAAACCGTTTTCACAGTCATTTGCATTATTCATCTCCATCGAGTAGAAAACTTTCTCTATTTGTCTGTAGCCCAGGTCCTCCAGAAACATGTTTATCTAAGGTTTTATTCTATCCCTTAAATAAAAGGTCTTCCCATAAGAATGACCAGTCACAAACGTTCGCAGCAGAAGGGTATCTGGAAGTCATGACCCCAATACATCCCGGCCCACTCGGAGTGCAAGGAGTTCAGGACCAACACGCTTGTTTGAGGGATGTTTTGTCTCTGAAGGCCTTCTGCTGTCAAGCTCTCCCTAGAGTTTCTTCCCTTTAACATTTCTTCCCATACGAACGATCAGCTCTAGCACATCTTCTGTTTCATTTGTGCTGAACATTATCAACATTAAAGGAGAATTTTTCACAAAGTGAGGACTTGATTTTCAGAATATCTTAAAGTTTTACCAAAGAGTTACTTTCACATTCCTACAAGCAATCTTTCGTTCTATTAAGCAAATTACATTTGTCGTGATCAAAACTTGCATTCGGTTTAAAACACTGTTGCCCATGTTCTACCACACATTGGAAGCTGGAAGTATTCAAGTAAAAAAAATAATCTTGTCTTGCTACTACCTCTGCGCAATCAATAAGTATACAAAGAAAAAGGTATTTACTGATTGACTCTGGAGACCAACCACCAAGACCAATAATACACCAACAGAATACGAAATACAGAATTCTAAACGACCAAAAGTTACCCACGCCGACCGTTTTTAATCATACCTAAAGCTAATTCATTAAAGAACGCAGAGAATAATGAAGGAGTGTTCAGCCAAACTTGCACATATGACAAAATCTAAATATTTTGTTTCATTTTATTTTTCCTATTAATCCACTGTACGATTTTTTATGAGAGAGAGAGAGAGAGAGATAGAGAGAGAGAGAGAGACGTGCACAAACAATTGAAAAACGCAGCGCCGTTTCTGTCCTTACATTCATTCATAATTAGCTACGTCCAAACCCGTTGCAGGCTAAACGTTAGCATTCCACTATACCTTTTCCGGAAAAAAAATCAGAAGAGAACGTCTACCTTTCCATTGCAAATAAACAAAATGCGTTTGGTCAGTTTACGTATCAAGCAAACAGATCTAGAGAGGAAAACATTTGATCTGAAGCACTCTGTAGGATAACTATCGGGGTATCTACTCTCAGGGCGACAGGTGCACTATTTCACGTCACTATTTTGGCAGTTTCTCTGATTGAAGCTGACAGAGGAGGAAAACACTGCTTTAATCGTGCTTACCAGCGGCATCTGTTCCATGAAAATGGCGGGGCCATTCACAGTGAATGTGAGCCCTAACACAGGTTACTCTACATCCCGCGCATATTTCCGAACATTTGTCTTGAGGAAATTCTATTCATCTTGAGGCAAGTCATTTAAATAGATCCTCTTTTGGTGATGGTCACTTTGTGGTCTGTGTTACCAAGCCTGCCTGCTCTGATTGAAAAAAAAAGCACTACAATACCCTTCAACCACTCTCTTCAAAATTAGTGTTTAGTCTTAAAGCCAAGCAGGATGAGTTTCCTCGCTGCAAATCTCTGTATTCACACTGACTGCTCTGCTGTTTGCACGACAATGAGAACAGTACCGCGACATACTGGATGCAGGAAAGAGGGATCTCGGAACGTTTCTACTAGCGTAGTAACACAAGGATATTTCAGCTAAAGGAAAAGGAGACGGTGTTCAAAGCAACGAACGGTTCAGAACTGTTTCATGTGAAGCACGCAACACAATAAAATGATTGCAAAATGCCAGATTCTTGGAGCTGCATTGCACTGCCAACTGTCCGACAGGTGCCAAAAATGAATTGAAACTTAGATTTTTTTTTTTTGGTTGCTGTCCTAACATCTGTGCCACCTCAGTGACAGTGCACCCACGCCGCTTATTCCGACGCCCCATCCACAGCCACAGCCCGGTCAGTTCCGCCGCAGCCCCGGCACCGGCAATCCATAAGGGAGCCGTCATTGTCAAGAGGCAATCCACCGGAGAAGACACTGCACTGCTGCTGAGTCACCTCAGCGGTGTTCAGTGGCATCTGTTCTGATCCAACACACGCAGGACTCCACCTACTAAGCCCCCTACTGACTACAATAATTGCTCAGTCGCACAGCCGGCGTGAGCGAGCTCTCCCTCCGGAGGGCGCCACCACGTCCGTCCAACAACAGCCCCCATAGAATCGCAAATACCGGTGACCCCGTTGGAATCAAACCAAGGCCAGAGACGTGGAAAGGACATCGAAACTGAGGTCACCATGAGAGCAGGGCATGAAGGGCCACAGAATTTGATACTTTTTTTTCAACGCTGATTGATGAGAATGAGGATGATGAAGATGATGCTACGGATTTTACATTCCGGTCTGAGAGTGCACACGACAGGGCAGTACCCTACGCTTCCTTTCAAAATATGTTTTGGCATCAACCAGGCCCGAGAGACACCTGCAGTGTTGGTCAGGAAATTTGAGCAAGACTCTCAGAGACGCATCCATTAAGTGGATGAAACTCGACTGTGTGGTCCCAGTCTTCCCAACTGAGCCCTTAGCAAACTCAATTCTGGGTGGGAGCCGGTCTGGGCAGAAAAATCCCACATGACTCTGATGGGAATCGAACCCACGACCTCCCAGCCGGGAGTCCGTGACGCTAACCACTTCGCCACGGCTGAAACTTATATCTTAACTGTTTCTTGTTTCTTGTTTGAAAGGAAACTAGAAATCAGGAGGTAGACGTAAAAAGTCAACAGCAAACAGGGAAGCTTACTTTTTGTTGAAATATTTGTTTGCAGATAAGCCCCAAATATTACTGCCCATGATCCAGTTCACCTAGCACAGATGGAATGACAGACAAGGAAACATATTCAACTGTCCAACAGGTGGATGACGTCCCGTAATAGTCACCAGTCTGGAACCTGTTGTGTCATGACATGCAGGAAACAACTTCTCTAAAGCACTTCAAACATCCTTCCCCCTCTCCCCCCGCCCCCCTCTCCCCCTCCCCCCACGCACAGGTAACACCGTGCTGCATTTTTTCTTCTTCATGAAACACCGTATCTCAACTTCCAAGTGACACGGCCCGACACCCAGATGGGCAACACAGGAACTGTAGTACGCTAACATAAACACAGGCAACATCAGTGTTCACATTCCACACTCAGAGGGCATCAAACTCCCAGCCTCGTAAAAATACCAGCCCGACACTAGATCAATACAGGTAGGCTAACAGCTCAGTCCCCGAAGACTTACACATCCAATAGATAAAACGCCCAAGTCACCAGTCTTAAGCCTTGTCAGACTGTGTTCAGCAATCCGTGCTGAATTGCTGTCCAGGGACAACGACAGACGCGCCCAGACACGTGACCAGTGTCCCTGGCCCCTGGCGTATTTCATCCCTGTTGTTTGAAAGAAGCGCAACAGAAAAAGGCAATGAACATGTTTCTCGAACGCAACTAAGAACATTACATTAGTGTGTCTGACTTTACATTCAAAAAGATGAGGTTCCAGTGTGTGTGTGTGTGTGTGTGTGTGTGTGTGTGTGTGTGTGTGTGTGTGTGTGTGTATGTGTGTGTGTGTGTGTGTGTGTGTGTGTGTGTGTGTGTGTGTGTGTGTGTGTGTGTACGTGCGTGCGTGCGTGTGTGTGTATGTATATGCCTGGCTGCTTGCCTCTGTGTGTGTGTGTGTGTGTGTGTGTGTGTGTGTGTGTGTGTGTGTGTGTGTGTGCGTGTGTGTGTGCGTGCGTGCGTACGTGCGTGCGTGCGTGCGTGCGTGCGTGCGTGCGTGCGTGTGTGTGTGTGTGTGTGTGTGTGTGTGTGTGTGTGTGTGTGTGTGTGTGCATAAGAGTTTTCATAAAAATCACACTCATACTTGCTTATACACAACTCAAATCTTGCACCTTGGAATTACAGACAGCAAGGTCTGGGCGTGAAAATTGCCCCAGTGCGTGGGGAACTAAGTTTGGAAACTTTCTATTGTAGAGAGGGATAGTCAGTCAACGTCACCCTTTTCTTTTCGAAGGAGGGTGCCGCAAACTTTTTTCCGCGTACAAGACCTTTTCCCAACTTCCAAGTAACACTGACTCTTCACCCACATAACACAGGAACCGTAGTACATTAAAAAAACAACAACTCACGGACGACATCAGTGTTGATGTTCTACTCTCAGGGGGCATCAAACTCCCAGCCTCGTAAAAACACCAGCCCGACATTAGATCAATACAGGTAGGCTAAGAGCTAAGTCCCCAAGACTTGTACATTCTTAGTCTTGTCAGACTGTGTTCAGCAATCCGAGTTCAATTGCTGTCCAGGAACAACGACAGACACGCCCAGACCCGTGACCAGTGTCCCTGGCGTATTTCATCCCAGTTGTGTAAAAGAAGTGCAGCAGAAAAAGGCAACGAATGTGATTCTTGAACGAAACTAAGGGCGATATATAAGTGTGTCTGATTCCACGTTTAGAAAGATGAAGTTCCACTGTGTGTGTGTGTGTGTGTGTGTGTGTGTGTGTGTGTGTGTGTGTGCGCGTGCATTTTGGGCATGAATTTTGCCCCAGTGTGCAGGGACTTAACTCTGGAAAGTTTGCGCTATAGAGTGGCATAGTCGGTCAACGTCACCCACTTGTTTTCCGAACGAGAGTGATGCAAACGTATTTCTGCATAAAACACCTTTTCTCAAAGTCCAGTTAACACTGGCCCGACACCCAGATGGGCAACACAGGAACTGCAGTGCACTGACATAAACACAGGCAACATCAGTATGAACATTTCACACTCAGAGGGCATCAAACTCCCAGCCTCGTAAAAACACCAGCCCGACACTAGATCAATACAGGTAGGCTAAGAGCTCAGTCCCCAAAGACTTGTATATCCAACAGATTTAAACGCCCAAGTCACCAGTCTTAAGCCTTGTCAGACTGTGTTCAGCAATCCGTGTTCAATTGCTGTCCAGGGACAACGACAGACGCGCCCAGACACGTGACCAGTGTCCCTGGCGTATTTTATTCCGGTAGTTTATAAGAAGTGAAACAGAAAAAGGCAAAGAACATTTTTCTTGAACGCAACTACGGACAATGCAGGAGTGTCTAATTTCATATTCAGAAATATGAGGCTGCAGTGTGTGTGTGTGTGTGTGTGTGTGTGTGTGTGTGTGTGTGTGTGTGTGAGAGAGAGAGAGAGAGAGAGAGAGAGAGGGCAGAGAGAGAGAGAGAGAGAGACTGGCTGCCTAACTGTGTAACTGCGTGTGCACGCGCGCGCGCGCGCGCGCGCGCGCGTGTGTGTGTGTGTGTGTGTGTGTGTGTGTGTGTGTGTGTGTGTGTGTGTGTGTGTGTGTGTGTGCATAAGCGTGAGCGCACATGCGTGTATTATAAGTGTTTGTGCATGTATGCTTGCATGCATATGTGTGTGTGTGTGTGTGTGTGTGTGTGTGTGTGTGTGTGTGTGTGTGTGTGTGTGTGTGTGTGTGACTGGTTGCCTGGCTGCCTGCCTGTGTCTTTGTATGTGTGTGTTCCTGTCCATAAGAGTTTTCATTAAAATTCGCACTCATATCCGCTTATACAGAACTCAAATTTTGCACCTTGAAAATACAGACAGCAAGGCCTGGGCCTGAATTTGTCCCAGAGGGCAGGGAACTAACTCTGGAAAGTTTGTGTTGTAGACTGGGACAGTCAGTCAACGTCAGGCGCTTGTTTTCCGAACGAGAGTGATTTGTTGGCAAGAGAGATATCAGGGAGGGAAAACGGTGGCGATATTGAAGGGAGGGTAGGGGATGGGGCGGGAGTGTGAAGGGCGTTCATCCTAGATTTAATTGTCTGAGTCCGTCTGGAGTTTATCCCCCTTCCGTGCTCTCCCCTCCCTCCCTCCCTCCTCTTTGTATAACAACCCCAAAAGCTCTTCTGATCTGATTTTCAGCCGGTGTTTGAATTATTTCTTTGTCTTTGTTCCTCTGTCTGGGACTTTGTGGCACTCCTCCTCGACCAACCTCACCCTCTCTCTCTCTCTCTCTCCCTCTCTCTGTCCGTTACAGCCCCATTTTTTCACACACCTCTCTCTATGTCCCTAGATCCTTACCTCTCCCGTCCTCTTTCTCGATCATTCTCATTGGCACTTCTCTTTGTCCCTCCCCCCACCCCCCTCTCTTCTCATTTGGTTCTCTTTAGTCAGAATCTCATACTTTGTTCCCATCCTTTTTGATACCCTCTAGAACTCCCTTCATCGTCCAACATCTGTCCCTACTTCCTCTCTCTCTCTCTCTCTCTCTCTCTCTCTCTCTCTCTCTCTCTCTCTCTCTCTCTCTCTCCATCCGTTCCAAATCTCTCTGATTCTCTTTGTCCATTTCTCTCTGTCCCCTGTTCCCGATTCCTCTGTCTGCCTCTCTCGTTACTTTTAGTCTAATTACGTGTTATTTTGAATCACTTCTACATGCCGACCGTTTCGTGCTGGATAATGCATTATTCACAAAAGCCGAAGTGGTCACAGGCTCGAAACGGTGCCAGAATAAATTTGTCTGAATACATTAGAGAGAATACAGGCATGGTACTTCTCCAAGACCACATTTCCTGAACCCGGAAGAACAGTAGTACAGTAAACATGAACCGTGTCAGTACCTTTACTATTGTCACGAGTCCATAATGGGTGGGTGGGGATGGGATGGGAGTAGGTGGGGGTGGATAAATGATCTCAAAAGCTTGTAAAAATGGTGAGGTAAATCACGATAAGCTACGATCTCAGCCCCGAAAGACCGGGTCGTCCAGCGTGCTGAAAAGACCGGGAGACTGGTCCAGGCCATGATGACTTGGTTCAGCTGGCTGTGTCTAATCTCTGTCTGGGGCAAGGGCACATATATGTTCTAGCACATGATATATGGCTATTGTGTCTTCTTCTCTCTGGTCGTTTCGACCAGAAGAGGGAAAGGAAAAGACTTCGGAAACTACATGCAGACTCTATAGTTGTATGGTTGCTATGTTCCATTTCCTACCCGAAAGGTCGACGTTTAACCACGCACTGTGCGCTACCGCACGTGCACACACACA
>CM031599.1:50237583-50240083 GCA_018398815.1 Conus ventricosus | reverse complement strand
CTTTCCCATACCTTTTTTTTTTTTTTTTTTTAATTGCAAAGATTGTAAAGATGCTTTTTTTTGTTTTGTTTTTTTTGTTTTTTGTATATGATTGCAAGATGACCCACCCACCTCCTCATCATGCTTCCCCTCTCCAAATCCTTTCCCTTCGTCTAATATCACTTAATGTGGAAAGACGTTAAATTGAAGACAACAACAACAACAACACACACACACACACACTTATACGCGCGCGCGCACACACACACACACACATACACACACACACACACACACACACACACACACACACACACACACACACACACAACGCACACACATACGCACGCGCGGGGCGCGCGCGCACACACACACACACACACACACACACACACACACACACACACACACACACCACAAGAGAGAGAGAGAGAGAGAAGAGAGAGAGAGAGAGACAGAGAGAGACAGAGAGAGAGAGAGAGAGAGAGAGAGAGAGAGAGAGAGAGAGAGAGAGAGAGAGAGAGAGACTTGCTTCAGGATTATGGGAACAAGTCATCTTGAATTGTTTCATTTCAGAGCCAGGAATAATAAAAGAAAACAGAGGAAGAAACAAACACACAAATACCTCAGACCGTGCACTATTTTTCTTTATCAGTGTGTTCCGATGAATCTGTCATCATGTACAGAAAATACATTTTCATCTCTTGTTGTTGTTGTTGCTGTTGTTGTTGCTGCTGTTGCTGTTGTTGTTGCTGTTACTTGGTTGTATATGAATAATCTTCTTGGGCTGCTTCTGCTTGTCCCCAGGAATCTCATCTTCATCTTGTCGCTTTTTTTTTTATTCCTCTATTTGTTTTTTTTTGTTATTGTTTCTGTTCGAGTTTTATTTCTTATCTTTTGCTCGCTGCTAACATTCAACTGATGGTAACCTGAGATCCATATATTCAGTTCTTTCCATCGAAAAAATGACGATGACAATAAAACTAAGTCTTCTTTTATGATCTTTATAAACGTGTAATGAAAAGAATGAAAAGAAACAGTTCTAACACGACAAGATAATTCACGAGCAGATTTGATTATATTCTAATTAAAAAAAACACAAAACAACAACAACAACAACACAACAACAACAACACAACAACAACAACAACAACAACAAAACCAACAGTGGATGAAAAAGAGGTGGTGGTGCAGGAGGATTTGAGAGAGAGAGAGAGAGAGAGAGGAGAGAGAGAGAGAGAGAGAGAGAGAGAGAGCAGAGAAGAGAGAGAGAGAGAGAGAGAGAGAGAGAGAGAGAGAGAGAGGAGAGAGAGAGAGAGAGAGAGAGAGAGAGTGCGAATGCGAATGCGAATCTTTCATTCAGCCCCATACTGAAGGGGGTTTCATAAATGTAATACATGTCACGAATAAAACGAATCAAAATGCTACTGATGAAATACCGTAAGTTAAGAAACAAACAAACAAACATACCCTCAAGATATTGCAGTCTGAATTCTCTTGTTTCCTTCATAACATACTTAGCTAAATTCAATAGTGTGTTCTCATTACTTGTCGATAATAAGAGAATGAGTCTAAAGTTACATGGTTCTGTATAATATTTGGATTGGATAAGTTTTATTCTTAAATCACTCAGAGCAGGAGAGCAAAACAAAAAATGTATTTCATCTTCTCTTGCTCTTTTACATAATCGACATATTAGATCACTTTCAACAACATTGCTATACCTAAACCGATGGCAAGCAATGTCAGATACACCGAATCTGAATTTTGTCAGTGCACACCTAACGTATCTATTCATTTTTATCTTAATATAATGTTCTAATATATGCGTCGATTTAAAGAGTTTGTACTGAACAAATCTATCACTATTATACATATGGTCATGCCAGTCCTGCCACCTGCAATTAACAATCCTCTGTTTAAAACAATTTAGAAATCCTGATATATTTTCAGCACCTTGGTTATCCCAAACAAATCCAAATCCATATGAATTTAAACATTTTCGAACATTTGAAGCCCAAGTCTTCTTACCATTAGTGTCTGACTTCAACAACATCCTGTAACCTTTATAGGATATCCTGCATTCGTCCATTCTCGTTAGTTTGAGCCAGTATTTTATACACTTCAGATAAGAATTTAAATAAACAGGATATCTTCCGAGTTCACCGTATACTAAATCGTTGGGGGTTCTACTATCCACATTCAAAAGCGCTTCAACGCATATAAGTGAACTTTCTCAATTAACGCACCTTTCTCAAAAGCCCATATTTCTGCTCCATATTGTAAGATTGACTGCACCTGTGAATCGAATAATTTGATAAATACACTGAATGAATTGCAGTCCAACTTGTACAAAATATGAAGAATAACTATGACTGCCTTCTTCGCTCTGTTTACTATATCCTGACAAGCAAACTCAAAACTAAGTTTGGTTGTAAAATAAATACCAAGATATTTGTAAGCATTAACCACAGCAATTCTCTCACCTCCATATGCCAGTCTTTCAGCACGCCCCAGATAT
>CM031599.1:50212618-50227618 GCA_018398815.1 Conus ventricosus | reverse complement strand
TGGAGAGGACATCGAAACTGAAGTCACCATGAGAGCAGGGCATGAAGGGCCACAGAATTTGGGACATTTTTTTTATGCTGATCGATGAGAATGAGGATGATTAAGATGATGCTACGGATTTCCATTTTGATCTGAGACTACATGACAGGGCTGTACTCTACGCTACCTTTCATAATATATCCCGACGTCAACCAGGCCCGAGAGATACAGGCACCTGCAGTGTTGGTCAGGAAATTTGAGCAACACTCTCAGAAACGCATCCTTTAAGTGGATGAAACTCGACTGTGTGGTCCCAGTCTTCCCAACTGAGTCCGCAGGAAACTCAACTGGGTAGGAGCTGGTCGGGGCAATAAAACCCACATGACTGATGGGATTCGAACCCACGACCTCCCACCCGGGGAGTCTGCGATGCTAACCACTTCGCCACTGCTGCTTGTATTTATTCTCTCATCTTAGTCATTAACTCAATTATCCATCAGCTTTAAATATTGAGTAGTGTGGTCTCGAATCTAAGCAGACATGGTGTTGAGTATGGAACAGTCTGCATGCAGTGATATCTCCTTGATGAAACTGAAACTGAAACTGAACCCTCTGTCTGTCTGTGTGTCTGTTTCTCTCTGTCTCTCTGTCTGTTTTGAGTTTGACATCACAATCTGTTGTATTCTCTTTGTATCTCTGTGTCTCACATCTTTAATTGTATCTCTCTCTCGCCGATTCACTCTGTCTGTCTGTGTCTGACTCTCTTTTTAACATCGCTTTCTATTGTGTTCTCTCTGTCTGTCTGTGTCTGACTCTCTCTGATTATTGTTTCATTCTCTGTGTCTTAGTCTTACATCACTATCTATAGTTCATCTCACTGGCTCATATCACTGTTGTATTGTACCACTGTCTGTCTTATGTCACTATTGTATTGTACCACTGTCTGTCTTATATCACTGTTTCATTGTACCACTGTCTGTCTCATATCACTGTTGTATTGTACCACTGTCTGTCTCATATCACTGTTGTATTGTACCACTCTGTCTCATATCACTGTTGTATTGTACCACTGTCTGCTCTCATATCACTGTTGTATTGTACCACTGTCTGTCTCATCTTACTGTTGTATTGTACCACTGTCTGTCTCATCTCACTGTTGTATTGTACCACTGTCTGTCTCATATCACTGTTGTATTGTACCACTGTCTGTCTCATATCACTATTGTATTGTACCACTGTCTGTCTCATCTTACTGTTGTATTGTACCACTGTCTGTCTCATATCACTGTTGTATTGTACCACTCTGTCTCATATCACTGTTGTATTGTACCACTGTCTGTCTCATATCACTGTTGTATTGTACAACTCTGTCTCATATCACTGTTGTATTGTACCACTGTCTGTCTCATCTTACTGTTGTATTGTACCACTGTCTGTCTCATATCACTGTTGTATTGTACCACTCTGTCTCATATCACTGTTGTATTGTACCACTCTGTCTCAGATCACTGTTGTATTGTACCACTGTCTGTCTCATCTTACTGTTGTATTGTACCACTGTCTGTCTCAGATCACTGTTGAATTGTACCACTGTCTATCTTATATCACTGTTGTATTGTACCACTGTCTTATATCACTATTGTATTGTACTGTCACGACCGACCCCTGGAGGTCTGCCCTGACAGGATCGGTCTAGATGGGAGTGAAGGGAATGACTGACCTCACACGCAAGGGACCACACAAGAAAGATTACAATACAACACCCCCTTTATTCACACCAACACACACATAGCCACAAATAAGCATTCCAACACACACAACATGCACAATCACAACCCCAAGCTTTTAAACACAAAACGACGTACACACAATTAAGCTTTTCCCAACACACACCCAAAATGCACAATCACAATAAAAATCATTTCAACACATACGACATACACAAAAATTAAGCATTTCAATACACACCACATGCACAATAAACAATCAAAAATAAGCTTTTTCCCGCACACTTTCCCTTTTTCCCATCTTCGGGGGTTTCCCCCCAACACCCCTGCCTCTCCAAATTTACCGGGAGCACCGGTCGCATCAGGTGCCCCAAACCCGGTCGGTTTTTAAGGGAGTGTCTTTCAATGCCGACCCATGGAAAAACACACCCCCAAAAACCCCCAAATTGCACGACCCAGAGTAACCACACGGGCCCCAAAGGGGGCGGATGAAGTCGAGGCGGGGAAAAACGCGCCCCTTTGGGACAGGCGTTGTCGCTGAATTTCCCGGGACAGGGTTGGGAAACCCTCCAGCAAATTTCCCCACGTGCCCTCAACCAGTGCCCCCCCCAACAGCGCAAGCTTCGGGTGAAGCCCCCGGAGGAGAGGAAAGGGAAGGAACTGGAAGGAAAAAAGGGGTACGGGAACCCCACAGTCAGTACGGCTGAATATGCTTTTTAAAATCCAACGCCCACCGCATAGGGGGCGAGGGGGGGTTTTGCTGAATACATTAAAGCCCCACTCAACACAGACCTGGGGCATAACACAGTAAAAAAACCAAATGGGGAAAAGTTCCCAAAGGGTCTCCTCACACGAAGCAGGCAAGAGATTCCCTTAAAATTTAAACCAGGCATAAAACGAATAGAAAATTCGTATTTTCACCCTTTCCCCTCACCACTTTCAATTTTTTCCTTTCTTGGGAAACTGAACAAACCACAGCAACCTTTGGGCCTTTAAAATTTGGGCCCCCAAAAATTACAAAAAAACATAATTCAATGGCACCAAAAATCCACACATTTTATAGTAACTTTTTCAAAATAACCCCAATTCCCAAACCCACACACCCAAAACACTAATAAATGCTACGCACCTGCAAACATAAAACTCGTTCCCCTTGCACACACAAACAAAACGGGGGCCCAAGAATAAAGCCCGGGCCCGGAATGTGACGGGGGCGGAGGGCAAAACCAAGAAATCCCAAACCCCTAAAATCACCGGGTTCCCCCCCCAATCCCCACCGACTACCGAAACACCAGATGCATAAAAAAGGAGAAAGAATTTTGGAAAATAATTTTTGACTGGCCGGGTTCAAGTTTGAATTAACCAAAAAAATTTGGTCTCAAACAATATTTTTTTTTAATAATTTTAAAAAACAAAAAAAATTTGCGAAAAAAGGAAGAATTACCCGGGCTAAAAAAAAAAACAAAAAAAAAAAAACGAACCACAAACTGTTTGCTTCCACAAACCCGTGGGTGCCCAGAAGTGGCGGGTCAAGCAAACCTCGGGCCCCTCTGTCCAGTCGATAGGACCAGCAGGGGAAATTTGCGGAAAAGAATGATTCCCCCCCCTTAAAACCGACTCCCGGGAAAAAGGGGAACCAAACCGGGCCCTTCGACAAGTGGTATGGCCCCAAAACCCGGGAGCGGGCGCTCCCAGGGACTTTTCCCGCTCGAGTGAAGAGAAAAACCTCCAAACCCAAATGGGGGCCCAAAAACCCAAACCCTACTCACAGGGAATACCTAAAACCTAAAGGAATATTCCCACGGGGGCCCGGTAAAAAGCAGGTGAAGGGCCGATAAGACACCCAGTACAAGAAAAAAAAGCCACCCCCACCCTAAACCCTGCAGATAAATTGCAGGGGCAGTGAAATTAGAGAGAAGAGGAAAAGAAAGAAACCCCTAACCTGAGCTGAACTACATTACGGGAAAAACCACCCCACAACCCACATTAAGGGACAACACGACGCCCAACAACGACAAAAATTTAAAAAATGAATAATTCCACCCCCCTAGAGGGTCAATCGCCCTGGGCCCTCGTGACAAACTTTGAAAAACCCCCCCCTTAAAAAAAAGCATCTTTTTTTTCCCCTGAGATACAGTGCCCCTTTTTGAACCTTGACCCCTGTGA
Source organism: Conus ventricosus (assembly GCA_018398815.1). Classification (NCBI taxonomy): domain Eukaryota; kingdom Metazoa; phylum Mollusca; class Gastropoda; order Neogastropoda; family Conidae; genus Conus; species Conus ventricosus. Next base: position 50,223,746 of record CM031599.1, on the reverse strand, counting down.
AAATTTCCAACAAGGGAAAACCCCCCCCTTTTGGGATCGACAATTTTACGAAAAATTTCCAAAAAAAAAAAAATACAAACTTTCCCAAAAGATAAAAATTACACGGGGAGATACAAAAATACTACATTTATCAAACAACTAACCCAAACCTTTCCCAAACCCAAAATGGGGGCAATCCAACCGGGGGATTCACTCCCCGTTAAAAACACTGAATGAAAACTTTCACTACACCTGATACAAAAACCAAAAAGGGGGAAAAACCCCCTTGGGAGGGAAAATATCCCTCTAAACTGATTTCCCAAAATGTGCTGACTAGGGACCGGCTGTTTTTAGCCCACATCCCATTGCGGGAACCCTTGAAATGGCAAAAGGGTAAAAAGCCTAAACCTGCATTCCACCCCAACCCATAAAGTCAAAACGACTGGGGGGCCCGGGATCCGCCCAAAGCACGGGAGGGGGAGGGAATTTTCCGCTCTCCATACAAAACTTCCGGCCAACTTTTTCTTGGGCAGCCATGCGCGCCCAAAATCTCCCGGGAGAGCACAGCAACAGAGGGGGCATCGATAGCCAAAGGGGGGGAACAGCCCGGGTACGATCGCATAGTCAACCACAAAAGGGTACTTGGGGACCGCGATCGGAGGGTTTGGTTTAAATTTGGTCCCACCGGGTAAACCCCAACCGCTGAATGGCTCACCAACCAGGGCCAACTGATCCTGGGGGAAAACACACTTCAACCCAAACCCTTTAAAGGCTGCCCGGGTTGGCAACATCCCCAACTGCGGCGGGTTACGGGGCCAAACCCTGAAAATTTTTCATCCCGGGCCAGAAGAAGTCTTTTTTAAACCGCTCGGGGGGCCGCTTTGAGCCCATATGGCCGCCAGGGGGTAAACCCGGGGGGCCCCTGCCGGAAAAAAATTTTCCCTCAAGCTTTGGGGGGAACACTACGCTTGGCCACCCGATTCTGCCTAATGAAGACCCTAAAGAGGATCCCCTTGGGGAAACCCTTAAAAAGCTCCCCTTTGGCGGGGGGGGGGCAGACGGGAGCGGATAAACCCACCAGTTTCGCGGGCTTTGAAACCCAAGCCCCTGGCCGAAGACGGTTTCATGGTAGCAGGTGGGCCCCGCCAAACCCTTCGCAGGATCGGCTGTAAAACGGGACGAAATTTTCCTGCTCCTCTTTTTGGGCGGGGGCCCGCGCAGGGAAATTTCCCCACACACCCGTAGGGGAAATTTTCCTAGAAAACAGACTGATTTGCGTCCCCCGAAAAAGTGAGGGATTCCCATGAAAAAGGAATACAGAGGTCGCCCCCACCCGATGGCCCATATTTCGCCACAAAGTAGGGGGTGAGATGGGGAAAGTACAAAAGGGAGGGGTGGATGTAAAACCAGCCTCCAACCCGCAACACATAAACGGCCCCCCGTTTAGCCCCAGGAAAAAACCAAAAACCCTATCCAAAAAGCTTTGGGCCCCCGAATCCCGATGGTGTCGCCCAAAGGGAAGAACCAAAAACCCGAAAGAAACACTGGAAAATTCCCGTACCACCAGAAGCGGGAGGGAACCCCCCGTTACCGAGGCACGAGGACGGGGGAAGGGACAAGCCCCAGGACCCCCGGCGGCTTTTTGGGGCCCAATTTTTCCCCAAATGGGGCCCGGGGACACCACAAAGAAAACAAAAAGTGGGGGTGCTAAAAATCCCCGATGAACTGCCTGCCTTGTTTAAAAACCCCGCTAGCAGCCCGTCAGGGGCCAAAAATTGCCACAAAATCCTGGGGGGGTTCTTCCTTCCATATCGGGCTGCCCTTTAACCCTCTAGGGGCTTCACAAACACCTAAAGCGGTATAACCCGCACCCCGGAAATCCGGTGGTGCGGTCCGCCTATAGGGAAACCTCAACCGGGGGACACATTTTTGGGTGGGGCTGTTCAAATGAGAATCAATCCCCCAAACCCCATTTTTAAGCCAACAAACGCCAGTACCCAATGTTTTGCGACCTATCTCCAAACTGCACAAAAGTCTCGTCGTTATTCTTTTTCATGGCCCCTGAATTTCCCTCCTGTCCGTCCGGGAAAGAAAGGGGTAAAAACCTTACCAAGCCAACTGAAAGTCTGCATAAGACCGCCTTCTTTTAGATAAGCACAAAAACCCCCCCTTTGCAGCCCCGAAATCCAAAAAAAAAAGGTGCAGGGCCCTTTTTGATCCTCAGACAATTGGTAAACTAGCTCCCTTTGGGTCAAAATGCCTAAAAACATTCAATGTCCTCACTAGGCCCTGAACTCTGGAAGCTTTTTTTTTGGGGCCTTTTAACTCTATCCTTCCCTTTTGGGGTTTTAACCCCCTGACTTACAGACGGGGGAAAGGTCCCGAAAGAATTTGTTCCATCCTTTCCCTACCAAGCAACTCTTCCCGCCCGGGGGGCTTCCTGCCCGGGCAGTCCCTCTCCCCGCAGACCCCCTGCCCTTGGCAGCCTTTTCCCCCTACCCCCTTTTTCCCCTTTTCCCCCTACGGGGGCTCCTTTGCCGGCCCCTCTTCCCTACCAAGTTTCCTTTCTACGCTCCTCTCTGCCAAGCCCCCAAACCCCTATCTAGCTTTTTTCCCTACGCAAGCACCTCTCCATACGCAGGGCTCCTGCCTGGCAGCATCCCCTTGTCGCTGTCCCTCCAAAAACAAAAGGGACAGGGGGAAAATTTCCTGGCGGGACCCACCACTCCTGACACGGAGGATGCCCCCTTTCCCCCGCCCTTGGGTCCAGACTTTCCCAAAAAGGGGAAACCCTCCCGGGCATACCCCTTAGGGGGGGGAACAGGAGAAAAAAGGGGTTTGGGTTTTCTGCGACTCAACAGCCCCCCCCCAAAACCCAAGTTGCTTCGCTATACCCCAAAACCGCTTCCGAGGGGGAAGTGCCAGTCGGGGTCTCAGCGGGAAGACCCAAAAAGCGAAAAGTAGTGAAAGTACTCCGCCGGGGCCATCGGCTACACCCCGAATAAGTAAATCACTTGTAGTCAAAAGTACTGGTACTAATAAAAGGGACTACATTTAAAAGCCCTTTCTTCTTCAAACGCACCGTCGCCATACCCCCCAGCACCCCCCGTTCCCATGACAACTATATCCAAAGGGTTCCCCAAAAAACAGGGGAAAGCCCAGTTCCACTTGAAAAACAGATACCCCCGGGATATATCAAGGCTGCTCCCACTCTGGAAAACCCCGCGCTCCAAAAACACAGCAACATGGGGTGGGGCTCACCAAAAATAAGGGAAATGCCAGGCTGCCCCCACTCGGGCAACCCCGCGCTCCAAAAACACAGCAACATTGGGGGGGGCTCACCGAAAAAAAAAAAGAAAAAAAAGCCCAAAAAATCCGGAGAAAAAAAAAATTTTTACTAACATCCGAAAACACCCCACCTTTTAACTCAATAACCTCCCGAAAAAAAACTGGTTAACTACAAAATGGAATGGCAGCTGGGGAAACCAAAAAAGGCGAACTACCCGCATCTCCCGTGAGACACCCGGGCGGAAAAGGAGGTCTGGACGCGGTCAAACCCCCCTTCGCCCCCAACTCGACCCCCCATTCACACCAGATTTCATTTCGGCCACAAAAAACTCCCTACACACTAAGCCCACCCAGCCAACCCCACAAACAAAAACACAAAAACCCAAAAGTATACAAAAAAAAAAACCGGACTGGACAGGAAACCCCGAAACGAGAGAGACAGCAGAAAACCCCCCACCCTCCCGGACGGGGCCCCCAAAAAATGTCCACCACCGACCCCTGGGGGCGCCCTGACAGGGTCGGGCTAGAGGGGGTGAAAGGGGAAAGACTGACCCACCGCCCCGAAGAGACCAAAACAAAAAGATTTCAATACAAAAACCCCATTTATTCACACCAACAACAAAATACCCCAAATAAGCATTCCAACACACACAACATGCCCCAATCACAACCAAAACATTTCAACAACCCCCACGAAAGTACACACAATTAAAACATTCCAACACACACCACATCCAATTTAAATCAAAACATTTCAAAACAACGACCAAAAACACAATTTTAAACATTTCAATACAAAACCACATGCCCAATCACAATCATAAATAACATTTTCCGGGACACATTCCTTTCCGGCTTCAAGTGGGTTCCCCCACACCCCTCCTTTCCCAAAATTTACGGGCAAACCCTTTCCCATCAGGTTTCCCCAAACCGGGGCGTTCCCTTTAACGGGTGTCTTTTTAATCCGACACCATGGACACACACCCACACAACCCAAAATTTCACTACACAGAGCTAACCCCAAATGGGCACATGGGCTGTATAAGTGCAAGGGCGGGAGAACGCTCCCCTGGGGGCAGGCCTTGTCGCTGAAGGTCCCGGACAGGGGTTAGGACCCCCCGCAAAGTCCACGTGCTCCTTTAACCCCGGTTTCGGCCCCAACAGCGCAAGCTTCGGGTGAAGCCCCCGGGAGGGGAGAAACCCAAAAGGGAAAAGGAAGGAAAAAAGGGGACTGGGAAACCCCCCCGTCCACGGGGCCCGACATAACCCGTTAAATCCTAACAGCCCCTCGCATGATGGGCAGGGGGGGTTTGCTGAATACATTTTAAAAGGGACCAGCCAACACAGACCCCACAAAAACACAGTAAACCAAAACCAAAAAGAATTTCGCTAAAGGGCCCCCCAAAACGAAAACAGGGAAAGATTACATTTAAAAATTTAAAAGGGTTTAAAAAGAAATTAAATTTTATTTTTCAAAAATTCCCTCACTCACGTTCAACATTTTCCCTTTTTTAGGGAAATGAACTAACACAAACAACCCCTTTCTTTACAATTGCCACCACAATTTTCAAATAAACATAATTCAAAGGCACCCAAATTTTCCACACATTTTATGTAACATTTCAAATAACACAATTCCCAACCCACACATCCAAAAAGACTAAACAAGCCCTACGCACCTCGGGAAACATAAAAAACCGTTCCCCTTGCCAAAACAAACCCGAAGGTGGCCGAAGAATTTAAAAGAAACCCCGAAGTGCCCGGGGGGGACGGCGAGACCAAAACAAGTACCAACCCTGAATCACCAGGTTTTTCCCCCATCCCCACCGGGCTACCGCACACCAGATGCAAGAAAGGGGAAAGAAATTTTTGGATAAAATTTTTTACTGGGCCCGTTTTAAGATTGAATTAAACCCGAAAAAGTGGTCTCAAAAAAATATTTTCCTTTTTTAAATTTTTAAAACAAAAAGAAATTGCGCAAAAAAAGAAAATTACCGGCTAAAAAAACAAAAAAAAAAAAACGACCCCCCAAACGATGCTTACCAGCTACCCCTTTTTTGGGCCCCGAAATGCGGGGCAAGCGACCCCCGCCCTCTTCCATTTGAGAGGACCAGCAGAGCAGATGCGGGAAAAAAGATTGGGGCGTCCCTCCCCCCACAGGCCGTGCAGGAATGGAAAGGGAAACCCACCGACCTTTGACGAGTGGGAAAAGACCAAAACCGGGGGCGGGGGGCTCCCAGGGACATCTTCCCCCTCGAGTGAAAAGAAAAACCTCCTAACCTAAGGGCCCGGCCAACATGCCACCCTACCACAGTGGGAATAAACCCCAAGCCTAAGGGGGAATATTGGGACGGGGGCAGGGAAAAAAACAGGTGAGAGGCCAATAGAACAGCCATACAAAAAAAAAAAATGCCACCACCCGTAACCCGCAGGGTGAAATTTCACGGGCATGAAAATTTAAAAGAAAAGAGAGAGAAAGAAAGTAAACCTAACCGAGGGGTGAACTACATTACGGGGCAACCCCACCACACTTAGCCACATTAAGGGGCGGATACACACGACAACAACGACAAAAATAAAGAATAAATTTCCCCCCCAATGGGGGCAAACGTCCTGGCCCCGACAAAATCGTGAAAATGTACCATGGGGGGGGGGGGGGGGGGGGAAATTTTCCAATTCAATTTAAATTTTGTATGGTAACCACTGTTTTTTTGACTGGGGGGGGGGCCAAAAGTTTTTTTTTGTCCAAAGTCTAACTCATATCCCTGTTGTAAATTTTACCACTGGTGGTTTTCTCCCCCCTTTCTTTTTAAATTTTTACCACGGGCTGTCTCATCTCACTGTTTTTAATTTTAAACCCCTTGTGTCTCATCTTACTGTTGTAATTTTACCACTGTCTTTCCCCAAAACACTGTTTTTTTTTGTACCCCTGTCCCCATTCCCTTTGAAAGTTCCACTGACCCGTCTTATATCACTGTTGATTTTACCACTTTGTGTCTCATCTTTCCCGGGTTTTATTGTACCCCCGTTGTCTCCTCCCCTTTGTTTTGAACCACCCTGTCCCCATATCATTGTTTAAAAGTAAACCCCTGTCTTCTCATACAAATGTTTTATTTTTTACCCCTGCGGGCTCAAATCACTGTTTTTATTGTACCACGTTGGGGCTCATCTCACCTTTTTTAAAAATACCAATGTCTTTTCTCATAAACACGTTTAAAATTTTACCACTGTCTGTCTCAAACACTGTTTTTATTGTACCACTGTCTGTCTCATATCACTGTTGTATTGTACCACTGTTGTCCTTTTATCTTACTGTTTTTAAAATTTTCCACTGGTGTTCCCCTATCACGTTGTATTGTCCAGTCCGTCTCCTATTTACTGTTTGTAATTTTACCACTGGGGGGTTCCCCATCTCACTGTTGTATTGTACCAATGTCTGCCCATCTCCGTTTATTGGGACCAAAAGTCCCGTCTCATCTCACTGGTTTTATTGGGACCACTGTCGGGCTCCATATCACTGTTTTATTGTACCACTGTCTGCCCCACTTTCTGTTGGGATTGTCCCCTTTTGGGGCCTATCACGGGTTTTAAAGGGACCACTTCTGTCCCCATCTTACTGTTGTATTGTACCACTCGTCTCATATCACGTTGTATTGTACCACTGTCTGTCTCATATCATGTTTTATTTTTAAACCCCGTCTGCCCATATCAAATGTTGTAATTTTACCACGCCTGGGCTACTTCCCGTGTATTTACCACTGTCTTTTCTCATATCACTGTTGTAAATTTTACCCTCTGTCTTTATATCACTGTTGTAAATTTTACCACTTCCCGTCTCCCTATCACTGTTTTTTTTTGTACCACTTTTGGGCTCTCTTTCTGTTGTTTTTGTTCCACTGTCGTCTCATCTCACTGTTGTATTTTTAAACCCCCTGGGCTCCTAAACACTGGGTTTTATTGGGACAAATGCCTTTTTCAACCAAATGTTGAATTTTACCAAAAGTCTGTCCCATATCACGTTTTATTTTTAAACCAAATCTGTCCATTTCACGTTGTATTGTACCCCTTGGGTCTCAACACTGTTTGGGAAAATTTTACCACTGTGTGTCCCCATAAACACTGTTGTATTGTAAACCCCTGTTTCCCCCCCCCGTCCCCAAATCACGTCTGTCTCAAACACAGTTGAATTGTAAACCCCTGTGTTTCCCCCCTAACACTTTGTAATTTTTAAACCCCTGTCCGTCTCCCTATCACTGTTTTAAATTTTAAACCCCCTGTCTGTCCCCATATCACTGGTTTTATTGTACCACTTTTGTCCATATCAAAATGTTGTTATTTTACCCCTGTGGGTCTCAATCACGGTTTTATTGTACCCCTGTCTGTCTCCCTCACTGTTGTATTTCCCCTTTTGGGGTCTCCCAAACACTGTTGTATTGTACCACAAGCCCCAATCAATGTTGTTTTTGTACCACTGGGCCTCATATCACGTTGTATTGCCCACTTCGTCTCATTCACTGTTTATTGCCCCCCGGGCTCAAAATCCCCGGTTTTTTTGTACCACGGTGTCCCCATATCACTGTTGGGATTGTACCACTGTGTTTTCTCAAACACTGTTTTTATTGTACCCAAAATGTCTGTCTCATAACACTGTTGAAATTTTACCACTCTGTCCCCTGTTCCCCGCACAACGACCAGGTCGGGATCAGGACAATTGTGGATTTTGGCCCTCCAGGCCCGGGTGGCAGTGGGCCCTGAAGTGCGTGAATCCTCCGGAAATTTTCTTTTCCTGTTAACTCTTGGATGGGGAGGGAGGAGAAATAACAAGCTCCCGGAAAAAGTGAGGTTTACGTGGTAAACTAACCTCCCGGGAAAATGGAGTTCCCCCCGATGTAGGGAGGGAAAACCGTGAAGTGAGTGCTGTCTTGTGAGTTTCCCGAGGGGGAACTCGGGAAAGCGCGTGAACTGCGTCCCCCCCGTACGTTTTGGGGGTTATCCCGAAGGTTGGGTTTGGGCCCCGTACTCCTTTTGTTTCTTTCCCCTTGGGGCAGGGGTCAACCCGGGATGCCCTCGACCGACTTTTTAAGGTTGGCTACCAAGTGAAGACGAACGATGTTTTTGGTGTTTAGCGACGGGTTCGCACGACCAGGCGTTTGGGTTTTCGGGGGGGGGGGGGGGAGTGTCCCCCCCCCCACTGAGGGGGCGTCCAGTGGGCGCCGCGCTTGACTGTCGGTGTTCGGTGTTTTAGCGGCGGGGTTTTGCAAAGTACCAGGGCCCCTTTCTTTTCTGGATGTCCCGGGGACTGAGGGGTCGTCCCCGTGGGGTCCCCGCGCTTGACTGTCGTGTTTTGGTTCACGACGGTTTTTGCACGTAAAAACCCAAAAAAAAAAAAAAAAAAAAAAAAAAAAAAAACCCTTTAAACCAATAAAAAAAAAAAAAAAAAAACCCCAACCCAATTTTTCAATTAAAAATAAAAAATAAAAAAAAAACCAAAAAACCAAAAAAAAAAACAAGGAAAAAAAAAAAAAAAAATTTAAAACAAAAAAAAACCCAAAAAAAAAAAAATAAAAAACCCAAAAAACAACAAAAAAAAAGGAAAAAATAAAACCAAAAAAAAACCCAAAAAAAAACAAAAAAAAAAAACCTTTTAAAAAAAAATACCCCCCCAAAAAAAAAAAAAAAAAAAAACCAAAACCCAAAAAACCAAAAAAACCCAAAAAAACCCAAAAAAAAATCAAAAAAAAAACCAAAAAAAATTTCAAACCCAAAAAAATTTTTTTTAAAAAAAAAAATTAAAAAAAAAAAAAAAATGAAAAAAAAAAACCCCCCAAAAATTTAAACCCCAAAAACAAAAAAAAAAATTAAAAAAAAAAAAAAACCTCCAAACAAAAAATTTTTTCCCCAAAATTTAAAAATAAAAAAAAAAAAACCTAAACCCAAAAAAAAAAAAAAAACCCAAAAAAAAAAAACCAAAAACTTTTAAAAAACCCCAAAAAAAAACCCTTAATTTAAAAAAAATTTTTTAAAAAAAAAATTTTAAAAAAAAAACGAAAAAAAACCAAAAACCAAAAAAACCAACCCAAAATAAAAAACCAAAAAAAAAAAAAAAAACCCAAAAAAAAAAAAAACAAAAAAAACAACATAAAAACAAAATTTTTTAAAAAAAAAACCCAAAAAAAAAAAACAAAACCAAAACAAAAAAAAAAACCCCAACAAAAAACCCACGGGGAAAAAAAAAAAACCAAAAACAAAAAAAACCCAAAAAAAAAACCAAAAACAAAAAAAAAAAACCCCCAAACCCAAAAACCCCCCAAAAAAAAAAAAAAAAACCCAAAAAAAACCCCCCAAAAAAAACCCCCTTACCAAAACCCCCCAAAAAACCCCCCAAAAACCCCTAAACCCAAAAAAAAAAATAAAAAATAGCAGAATAATAATAAAAGGTGTCTAAGATAATTGGGAATTGTGCCTCAGAAGCCTACATTTGATGTATATATGTAAAATGGTTGTTTTAGTCGACGGTGGTGCGTCAGTATTCAAAAAAGTTTTCCGCACATTGTGGTGTCAGTAGACAATGTATAGCACGCTCGAAATCCTTGCCGAGCTTATGTAATTGGTGACGTCCTAGCGCTTGATAAATTCTGATGACACTTGTAGGATTGTGATTGTACCTGCTAGGAATTTAGGATACCCGGTTCAATTCATTATTTGGTCTTGCTTGAAATGTGTTTGATTCTATTAAGCATTTTACTAAGTAATCGATCCTGAATTGTGACCGGTACTGGGGGTCACTAACGGTCGGATTGTTCGTTTGTTCGTTGGAGTGAATAGATTTAAAAATCCTATTGAATTATTGTCTTGGAGACCTCGATGGGAATGAAGTCGTGGGTTTTTAACTCAGACAGTATAATCATTGTTTTTGAAGGAACGGTTATAATTATGTTCAGGGCTGTTGATGGAAGTGGAAAGTCAATAAAATTGGTTTAAAATGTGAAAATGGAACATTCTGGTGAGAGAGAATTTTAATGTCAAGGTGGGGTTGTACAAGTCATGATTTAAAATTCCAATCAGCTGTCGCACTTTGGGTTGTGACATGTAAACACTCAGAACGGTTTACTTTAGTGAAGCAACAAATAAGTTACAACTGTATGGTTCTGTGGTAGTAAGACTTTTCCCTTTTTTCACAGGTTGTTTCCGGCGAGTTTGTGTACCTCCCCTACACAGCAAATCCGTGAGGGTCGGCCTCTTCAGGTTGTGGGAGTTGTCACCGCCACTTCCACGTCATCCCTGCCCACTTCTCTGCCGGGGAGTGGGGACGCACGTGGAGCCGTCAGGGTGCGTTCCGGCTGGGACGCCGTCTCTCTTCCACAGTCCGAGGGTGTGGCAGTTCCTTCCGACTTCAACTCTGTGTCTTCAGGGTGGGCAAGCGTCTTGGGGTTCGCCGCAGTATACCACCTGCGTGCGACTCGCAAGTGTGGTTGGTGCCCGGTAGGGAGGGAACCGCGCTTCGACGTGCCCACGACTTTTTTTCTCCTGTTCATATCAAGGTGCTTCATTCAGGGGAAGGTTTGTGTTGTCTGGGCGTGCATTAATGTAGAGCGTCGTGAAGCAGACCGACGTTCACAAAAATCATATTGGGAAACGCTGTGTTGCCGTTTTGTGTGTGTGTGTTTTTTTTTTTTTTTTTTTTTTTGAAAGGAGTTCGTTTTTTTTTTTTGCGTGTCAAGTACCAGCCAGTGACTTCGAATGATGTATTGAAGGTACAACATTGAGTTCAGGTTACTTGAACAATCTGAACATTTTGGGGGTTAAGTTTGGGTGTCCGGGTAGTTTGACACCGGCATATAAAAATTAGTATAAAGAATAC
>CM031599.1:50187618-50207618 GCA_018398815.1 Conus ventricosus | reverse complement strand
ACTAGTCACCTACAAAAAAAAAAAATAAATAAAAGGTTTGTTTCCTGTTTAAACAGTTATAAAAATAGGGTAGGTAGGTGGCTTCTCTTTCCTTTCTTTTTAATGTACATCAAAATAATGCACGAGTGATAATTTTTTCATCAAATTGAGTATGCCAATGACGACTGTGATACACATATTAACGCAATCAGGAACCACTGCTCTCGTTTTATTGAAATTTCCCTATTAAAAAAAAAAAAGTTTACAGTCAGCGGTCAAAAACAAGGATCGGTTTCGGAATCTGGAAAGAAACCTTTTTTTTTGTGCCTAAGAATAAGCTTTACATTTCTCAAACTACACAAGTATAATCATATCCCCACCCTCAAAACAACAAAAAGAAAAAAACCTGAAGCACTTGATCCAAAGGCGAAAAAGGTCTGTTTCCTGATTCATCAGTTTTAAAAAATAGGGCAAGTCAAGCAAGGTAGGTTGCCTTTTTTTTTTTTTTTTTTTTTTTTTTTTTAATGTATGACAAAATAATGCACAGGGTGGTGAATTTTTGTATCAAATCCTATAAACTGTATGTCATCGACAGCCATGACGCACACATTTGCGCAATCAGGAACACAGCTTTTATTTCATTGATTTTTAAAACAAAACTTTCTCATTTGTATTTTTAAAAAACGGAAACAAACGTAATTATTTCAAGGAGTGTTACAAGAGTTCGCCCATCCTTGTTTTATTTTGATTACACGTAAGCATATGCATCAAGGCCGCCAATGATGTGCAAGGTACCAAATTTGACGCAAAAATTCACCAGCAAGTCTATCATCTTGATAAAAAATTTTCTTTTAATTATTTTTTTTAAAAAGGCTGACCCACCGATCCCATTGTTAAAAACTGATGAAACATAAAATTTTTGTTTAAAATCAGGTTCTGGATTACAAGATTTTGAATTCATTTTGTGTACAAACCTATTTCCACTTCAATGCAAGGTCCTGTTGAGGACGGGGAGTGGCCAACTGTTTGATGCGGTCCTTGGTTTTCCGAATCTTCTTCCAGCGATACTGAGTACTAGCTGGAACACAGGCAGAGTCATCTTCCAGATACCGTTTCTTGTCCCTCTTCACTGGACCTGATGTGTTAAACAAAGAGCATGGTTACAAAGTGCATGTTGGTATAAAAACATGTTTTTTAATAATGGTAACAGTGTAAGTTTATTATTATAATTCCTGTCACTGACACAGTGACAGCCTCACCAAAGCAGTGCAAATTATTAAAAGGTAGCCTGCGACTCTGAAAGTTTAATTTTAGACTACATTAATAGTAATACTATAAATTTGATAACAGTAACATCAGTGGCGCAGAAAAATATTGCTCGCAAATGCCAGCAGACTGGGAGAGGATTGGGGTCATAATTTATATAGAGCTCTTGCAAACAACAGCATACATGTGGATGAACTGAATCTGTCACACCATCTTATTAATAAATGTCTGCAGAAATAGAATTCTTCAATTTAATAACAATGAGATCAACCTGAAGAAAAGTAAACACAAAATAAAAAATAACAGAAAACTTTGTCTTGACAAGTCATTCTGATACATGCAAAAATCAGGCACAGCAAGGACTGATCCTTGGGGTACTCCCTAACAAACATCAATGCTGACCTCTGATGCCACTGACAACCACCACCAATCTTATTTTGCTGAGGAATTTTCGATCCATTTGATGAGTTTTTTTCCTGAATACTAAGCTTAGGCCTACACAGTGCATGCTCTGATTTACCTTGTCAAATGCCTTTGTAAACTCCATCACTAGGACACAATCAGTTAAGAAGAGTCTTCACTGAACATTGTTCTACTGAGATTGGTCTTTCTCAATTTACAGCAAAATAGTTACAATAGGCTACAGGATAAGCCTATGCATCCCCTGCCCCCTCCCCTCTCTTAGTTCTCAAGTAATTTTTTTTTTAAAAATAAAGTTTCATACAATATTATTTCAGTCAAGTACTGTCCTTTCTAATTTTGCCTTTCATTTCTTCTACCCCCAGTGAGTGCAACAGAATCTTCAAGATGAAGACTTTGGTTTCCCAAGTTCCAACACTGTAGACCGATTAGACAACGGCATGTGCCGTGGCAAAAGAAAAAGACGAAACCTGCTTCAACCAATCGAATCAAATCAACACATTTCTTCTGCTTCTTCTTCCTTTGAGTAACCAACTCAAACACGTTTGAAGATGCTGCTACAATGGATTCTGCAATAAGTTGCATTAATAGCCACGAATCATTCAGGATAGAAAGATCCAATCGTTGTTTGTTTGACACACTTCACACACAATTCGCGAGAGCCCAAGACTTAGGCCTAATTCGTAAACAAAAAGCAAATCACCGTTTAATGATACTTACTGAGTTTATGAAAATGATGCAGATGATTGAAGACATTCTGCTTCGATGCAAACGTCCTTGGGCACAACGAGCACTGGAATGGTCGTGCGCTTCGCTGTTTTTAATAAAACTATCGCTTAAATTACGTGTAGGTCCGCCATCTTACTCGACCTTGACCCGACTGACTGGCCAAGAGCAAATCAGGGGAGCTCACTTGTGAACCAGGTAAAACATCAAAACAAAACAAACATCTCTGCTTTTTTTTAATTAATAAACAATCTCGTTTATAAAGGGTAATATTTACGTAACCCTTATTTTTATTTTTGTAAGTCAAACATTGACATTTCATGTCTGTTTAGCGTTCGTATTTTTACGCACATCACTGATGTCATAAATAACATTGTACACCCTGGGCCACACATTTGGACTCCGTCCTAGAGTCAAGATGGTCAGTTTCCGGTGACAGAAAGCGCGGTCTTTCTAAAGCGGTAGCGTTCCTCGACAATCGTAGCCATGGCCTTGCCACAGTTTTGGTGCAAAGATTTTTTTCAAATTTCCAAGAATTTTTCTGCAACAATGGCCATCTTTCCATCGTCACGTGGTATTGTTTGTTATAAGGAGATGTTTGTACCCAATTCCAAAACAATTAGCATCGAGGTCCAGAAAAAGAGGCTGATGCTATGGTTTGGGAGACTAAGTACGAGGCCAGATACCAAGGGCAAGCTATATCCTGCCATCATCGTTGGGGATAGAGTAAGTTTGGTTTTCTTACCAGCTTGGCCGTGCGAAGTGGTTAGCCGTCGCGGACTCCCGCTGGGAGGTCCGTGGGTTCGAATCCCATCAGGAAGTCAGTGTGGGTTTTTCTGCCCTGCGAAAAGGACACTGGCCCTACCCAGAGTTGAGTGTTGCTGCGGACTCAGTGGGAAGACTGGGACCACACCAGTCGAGTTTCATCCACTTAATGGATGCGTTTCTGAGAGTGGTTTGCGTCAAATTTTCAGACTAACACTGCAGGTGCCTATATCTCTCTCGGGCCTGGTTTGACGCCTCGGAATATATTCAGGAAATGATCGAGAGTATAGCCTGTCATGAATCTCAGACCGAAAGGGAAATCCGTAGATCATCTTAATTCCCCCCCAAAAATCCTCATTCTCATTGTCAGCATTAAAAAAATGTTCTCAAATTCTGTGGCACCTTCATGCCCTGCTCTCATGGGACCGTCAATTTCGATGTCTCTCCACGTCAGTGGCCTTGTTTGGCTCCGTCCGGGGTCACCGGTATGGCGGGTCCAGGAGGCTTGTCCTTGGACGTACGGGTGGCGTCCTCCGAGGGAGAGCTCACTCACGCCGGCTGGCTCTCCGCGACAAGGCAATTATTGTCGTCAGTAGGGGGCTTAGTGAATGGTGTGTCCTGTAATGTTCGATCAGAACAGGCGCCAATGAACACCACCGAAGTGGACTCGCAGCAGTGCATGTCTCCTCCGGTGGGTTGCCTCTTGACATGAATTGCTCCCTGTGGATTGCTGGTGCCGGGGTCTGCGGCGGGGGCCGATCGGGCTGTGGGCTGTGGAGCGGGGTGTCCGGAATGAGCGGCGGTGGGTGCAACCACCTCTAGGTGGCGCAGATGTTGGGACAACAAAAAAAAAACAAAAAAAAAAAAAAAAAAAGTTGTTTAGTCTCTTCAATACTTTAGCCACTCCCCCCCACCCACCCCCCTGACCCCGTGTGTGTGTGTGTGTGGTGTTGTGTGTGTGTGTGTGGTGTGTGTGTGTGTGTGTGTGTGAGTGAAAGTGTGTGTGAGTGTGTGGTGTGTGTGTGTGTGTGTGGTTTGTGTTAACACATAGCTAAATTTGCATTTTATAGCACTTTTTTGCCCCTCCCCCACCACCCATCTTTGGATCAGAAATCCCCCTTTTTTTCCAAGGGGGGGGGGGGGGGGGGGGGGGGGGGGGCTGCCCCCACTTTTTTGATTCTTAGATGCAACCTGTAGAAAAGTCAGTAGGCCTACCAAATAAATGCAAATGTTGGTACTCTGATGACAGAGGAAGAGGGAATAGAAAAGAAGGCATTTTGATGAATTGAAAAGTGCACCTAAAACTAACACAGTCAAAAAAAGGGGTCTTGATGGAAATCTACTAAATATATACTTTTTTTTTAAATAGGTATTTTTTAGAAGCCTTTGATCAATAATTAGGAACTGAAAACTAAAGGTGTAAAACTGCACAAAAAGAAAAAAACATTGACTGTTTTCATGCTGGTTCAATGCTTTCATGCATTGCAGGACAAAAAAGGAACTGGAAGCAGTTTTTCAGAAAAGGATGCAGCACCTTGTGGCAACGCAGCCATCACTCTGCTGAGGAGGGTTGCTGCAATAACTTGGCATCTCATTTGGGGCAAAAGGTGAAGAAGGTCATTTTTGCCCAAACACACACATGCAGCGACACCAGATCAAAATAAGATCCTAAGCACATGCGTAGATGCCCGCATACATGCACACACAAACACAACGCAACTCATACACCTCACACAAATAGTTTAAAAATGATGGGGGGGGGGGTGGGGGGGGGGGGGGGGGGGGGTGGGGGGGGGGGGGGGGGGGGGGGTGGGGGGGGGGGGGTGGGGGGAAGAGGGAGAGGAAAAGACAGACAATAGTTTTTAGAACCCCGTGTCCTCTATGATTTTTTTTTGGTCAGGTCATAATCACTTCTCTGAAAATTGGCTGTGACAACATTGCCATGGCCTCAAATTTTCAAAATCTGTGTGTGTGTGTGTTGTGTGTTGTGTGTGTGTGTGAGTCCTGTACCCTTATGAACGGCCACATGTTCTTACTGGATCGACACCAAAATTAGCATCAAGCATCCTTGGACCCTCGGAAACGGTCATGTCGACCTTACTTTTCGGATAAACCTCTGCCAAAGGGTCGAAGCGCAAAGCGCAAGTTCCCACCTTAAAATCCAAATGAGTAATTTTCAAAGTCGAAAATTAGAAGGCAAAAATCTTTTAGGCAACTTTTTAATCACTGATGATAATTATGTAAATGTGCGCATATATGTGTGTGTGTGTGTGTGTGTGTGTTGTGTGTGTGTGGTGTGGTTGTGTTGTGTGATGTGTCTATGGACAATGCCAACTCAGTCAAAGCACTGAGCATAAAGTGTGAGGTACCGAAGTTTGCAAGTGCTTTAGTGGTGGTAAATGTCTGGATGTTTTTAGTGGGTACATGTTTGTATGTTTTTACAGCTGTCCCCTATCCCCAGCCAATGCGGACCACTGGTCTGCAAGATATGTCCAAAGGGGCAACTTGCAAAAGGTCCATCAACGTTCTGCTAGGTTAGACTCTGATATTTTTTTATATTTATTATTAGTGAAGTTTCACAGCAATGCAATTTTTTACAATTTTGAAAATAACGTTTGTTTTGAATCAGATAATATGAACTGTTGTATTGTTTTAAATGCACATGACTTTGATGGTGGTAATGCTGGTGTGTGTGTGCTCATTGTGTATATGCGTTTGTGTGTGCCATTTTATTGGTGTATGCCGCAAGTGCATATGTATGATCTTTTTTTATGTGTGTGTATGCTGTGGGCGTTTAGGGACCTATTTGCATGTATGAAAGTGTATAATTCTTTGTAAACGCAAAGAGCTGCACACGAATGGAGGAAGCACTATATAATTTGCACTATTATTATATTATTATTATTACTATTATTGTTATTAAATTATATATCCATTTATCACATTTATTTTCAGCGATCTGAAGCCGGCCCCAGCCAAAAAGGGTGCGAAACTGAAGATGCCGAAAAACAGAAAGACGGAGTGCGGACTCCAAAGGCTTCATGTTTACATTCGATTTCAGGTAGAATTAAAACATAAACTTATCATTAATTTGATGGAAGTAGTGAGGGTTTGAATATTTTAAGACTGCTTGAAAAAAATCCTTTCAAATTGAAAACTGACGGCAAACTTTAACATTAGAGTGTTCTTGAACAGCATCTAGTACAAACTTAACAATATTGTCTGTCACAGTGATAACCTTTCCTGTCAAGTTAAACTATATTGCTCGAGTCTGACAGAAGACTCTTTTAATTTTTGTACAGCGGTACCCCCTTATTAGACCTCTCCCATGATGAGACTCCCTCCCATCATGTATGACCTGACTTTCCACGAGATTGCCCTTCGTTTGTTTTTATTAAAAATTACTTACATTGGACCCCGCTTTCAATTAATACTGTGGTAGTATGTCAAAGTAAACAAAAGATCCCATCAAAATAATGATTCATCATTACCCTTGACCTTGAAGTTTTTGATCTTGAAAACGTAATTCTCTTGTAGTAATAGCTTTGATTGTCAAATTTAATATACATATTATTGGCTTATTGTAATTCCACAATGATCCAACCAACACATACAATTTGTCCGAGGACCTCTGCGATGGCGCGAGGGACTTGGCATCTGCTCAGGCGATGCATCTATTACATTTTATATATGTGTATTGCAGTAGAAAGGACGACGGCTATCAGGAGCCATGGGTGGCCAACAACCATCACAAAAGGGTGCGGTTTTCCAGTTTCATTCATTCCACTAATACAGTCTCTTTAAAACTTAAGGAACAGCAGCTTAGTTTTCAATCTGAGGCAATTTTTTGCATTTTGATTTTAAATAAGAATTTCTGATCAGACTGGAGCACTTTAATCGCCAATTAAAACTGTTGATTATAAATAACATATTACAATATATGTTTTTTATTAAATTGTCCATCGAAATATAAAAAATGCTACATGTAAATGTTTTTCATAGATATTTTATATTAAGAAATATTTTAGTTAGCATAATAAGAAAAATGCAACCACTGATTATGATTGCTTAAACCTTAATGGTTTGATTTAATTTCTGCATGCCAATTCAGACTACTTTTTAAAATTTCATTTGCTTAAGTACTTGGAATGTATTTTTTGATGGATAATTGGATAACCCACAACAGTGGAAACACTGTAAGGAAAAAAAAGCAAAATAATGCGCTTTTCTATGGGAATCCTGTTTACTGTCATGAAAACTAGGGACAATAAAGTAGTATGCCTGAACTTTAGGTGTAAAGTAGCACAAAGAAATTGAGAGGAAGCGTGCTAGTTATTGGTGATATAGGCCAATATCATAATTATAGTTTAAGTAGCTGACAGTCCTATTATTGAGCAAGAAGAAATAGCAGGAATTGTTTGTTTACAAATAAATGACTATAAAAAGACATTCAGGGGTATGAGAGACACATAATAAAGCCTCACTGATTGTATTCATGGCCACTGAGACACATGGTGCTTATAGGCCGTTTTTCAAGTAGTGAAGTGCGATTATTTGAGCAAAAGAAACATGGAGTTGGTTTGGTTTTTGCAAATTAACCGAACAGGACAATTAGTAGTTCTTGTAAGATCAAGACAGTCGCAATCCAATACCAACTCCATGTCCAAACTGAGAAGAAAAAGTCTAGAGTAGTCTAATTTATTTCAAACTTAGACCATCGAAATATTACAAGACTTGTACAAATAACGACAGTGAAGTGAAAACCCTGACCTTTTCTAAGAAGTTTCCACTACATTCACACTTGTCAAAACTAGACTGAAGCCTAGTTTTTACTTAAAACTACTAGAGAATGTAAAACATTAAATGCGCATTTGGTTATGAAAGGGCAGCTAGTGACACATGAACAGTTTTGGACGTGGGTCCACTTTATTGAAAGGAAAACAACATCCCACATGGAGACTCCTTTTAGTTAAAGACAAGGCCCTAAGACATGTTCTTTGACTCGAATTTTTTTTTAAAATCCCATTTTGTAAAAAAGAAATTATTGAGGTGTTGATCTTTACTTTTCAGAAGTTGGCAAGAAGGAGGGCAAAGGAATGTCTTGCAGAGCTGAGGAGGAGTCAAGTCTAAGTTTGAAAGAAGAGGTCGGAGGCCTGAAGGAAGAAGATGGGGGGGCTCAAGGATGTCAGGAGATGACGGGACTGAAAAGAGGACATGGTACAAATGAAAAAAGAACTATGTGACATCATAAAACACAGACGACATCAAACAGGCACTTAGAGAACACAAAAGAAGACTTGCATAGGGCGATTAAAAAGAGGCGACCAGAGCAAACAGCAAACACACGATCAACAGGAATAGCACACACACAAATCAGAACAGACAGCAAACACATCAAAGGATTACTCTTCACACTGAGCCAGCACATCACTTGCAATCAACACTCTCTGTGTCACCAGCACACCCTGCAAGCAGTTTCAGTAATGCACACACAACACATCAGCAACAATTTTACGACTTCCACAGGTTTCCTCAACCCCGCCGCAAACACCAGCACATGCCCTTCAACACAACCACCTCTACAATGGCCTCACTGTAAAAGTAACTCCGTGGATTTGTTGCATCATGCACTGATTGAAAAAAAGACGGCAAGAATCGCTTGCCCGAAAAATGTTCACAACAGAACAATTAATTAAGTGCTCCTTCCCCAGGCAAACCACAACAACAAAACAACTTTTCACCCAAGCCTGCACTGATGGAAGGTACAGGGACATGCCTCTTGAAGCGACTTCAGGAAACTGTCCCAGGGACTTCGAACAGTGTTGTGTATGCCGCTGTCTCAATGTGCAGAAAGTCCTCAGACAGCAACAGAAAAAAGCAAATTAATAAAATAGGAAACCCTCTTCCGGAGTCAGAAGTGTCGTAGGTAATCAAAAACTGTAATTTCACACCCTTTGAGCTGTCAATTTATATCAAGTGTTCTTACTTGACTGTTGGCATTAACCTCTTTAAAGCCTGGGTAAGATAACAACCAACAAAATAAGAACCTGGGACAAGCATGGAGTTCATTTTTTTTTTAAAGAAATTAGGTCTGGAAGTCCAATGCCTATCATTATTTGTTTGAAAACATTTCTTTTTTTTTTTTTTTTTTTTTTTCTTTCTTTTTTTTTTTTTTTTTTTTTCCCAAGACAAGTTTTATTTCACAAAAAGCAACGCACCAAGACAATTGAAACGAGTGAATACACATCTATCACTCGATGATGAATAGGAACAGCATCAAGCGCATATGTGAATCCAACATAAAAAAAGTCAAACATTAAGCTAAACCCATTCCTCTCCAATGAATTCCAATATGGGAAAGGCATTAATGATGTACACAAACATAATATATGGATATAAGGTTATAAAACGCATGACATATAATCATTGCAACTACACACGACTCTGCATTCGGGAGAAAGTACAATATACAGATAAACTTCGTTTCCCATTGTTTCATTAGCTCCAAGGGTCATTGACAACATTAAACATATATATGTATGCGTGTCTGAGAGAGCCACGAGAGCACGCATGCACATACGTGCACATCCGCACCACGACATACCCGTCTACACACACACACACACGGACTCTCACATCACACACACACACCACACACACACAACACACACACACAACACACACACACTTAGGTACCCCAAACCATATATTACATATCATAACAATTAATCCTCTAAGCAGCTTAATGTATGTAACCATTTTGTTTGGCAGGTAGCCCTGATTCGTCTTCATAGCAAGTACATATATTTTTCCCATTTTATATCTCGATAGTTCAGCTCCTACAAAAACAAGTTTTAGATTATAGGCCTTTGTTTTGTTAATTCTCATTTATAATGAAATATTTCCCATTAAAAATTATTAGGTCTAGCATATCAATCGGTTTTTTGTTTTCTCACCGTACAAATAATATAATCTCCACATTAAAGGATAATTTTCACAGTGGGAACAATTAACTTTCAGAGCCTTCAAAGTCTTTCCAGAAAACCGGTAAACTCACATTCCCACAGGTAATGATTAATGGAATCTTTCCCTTCTGTATTAACAAAAGTTACTTGTCACTATCGATAATTGCATACTTTTCAGCACCTGTTTGTTTACTAAAATTCTGTGCATTTCTTAAATTTGAAACCATTTAAATTTGTTTCTTTAATTTGCTGATCCTTTTCATTACCTCTATCCATCAATAGGTATATTAAGACGCTGTTCCCACTTAAACAAAGGCACTTAATGTTAAGAAACTTCAATGACATCCACCATAATATCATAATAAGTACGAGTACCTTTAGTAAACGCTACAATTCTTTGAAGTGGCTAAATTTATCTTCACTAATGTTACTGGTCTAATTTCAATCTTCTTTTCTCTGCATAAGCTTTTGATCGAATGCACGCAACTTATATAGATTCAGAAAATTGATCTGAAAATCACCATTTTCTCTGACAGGTCATAAAGGCTTACAAAAATTACCATACATCATCAAGTAGAATGTTTAACAAGAAATATGTTTTTTCTGCATCCATTTCTTGTAAATGAATGTTTTCCTCTCCCCACTTTAAACTTCTCATACAGAAAATATTTTTCTGTGGCCTAAATCTGTAACTTTCGTTGGTAAAGTTCCTACCTGTTTTTTTGAGAAAGCCTTTGATATGATAGAAAAAACTCCTTTCCAAAATTTGTTACGATAAAAAATGGCTTTCAACAAATCTGTTAGGACCAAGGCGTCAAATATTACTTATTTCGGGACCAATAATGAATTGCAATTATTATCTTCAACTTATGGTTGTACATGGTAACGCTTTTCCTTATCCAGGCTATTTTCCAAGAGGCTGATATATATTTTCAGATCGTATACCTATCCTCCTTTTTGTATACTATGTATTGAATACATTTTTTAATTTATTAATCATTTTTTTTGTTGTTCCATCCAAATTTGAAACACATTTTCTGTAATAAAGCAATCTGGGAGATCAGGAGGATTTGGTAAAAGGATCCATAAGTACACCAGTTTGATAGCCTAATGATTTTAGCAAGCAACAGCTACTCACCTAATGGTGTTATAATCCTTTTTGTCCATATTTTGAACAGGTTTTGGACTCCCGAAAATTTATCCTTCCATATTAATTTCCGTCATATCCGATAGACTATTCGTAAACACATTCCCTATGAAGTTTGAATTTTGAGGGGTTTCCATTTCCTTTTAATGTGACAAATAATGTGTTCGTGGAATTTTTCTCGGGGACCTAGCCAAACATTAAACGTTTTCCTCGTATTTTCAATTGAGTCCAGATATTTGCTCCAATTCATAAAGGTTTGCAAATAACTTTTCGTAGTATTACTTGTCGCCTTCTAACGTAAAAGTGGTGTCGTCTGCAAATTGATTTATCTTAAATTCTGTGTTTTCTATCTTTATCCTTTGATATCATGATCTTGCCTTATTTTGGACGCTAGTACTTCAACACACAAAACAAGAATAGGTATGGAGATATAGGGTTCCCCCTTGAAACGGCAACCTCTCCAATGAAAATGCCTGAAACCACTTCCCCGTTCACTATTACGTAAGATTTTATCTTATCGTAAAAAGATGATATCCATCGTGTGGTATTCCTTTTCCCAAATCCAAAAGCCCCAAAATTTTATTCATATATAACCAGTTAACTGAATCGAAACTTTCTCGAAATCGACAGAAATTAACAACCCTCGCAACTGTTCACTTCTAAATAATGAATAAAAATCATATATTGTTCGTAAACTATCTCCTATATATCTATCTGAACGAATCCCGTCTGATCCTCGTTTAGAAGTTTTGGTAACACCATTTTTTATTCTGTTTGCAATACAGGCTGAAAAATTTTGTGGGTTAATTTTAAAAAGGGGAATATGTCTCTATTCTTCAATATTCTCGGGGTTTCCTCCTTTGGGCAGAAAATTTATATTCCTTCTTTTTGTGTTACAACATTCCCCTTCTTTTCCCCATTTAGAAACGACAACAAAATATCCTAATTACCCCAAAAAATTTTAAAGAAATTTATGTCATCCCCTTTGTTCCAGACCTGATCATTTTCTATATATTTTTTTTTTTGGGTTTTTGGGTACTCTTTTTAAGTAATTAACCCCCCAAACTTCCGATTCTAACTGTTTATTTTTCGGCGGGTTTTCTACATATTTCCAATCTCAATTTTACTTATTTCCCTTTGCCGCGTATATGTTTTTCATAATAGTTCTTTTCTCTTTTAACATATCGTCATTTTTCATGGGGGAAGGGAAAAGGAGTCAGCGGGGCGGGGGGCGTGGAATCACGACCAGCCGGTATGTGTCCCGAAGTTCAATGATCGTGATACAATTCACCGACGCTTCAAGGACGGGAACACGGGGGCGACCAAAGTTTTGTCCGCCAACGGGGGGGAAGGAGGGGAGGGGGGATCGGGGGGGTTGGGGGGTTTCACCATGTTTTTAAAAATATCGTTTTTTTTCTCTCCAGCTAAAACAAAACGGAAAAATAAGATTTCGAAAAAAAAAGCCCTCAAGTTGTGTGTTGCTTTTTCCCCATTTTCCATCTAATACGACATTTAAAAAATGACACAAACACCTAAACACACATAGACACTACCACACATTTACACGCCCCCACCGAACACACCACACACACCACAACACACAAAAAAATTCTCCAGAAGGACAATAAAACTTTTCTCTCGCACAATGACATAACTGATTTAGTCAAGTTAATTTTCCGAGGATGTCGGGCCTGCTCCCAAAAATAAGGTTTATAACATTTACACACAAACCATACCACACCAAAGAAAAGGAGAAAGAAGAGAGAGAAGAGGAGAGAAAAGAGAGACCGGGGTTTCAGCGTTTCCATGAAAAAAAATTCATCCAAATCTGCATAGGTAAAACACCATTCTACCAACATTTGTGAGGTAAAATCTGTCACTGTTCCAAAGGCCCAACCGTCAAAACCAAATTGTCCTTTGCTTTGCCCCACTAGTGGGCGGGGCCAGACGTCTGAAGATTTCTCGGGGGTTTGACATGGGGAAAATTCAATCGACTGTTTTCGGGTTTGAATCGTTCGTTCCCTTCTACCTCCCCTCCCTTTTCTTCACTCTCAACCCCCCCATTCGTTCCTCACCTTTTCCCATTTTAAACCCAAAGGGCCCGGGGTAAAAATGGTTCTAGCAGCTACAAAACGCACACACGTTTATGCAGGGAAATGATATTTGTTAAAAACTTTGGGAGATAAAAAATTTTCGTCAAAAGAAAGAAGAAGAAAAAAGGACAAAAAAAAAAAAGAAGAGAAAAAAGAAGAAAAAAAAAGAAAAAAAAACAACAAAAACAAAAACAAAACAACAACAACAAAAAGAAAATAAGACAATAGAAAAAGAAAAAAAAAAGGGGGGTAACGAAGGAAAAAGATACACGGCGAAGAGGGGGAGGGGGGAGAGGGGGAGGGGGAGAGGGGGGAAAAGAAAGGGGAGAAAAAAGAAAGGAGGAAAGTGGAATGAGTACTAAGGTGTCTTTTGAGGTTTTTCTAGATTCCTTCATGTAACACCCCCCACGCCTGGAAAACAACAGGCGGGGACGCAAAGAAAGAGTGCTTTCAGGGGGGAGCGCAATGGAGGTCAACGGGGTTTGATTCCATAAAGAAGATACAAAAAAAACTGAAATCTTTCCTACGTTTACTAAAACTCCAGTAAAATACTTTGGCCCTTTTTGCCCCATTTACCCCCTCAAAACATTGTATCAGTGGGGGTCCTTTGGCACCGTTTTTTCCCCCCTCCCAAGCAAAATTTATCCGCCCAAATTCCAAACGTTTTCTCGCTTTTTTTTCATGAAAAGTGTCCAAAAAAGGCATATTTGGATTGTCAAAACGCTGACCACCAAACTTTAAAATATTTAACGGCCCAAGCTTACCTTTTGACCGGGGGTTTGAATCGTTCGTCTCAAACTTATTTTCCTCCAATCCCTACAAATCTGTATCTTGCCCAATCCCCCCCCAACCTCACCAAAAAAATCTTTCCGGCTTTTCCCTTCTCACGAGAATTTTAAAAAGCTTTTCGCTATGGGTCGTTTCTGGGTGTTTTAAACATGCCCTTATTCCCTTCAAAGAATATGGCCCATTCCCGAGAAATTAAACTTTAGACCTTTTCAACCTTCCCTTTTCCTCCAAACCCCGGAAAAGGTTGTCTTTCAAATTTTAACCCATTTTTGTCCAGCCAACTTATATACAAAACCCTCTGCATACAGACAAATCCCCATACTGAAAACGTTCTTTGTGTAGACATCTCCTTCGGTCCGTGACAACAAAAAAAAATCGCCCCCGACTTTTCTAATCTCAGTGCCGCATTTTTAAAAATCGACCCAGTATTCTTTTAAAAAGACTGTCGGGGTCTTTTGGGGACACAGACATTTCATTAGAATGGGTTTTGTCATACCCCGATGGGAAACACAATCTTTCTGTGGGGAAGGTCTCCTCCCCTTCCCCCATTTTGGTTCCCCAAAGGGTCCGTTGGGCCCCCCCTCTTCTCTCTGTATATCCAACTTCATCTTGGGCATAAACACGGATTCCTCATCAAAATTTGCCGAGACACCCACTGCACACTGCGACCTGCTGCATTTCCGCTTTTGGGTTTGAATTTGAAGTGTTTTTCCCAAATTGTTAAATCGGGATGTTAAAAATAAGCTCAAACGAATGAGAAAAAATGACTCTACTGGGAGCACCTCGTTCGTTTTGGATCGCTTTCTGAAAAATCTGTTCAATTAAAACCAACGAAATTCCCCTTTAACAGCGTGAGGGTTGGGGGTCCTTTGGATTACCTGTCCAGGAGGTCCAAACGGGGCACCTTTTCGTTCACCTATTTGGCTTTGAAAAACGCTCAAATTTCCCCAACTTACACAAAAAGGGCTGCCCAATTTCTTTCCCTCATCAGTCAAAACCGATTAGTAACAGATTTGCGGTCTTCCCCCTGCGATATAAACCGACTTCACTATACAAAACAAACGCCAACTTGTTTTCCAAAAGTCCCCAAAAAAACCCACACTAACCCCTGTTGTTTTAAATACATTGGGTTCCCCTTTATGCCGCATTCAGTATAAACTCGCAACACTTGCCCTTTTCCCACCTTGATGAAACATTGCCTCCCTTTTCTTTCCCAAAACACTTGTTATTACAACCCCCTCCACTCTCCTCTACATGATTAAAAATTTTCAGCTTCCCCCCAAAACTAAATCCTGTGGCCAAGTTCTTTTATTACAGCCCCCCTTTCAACTCCCTCCCCCCCCAGATCCCTCTTTAAGACTCCTCTGCGTTCAAAACTGGTCTCAAAAAACATCTCTTTAGAGTCTTTTGCTTTCTTATACCTTAAAAAATTAATGCGGGTTTCCCCTCATTCTCCACCCCTTTACCTCTTTTATTGCACCCCGCTTCCCCGCCTAATCTTTGCTTTTGCGGTTGCGTTGTGTGCGGGGTTTTTCCCGGTGGGTTTTTGTTTCTTTGTGTTGATTTGCCCTTTGTGTGTGTTGTTGTTGTGTGTGTTGTTGGGGGGGGGGGGGGGGGGGGGGGGCCCCTTCGCTTTTTGAATTGTACTCCTGCAGTTTCACAAATTGGAGGGGGTGGGGGGGTGGGGGGGGGGGGTTCTTTTCTTCTATTCCCAAAAATTGTCGAGCGTTGTTCATAAAACATCATGTGTGTGGGGGGTGGCGGTGGGGGGTGGCGGTGGGGCGGGGGGGGGGGGGGGGCGGGGAGAATGGAGTGGGGGGGGGGGGATGTGGCTTGTGCATCTGTTTTAGTGCTTGCTTTGTGACCTTTTGTTTTGATGCCTTTTTTCTCAATATTGTGCAATGTTTATGGAAACTTATTTTCCCTGTATTGTGTAGCGCTCTGAGGATGAGTCTTTTTCTCTCATCGAAGAGCGCTATATAAGCTCGATTTATTATTATTATTATTATTATTATTATGTACAAGTTTCCCATTTTCGCCAGGATTGTCCCACAAATCTAAAGTTTGTGGCTGACACCCCTTTTAATACCCCAAAACCTCCTCCCTTTTTCAACAACACATTTCAATCGGCACATAACTTCACCTACACTCAGACGTTCCTACGATTTCAATTCAGATCAAAAGTTAAGACTTCTACTGATGTTTTGCCACTCAGATGACCCGTACCCTTTGTTCACCTGCTGATGCTGTCAAGGTGGTTGGACAAATCAGACAAGGGAGAGAATGCTCTTTCGTTTTGCTTGTTATAACGGCAACGTGGTGTCCTATTTATTATCCTGCTCGTTGATCTGCTTTTGTGCCTTGTTGCTGGTAACAATACCCATTATTTTCTGCTTGGTAAGAAGCACGGATTTCTGACTCGAGTATACTTCTCCTTCTCAACTATCAGAAATAAGACTTTAAGGCGCGTACGTTTTGTTAACTGGGCAAACTGTGTAAATGAGTACTCTTCATCGGAGACCTTTCTCAAGCGTACATGACATATACCGCCCCAAGAGTTTCCTATCGTTTGTGACCTTTCTCAGTACTGTAAAATACGCGGCCATTACAATTTCTTATTATTTTAACGCTTTGCTATTTCCACGTCTCCAGTTTCACTTGCCTTTTCCTTTCTGCAATGTTTTCTTTATTTCCTCAGTGCTTGAATTACACGGGCTAGTTTGATTTAGCGCTGCAAGTGCCAATTTCATTAGCACCTAAAAACAAACAAGACAAAACAAACAACAGCAACAAAGTCTACAGCAAAAAAGGTAATAAATAAAGACCCCAACCCCTGAAAAACAAACAAAAACAAACAAACAAACAAAAAAAAAACACAAAAAAAAACAAACAAACTAGCAAACATACAAGACCATTAAAAAAACAAACAAAAAAACTCATTTGCAAACAACAGCAACAAAAACAACAACGTTATTTCAGAAATAACGACGCTACGTCAACCTTTTTCACTTCGTGCTATTTCATTTTCTTTCTATTTTGACATCGCGTTTAGTTACATTCTTGTTATTTCTCAATTTCTGTCTGTCGTCCTTCCTCCATTTGTACAATTCCATGTCTCTCTGATCGGCCCAGCATATTGTTCCGTAACAGCCGCACGAGAATAGTGTCTGGGTTAATGCGAGCCTCTATGGTTAGCGTTTCATCATAAGAAAGGGTTTGTCGAAAAGTTTCTGTGGATTTTTGACGTATTTTTTCTGTGTACAGCTCTTTCCCTACTTCAGTTACGATTATGAATCTGAGCAAACACACACACACACACACACACACACACACACACACACACACACACACACACACACACACACACACACACTCACACACACACACACACACACACACACACACACACACACACACGCGCGCGCGCGCGCGCGGCACGCACACAAGCACGCATGAACGCATACACACACACACACACACACACACACACACACACACACACACACACACACACACATACACACACACATACACACACATGCGCGCGCGCTGGCCCGCACACAAGCACGCATGAACGCACACACACACACACACACACACACACACACACACACACACACACACACACACACACACACACACACACACATACACACACACATGCACACACATGCGCGCGCGCTGGCCCGCACACAAGCACGCATGAACGCATACACACACACACACACACACACACACACACACACACACACCACACACACATACACACACACATACACACACATGCGCGCGCGCTGGCCCGCACACAAGCACGCATGAACGCATACACACACACACACACACACACACACACACACACCACACACACACACACACACACACACATACACACACACATACACACACACGCGCGCGCGCTGGCCCGCACACAAGCACGCATGAACACACACACACACACACACACACACACACACACACACACACACACACACACACACACACACACACCACTCACACACGCATACACGTGTGGGGGTTAAAGAGGGAGGGAGGGAGTAAGGGAGAGTCTCTAAGTTTTCCTCTTTAAAGTGAGTGAGTGAGTTCATTAATTTAGAGTCTGTTCACACTTGGTGATATTAGACTTTAAAAAAAAAAAAATAAAAATAAAAAAATAAAAAAATAAAAAAAAAATCAAGAAGGGAAGCGTTTATAAAAATCTATTAATTTGATGCATGGAAAGCACTTTTGCTATTTGCACGATGTCTGGTTTGTGGGTTATTGTTTTGATAGAATCGTGTACAGTCACATCCACGTTCGATTCTTTATACAATGAAGTTAATATTGAACAATGAAAAAGAATATGGTCCACTGATAGAAGATTTGAACAATCACATGCTACATTTTGTGAAAACTTGGTTTTCCACGAATTGAGACGAAACTTGTATATTAAAGATGACAAATATCGTGGACATGATAAGATTTCATACTTCTCTGGAAGGTGTTCACTATTCACGCATTTTTCTAATAGCGAATTAATTTCTTGTACGTCAAGCTTTAAATTACTCTCAGGTGTTTTTCTTAACGCACCATCTCTAGCTAATTTATCTGCTGTTTCATTACCGGATATCCCACAGTGTGATGGAATCCAGCAAAACGATACCCCAATTCCTTTCAACATAATAACATGTATGTAATGTCTTATTTCAAAAAGTAAATCTTTTCTTATTTTTGATTCCCAGTTTCGCAAGCTATATAGAACTGCCTTGGAATCAACGCAAAAAAGTATATTATAGACAGCAGTGTTATCGTCACACATAAAAATCAACGCCATAAGAATAGCATACAGTTCTGCCGTAAATATGGAGAACCCTTTCCCTAGAGAAAAAGATCTACGAAACTTCAGCAATGGAATCACAAAACCAGACCCTGCATACGAGTCTAAAATTGAGCCATCTGTAAAAATCTTCAGATAATATGGATAAACGGTTTCAAGGTGTTCTTTTGCTTCACATGACAGAATATTAATGTTATCAACCTTCTTCATGTCAGTGTAATCTATATCGAATTTAGCTTGGATATGCTCCCAATGAGGTATGCTTGAAACTATTGGCACATCTGAAATAATTTCAATATCAATGTTACATTTTTCAAATATTTCATTTGTATAATCCCTAACAGGCTGGAGAGAGGTAAGGTGTTGAGCTCTTTAGGATAGTCCTTTTCAGAAATTACTAATACATCATGTTTGACAGAATTTGAAACATGTAGGCTTCTGGCAACATATTTAGCCGTTGCCAGTTTTCGTTGATCTGACAGAGGTAATAAGTTCGCTTCTTTATAAGTATTTAACGAATTCGTGTGTACGGGGACACCGAGTGCTACCTTAACTGTTTTACTGTCAATTGACTGTAATTTCTTCAACAGGGTTTCTGGGGCATTGAAATAAACCTCTTGCCCGTAAATAAGCTTTGATCGAACTAAACTAGTAGCTAAATGTAACAGAGTTTTGGTATCCTGACCCCATGGGTGTGCACTGATTATTTTTAGTAGATTTAGCCTTTGTCTTGCGTCATTGACCAATTTTTCAATGTACAACCGCCAGTTTAATTTACAAGTTAAGGTCAAACCCAGAAAATTTTACATTTCGTGAATATTCTAATATTTTGTCATTTAACACTAGCTGAGGCAAATGCTTAGGATTTTCCCCGTTATTGAAAAGAACTAATTGTGTTTTTTCTCCAGACAATGAAAGCCCGTTTTCAGTCATGTATTTGTTGATTTTATCTATTTCCAGCTGATATATTTTTTGAACATATTTTATTGCTCTCTTTTTTGTGTGCTTTCTAATAC
>CM031599.1:50167618-50175118 GCA_018398815.1 Conus ventricosus | reverse complement strand
GATGAAAATGGACATTTTCTGTCTCATAGATGTTTTAGGGAAAAGTATAATGTAAACATTAATTTTCTTACTTTTGCTGGCTATAGGTCAGCTATTACTGACTACATAAGAAAATCTAATATTGTTGTTGAGAACAATAAATGTATTAACTTAACATTCTCATTTAAGAAATTGTTCGCCATTCATAAAGGCTCTAGATTATACTATGATATTATGATTGATAATAATTTACGAGCAAAATGTTGTGACAAATGGGATCAGAAAATGTCGGTTCGTCATAACTGGAAATTATGCTTCTTGAACGTACATAAATTTAAAGACATAAAGTTGAAATGGTTTCAGCTGAGAATATTGCATAGGTGACTAGGTACTAATGTTATTTAAAAAAGAAATGGGAGTGGCTGATAATGATAAATGTAATTTTTGTGGTTTATGTAAAGATAGTATTGACCATATGCTTTGGAAATGTGCTTATGTTCAACAGTTTTGGAATTCTCTTGTTGGTTTAATTAAAGAAAAATGTGTCAACGCAGAGAATATGAAATTAACGGCATCCTTAATATTATTGGGCTCCATGTGACAATCAATATTGATGATATTTTATATTTCATTATATTACTAGCAAAACATTACGCATACACATGCAAATTAGAAGGAAACCTCCACAAACAACATCTTTTTTGAAAAAAATTGAACTATAGATATAAAATCGAGCAACATAATGCATATTTAAGCTTATGCTATACAACGTTTTTTGAAAAATGGCTGACATACAAACCATTATTTTCCCATGTCTAAATGTTCGTGTATTGTGTGTAATAATTATGGCTAGTTATGCTTCTATAACGCGCGCGCGCGTGTGTGTATGTGTAAAATTCATCAAATGTTTGAACATGTTCATTAATGTATCTACACCCGTCTTATATTATGTAATTGGACTCATGTTGTACTACCTTAAACTCTGATCTGGTGATCTGTATATGTATGTGTATGCATGTATGGTGGCTGTTTTTCTTTCTAGTCTATGTATATGTATGTGAATGTCATGCATTTGCATGAAAAAGTTTTTAAAAAAAATGAAAAAAAAAATCATCATCTGACCACATCGAGAGAGAGAGAGAGAGAGAGAGAGAGAGAGAGAGAGAGAGGAGAGAAGAGAGAGAGAGAGAGAGAGAGAGGAGAGAGGGAAAGAGAGAGAGAGGGGAAAGAGAGAGAGAGAAGGGGGGGGGGGGAAAGAGAGAGAGAGAGAGAGAGAGAGAGAGAGAGAGAGACATAGAGAGAGAGAGACAGAGAGAGAGAGAGAGACACAGAGAGAGAGAGTTTTCATTGCAGGTTATGGCCCCTTATCAGGGAAGTAGACCGTACATGGACAAATGTTTTGTCCTTACAGACAGTGGTCCCTTATGAAGGAAGAAGATTTACTATGGACACACGATAGGCATAACACATACATTCAAAATAATGCACAGAAACTGTATGCAATCAGGAACTCATTGTCGTGCGGAATTTCAAGGCAATTACAAAGAACATTTTCCATACGGAGGAATAAAGTCATCTCTACGACTGATCAACGCAGTACTCTAAATAAGAAAAGGCAAAATGAACTTTATTTTCACATGTGTTTCTATTGACTATATAATAGACAAGTACAATCGTACCGTGTCATCTTTAACAAAAATGATCAGCAAACGTATTCAATACTCTAATTCTAAAGTTTGTCTCTATAAAGTTTAAATATCTGCCCCCTTTCATGGACAAGTACGTGAGAATACGACGCAAGGAATTACACTAGCAGTATACATCAAATCTGTTGCTATTCTTCATTTGTAAATTTCACTCTTGACATGAACAATCGACAAATCTAGCATGAATCTTTAGGATAAAATGTTGGTGATTTTCGTGCACCCAAGTTTAACCAAACATATCCGGAGCCAATTAATATGATTTAATTCTCAATTTCGCTATTCATTTTGTTCTAGTCATATTGTGCGCTTTCTTGTGTAATCCTTAATCATTCATCTGTATAAAGCTGAACCACTATCGTACATGCCTATCTGCAGAATTGAGGTATAGTGGATATCTTTTAGTGCTCCCATGAATCAGATCACCGGAAAAATGCCTTGGAAATCTAAAAAAAGCTCTTCAAGGCATATAAAGGGACTTTCTGACAAATGACTACAGTTACTGAATTTGAATTCAGAAGTCAACCAGACTTCTTTCCCCAGTGTTTATAAATTTCTCATTACACACACACACACACACACACACACACACACACACACACACACACCAGGGATGAAAACAGTTTTTTAAAAAAAAAGAGGAGATTGGCGGGGATCTGGGGGTTCACCATGGGCCCCAGTGGGGTACATGGGCAACAGGCCAGCGGGGGTCAGGGGCGGCCCCCTGAAGCTGAAGCATATTTTGTATTAAATATGGCATAAAAATCTTTAGAAATCACTTTCTTGCTTCTAAACAACTCATTCTATAGATCAGCTTTCAACACCATGAAGACTGAGACTGATGTGGAAAGAAACTATGTCAATTGAGACAAACATTTAGTATGATGAATCCTCAGAACTCTAGCTAAAGAAAATTTGACAAACAGTGCTTTCAGGACATAAAGAATAAGGCCTGTAGATAAGTAAATCAGAGTGGGAAATCAAACTAAGTAAATCAGATGTATGAAAACGACTGCTGGACTTCAATAAACACAATATGAAAAATGATTACTTTGAAGTCCTTTAAAAAAAAAAACCTGAAGCTTTTGGGCCTTAGACGCTTCGTCAGGAAACACTAAACACAAAAAAAAAAACATAAAAGAACAAATGACATAAAAACAAACTGATGTCACAACAGTACACCCCCCCCCCCAACTTCCCTCTT
This sequence comes from Conus ventricosus, assembly GCA_018398815.1. Taxonomy (NCBI): domain Eukaryota; kingdom Metazoa; phylum Mollusca; class Gastropoda; order Neogastropoda; family Conidae; genus Conus; species Conus ventricosus. The sequence goes on along the minus strand of CM031599.1, from coordinate 50,172,232 downwards.
ACAACTAATCATATCCCCCCCCCTCTTGACAAGTGTGTGTGTGTGTGTGTGGTGTGTGTGGGGGGGGGGGGTGTGATTGTGTGTGTGTGTGTGTGTGGGGTGTGTGTTTGTGTGTGTGTGTGCGAGGTGGGGACGGGGGTGGGGGGAGGGGGCGACGTGTGTGGGGTATGTGTGTTGTGGGGTGAGGGTGGGGGTTGGGGGAGAAGGAGGAGGAGTAGAGGAAGTATATAGGTAGTGGGGGGAGTGGGCTGGTGGAAAAGGATTTCATAGGGGGGCTGTTAGCAGACACCTAACAAATGTAGCAAACGTTTGTATTATACCAGGGGAAAAGTGTAACACAATACTGTTGTGACATCAGTTTATTTTGATGTCATTTGTTCTTTTATATTCTTTTCGTCACTTTGACGTTTTTCCCTTGCTTTGAAGACTCTACGAGTGGAAGTACTCAGAGTAGGAGTCAAACTATCTTTGGAAATTAAACGTAGATTGTTGCATACCCAATGATCTGAAAACATGCTGTAATGGTGTGGGAAACACACACATTTTCTGTTGGTGACTGGGACGCTCGATGTGATCTCTGATTGCCACAAAGCCACGACTACCAAAGTAGACACGTTTTTGGCAAGGCTCGCAAAACACTTCAAATTCGCCGTCTTTGTCATGTTTTCTTATTGCATCCGCGACTCTGCGGTCACACACGTCCTTCTGCTGCCACTCGGTCTTCTAGTGGTTCACATACTTCTTTCTTTTCTTTTTTTCGTTTTGTTTGCACTCACTAGCGGCAAACTCTCACTGTGAATCGACGCCATGATGATAAATGATACTGCAAGGAAACAGAATGAGAACTACGCCGTTTGAGAACATTACCGACAGAGAAGAAATTCGCTGTGCAGACAAGTTGAGATCGTTTCTGAGCATCATTCTTCGAATAATTTTTCGGCGGAGACTTTTTCTTTCGGCGGAGATGCGAAAAAATAACGGCGGAGACGGCGGAAACGGCGGAGGAGTTTTCATCCCTGACACACACACACACACACACACGCACACACACACACACACAAAACAAACAACAAAAAAACAACAACAGTACGCTCTACTCTGCCTGCCAGATTTTTGCAAGTTCATTTACAATTTGAACCGGTTGAGGAGTACATTCTTAAGTATTTACACAAATCTATGATGGGAAAAGGTACTCTTTTGTATATGCAACGTTGACTTGTACCACGTTATCCACTATTTCTAAATGCAATTATACTGATTTACAGAATTCTTAATCTCATCTCTAGAGAGTAGCAGAGCACCAAAGAGTGTTTTTCTTTGCACTTGCAAGCGTTTTTGACAACTAAACGTCATCTTCGAACAGGGGTATGAACAGTTCTGAAAATTGTTCCATCATTGAGCATCATAGCTACCATGCTAAGTAATGTGAATTACGTGAAGGGGAGAGAGAGAGAGAGAGAGAGAGAGAGAGAGAGAGAGAGAGAGAGAGAGAGAGAGAGAGAGAGAGGAGAGAGAGAGAGAGAGAGAGAGAGAACGAACGAACGAACGAACGAAATGATTTATTGCTATAAAGCGGTACAGCTTCCTTAGCAATATGGCGCGATGAACAACAGCACACAAAAAATGAATAAATACATAAATAATGCCGCGCGGTAAGTCCGACATGGAAACCATGGCAAACAATGTTCTTTCTCCTCACTAGGGCTAGCATATGTCCCATAGGAACTCGTCCGTCATGCCAGTCTTGTGAACACAGGCTGTCACCCCAGGTAGAACTGGATCAGGCCGTGCAGCGTCTCCATCGCCCGTGCTGCACGTGCTTGGATCTCGGCGTGTTGTTTACTGACAACACGTTTCCGTCTTCGAAGACTGGCAAGTTTTGCACGTTCTTCTGTCAGCATGTTTCTGTTGTCCTGTTTCACATACCAAAGCAAACACTCGCTGTCACCAGACACAGCTGTGCAAGAAAATTCGAGGACAAGATCGTCCGACTCACACATCAGCACATCAGTACCCGTGGATCGCTGCACTGTTACTTTCCTAAAGGATGTGTTTCTATCCTTGTCCCTCAATCGTCTTTGCACTGACCTATCTGTGAGGGTAGCGACATAGCTTTTCAGTACACTGGTACTGAAACCACCAACAGAATTATCAATCATTGGCTCGATGTCCGCATCAGGCTGCTGAATAATGGCAGAGTCACAGTGAATCGTGCCAAACGTTTCGCTGGTTTCGTGCACGTGGAACACATCAGATGGTGCTTCGTCCTCGTCTTGCTCGCTGTCATTCTGGCTATGCTGTGTTGTCAAAACGTGCTCCTGTGTACTTGACGTTTTCGACGGTATATCAGGTAATAATGGTGCATCCAGTGGGCATTCCGTGTCCAAGTCACTGTCTTGCTTTGCACTTGCCTGTTTCTGCTGCTGCTGTTTGGCCCTCTCCTGGTCTCGTCGAATCTGACTGGGTGGCTTTCTCCTATAATATTGCACCCGTGTGTTGCGATTTAGGACAGGATCCGCCATATTTGTTGACAGTAGCGGGCTGGCAGGCTTGAGGCGTAAGACAACCACCGTGCTGTCTGCTTCTCCCGCCACTTTCCAACTGGTCACCATGTTGTCCGTCAGCAGGGCGGTTAGGGTCTTCTCCACAGTCGCTGGAAGTCCGGTAACTGGCATGTTGACGATGAAATTAGTATATTTGGTACAGCGCTTTCAGTGTGGCGCCCTGTTGCTTCGTTTCACGTCACGTGACCCCCCCGAGAGAGAGAGAGAGAGAGAGAGAGAGAGGAGAGAGAGAGAGAGAGAGAGAGAGAGAGAGAGAGAGAGAGAGAGCATCGTGCTGAAAGATGTTTCTGCATGAAACACCATTTCTCAACTTCGACATGGAATTGGCCCAACAGCAGATGGACAACACAGGAACTGTACTAATTGAAATTTACAAGAAAGGAAAAGACAAGACTAAGGCAGACAGCTTCAGACCCATTGGTCTGACCAGCTGCGTAGGAAAGCTCATGGAAAGGTTAGTCAACAATAGGCTGACATGGTACCTGGAGAAGAAAGAGATCATCTCTGACAAGCAAGCAGGATTCAGGCAACACCGATCCACTGAAGACCAGGTCGCTTACATTGCGCAAGAAGTGGAGGATGCACTACAAGACAAGAAGCCTACCATTACAGGCTGGATCGACATGGAAAAGGCCTTTGATAAAGTGTGGAAGAATGGGCTGAAGCTGAAGATGCACCAGTACGGTATCTCAGGTCTCATGTTCAATTGGATCAGCCGATACCTGACCAACAGAAAAGCCCGGGTACAGAACAGAAGGCACCAAAGCAGACAGAAGACCATGAAGGAAGGCGTTCCACAAGGTGGAGTTCTCTCCCCTACGCTTTTCATCATCTTCATGAACGACATCCTCGATGACATCCCTGCATGGATCCATGGTGCAATCTACGCAGACGATCTTGCCATTTGGTGCTCTGAGCGGTACATAACAACACAGCACTGTAAGGATCCAGGAAGCCCTGAGGAAGATCGAGACATGGACAAAAAAGTGGCTCGTAACCATCAATGCCAGAACAACCACATACAACATCTTCAGCCTGGCTACAAAATAGCAGAATGCACGCCTCCAGGTGAATGGTCACGTCCTCCCACAGGATAAGTCACTCACTTACTTAGGAGTCACATTTGACCCCAGGATGACTTGGAGACACCAGATCAACAAGTGCACAGAAAGAGCCAGGCTACGTCTGGCATTGATGAAGAAGTTATCAGGAACTTCCTGGGGAGCCGTCCACAACATCCAGGAGAAACTGTACCTTGGACGAGTGAGACCTGTCCTAGAATATGGTACAGCTGCCTGGGGACAGCAGCCAAGACCAACCTGGACAAAGTTGCCAAGGTCCAGAACCAGGCGTCCAGGATCATCACTGACGCTCTCAAATCAACCCCGATCCAAGCCATGGAAACTCTGACAGGTCTTCAGAGCCTTGAAAGCAGGAGAGATGCCATAATCCTCACCCAGGCTGCCAAATTTAAGAGGATGAAGAATCACCCCATGAACAAAAGAATGTCACAGCCAAGCAAGTGCAGACTAAAGCGCAGCAGTTTTGTGCACAACGCTCGCAGACTCGAGAGGCAGGACCCTGAACTGCTACAGCAAGGGAACAAGCAGATCCCAACACACAGCTCTGTACCCGCTTGGAGAAGGGACCAGTTTCCGGAAGTCAGAGAGACAATCCCAGGCATTCTCACAAAGGGCACACAGTCAGAACCAGAGAAGAAAGCACTAGCCCTAGACCATATGGAACAGGCATATCCCAAGGAGCTGTGGACGTATGCATACGCGGACGGCTCAGCAGAGGAGACCACCAGAAATGGGGGTGGAGGAACATTCCTAACCTTGAAGGATGGAACACACGTCCGACAAGCCATCCCCACTGGCAAATTCTCCACGAACTACAAAGCTGAGGCAGACGCATTGTAGACAGCAGCGGAGACACTGTGCGCAAATAGAGAGGCCATACATCCCAAAGTCGTCATCTTCTCTGATGCACTGTCAGTACTGCAGGCTGTACAGAACCCAAAGAACAACGACCTCAACCCCCTTGTCTC
>CM031599.1:50160118-50162618 GCA_018398815.1 Conus ventricosus | reverse complement strand
AGATGAAGGAGAAGAAGCTGAAGAAGAAGTAGAACGAGTCATATAAGAGGGATCGTGTCGCAATGTGTGAAGTTTATGGCACACATCCCTTCTTGGAAAGAAAACACTCCTTGCTTTTTTTCAACAATATATTTCAAATGGCACATACCTTCACCTGCACTGCGATTCTTTCACAAGACTTCAGTTTTGATCAAAATATCACACTTCCACTGATGTTTTGCTACTCAGGTGGACATTCTTTTTTTATTACCAGCTAATGCCGGTAAAGGGGTTAATTAAACAAACTAGAAAAGGGACAGGCTGCTCACTTGTCTTGCTCATTATATGACAAAGTGGTGTCCTATTACCCTTTTCTTTTACCTGCTTTTGTGCTTTGTTGCTGGTAACAAGGCCTATTGTTTTGCTGCGTGATTAGACATGGGAATTGCTGAGTGGAATATATTTCTCCATTTCAACTATTTGAAATAAGACTTTTAGGGCATACTTTTCGCCATTTGGGCTACATATGTGAATGAGAACTTTCCCTCTGTGATGTTTCTAAATGCGGTAATGTATAACATCTTAACACTTTCGTATTATTGGTGATCTTTCTTGATACTGTAATATACATCGCCATTACATTTTCCTATCATTTAGATGCGTTGACATTTTCATGACTAGAGTTGTGTGGATGCTATATTGCATTGACCGTCCAGGAGGGTGATGTTTAATCATGTATGCACATGTATACACTTACAGACAGACAGACAGACAGTCACACACACACACATGCACGCTAGCACACACACACACACACCACACACACACACACACACACACACACACACACACACACACACACACACACACCATCTTTTTCTTATCAACAAAAACAATTCTAACACAACAAAATAATTTTGGAATACAGCTGAATATATTCTGTTTCAAACACGCACAGAGAGAGAGAGAGAGAGAGAGAGAGAGAGAGGAGAGAGAGAGAGAGAGAGAGAGAGAGAGAGAGAGAGAGAGAGAGAGAGAGAGAGAGGAGAGAGAGAGAGAGCACAGTGCTGGTACATGTTTCTTGATGGAACACTGTTTCTAAACTTCTAAGTGACAATGGCCCAACAAAAGATGGAAACAAGATGGAAAGCATACAAACGCACTCCCAGTTTATCCTGAATACGCGTCAGATATTCCATAAAGAGGGAAAAAACCGTCTTAGGCTGGTGTAACCGTTAGTAATGGCTATTCTAGTAAACATCGGCCATCATCTGTGACCTATAATGAACATACTTACACATTTTCAGAAAGATCTGCTTAGTACTTTCTGAGATTTTCCATAAAGACGAAAACCACTATGGGCCATTAGTAACGGCTATAACGGTAAACTTAAACATCGGGCATCATCCGTGACTCATAATGAACATACCTACAAATTTTCAGAAATATTGGCCACATACTTTCTAAGATATTCCATAGAAAAGAAGAACCGTTATGGGCCGTTATAGCCGCCGTTAATAACGGCTATAACGGTAGACTAAAACGTCGGTCATCATCCATGACCAATAATGAACATACCTACACATTTTCAGAAAGATCCACAAAGTGCTTTCTGAGATATTCCATAAAGAAGAAAAACCGTTATGGGCCGTTACAGCCGTTAGCAACGGCAATAACGGTTAACTAAAACGTCGGGCATCATCCGTGACCCATAATGAACATACCTACAAATCTTCAGAAAGATCGGCCATGTACTTTCTGAGATATTCCATGAAGAAGAAAAACCGTTACAGGCCGTTACAGCCGTTAGTAACGGCTGTAATGGTAAACTAAAACGTCGGACATCATCCTTGACCCATAATGAACATACCTACAAACGTTCAGAAAGTTCGACCCAGTACTTTCTGAGATATTCCATAAAGAAGAAAACCCGTTACAGGCCGTTACAGCCGTTAGTAACGGCATCATCCGTGACCCAAAATGAACATATCAGCTAATTTTCACAAAGATCGGCCACGTACTTTCTGAGATATTCTATGAAGACGAAAAACCGTTACAAGCCGTTACAGCCGTCAGTAACGGCTATAACGGTAAAGTAACACATCGGGCGTCCATCTTTGGGCCATAATGAACATACCTACAAATTTTCATAAAGATCAGCCCAGTAGTTTTTTCTGGAGCGAGTGGAACACATTTTGACCACAGACGGACGGACACACACACACACACACACACACACACACACACACACACACACACACGCACGCACACACACACACACACACACACACACACACACACACACACACACACACACACACACAAGCACGCACGCACGCACGCACGCACGCACGCACGCACGCACGCACGCACGCACGCACACACACACACACACACACACACACACACAGAGCATTTCTTCGTTCCCATTCTAAAGTACTCCCTGTCCTATAAGAATTGGGAGTACAAAAACACAGGAAATGTAGTGCATTGAAATAAACGGTGACAACTCCGGTGTTGA
>CM031599.1:50150118-50155118 GCA_018398815.1 Conus ventricosus | reverse complement strand
ACACACACACACACACACACACACGAGACGCGCTCACACACGTGAGTGAGCGCGTTTGTGTGTGTGTGTGTGTGTGTCGTGTGCGTGTGCGTGTGCGTGCGTGCGTGCGTGTGTGCGTGCGTGCGTGCGTGCGTGCGTGCGTGCGTGCGTGTGTGTGTGTGTGTGTGTGTGTGTGTGTGTGTGTGTGTGTGTGTGTGTGTGTGTGTGTGTGTGCGCTGATCAAATGAATAGTGGGTGAAACTACGTGGGGGCTAACAATTCCTCTGTTATTAGAACACTTTAGTTTATTATTTTCTTTTCACTGTGAGATCCCAGTAAAGGCTGTTCTTCACAATCCTCAGCTGCTGTTAGCAGTGGCATGACGGACATAGCTTGGGTTCTTAAACAGTCTAGCCGACGACTGACAGCTTTCGAGCTCCCATGTATCCTTCTATTGATCCTCCAGCATATCCAAAGATCCCTTCTATGGATCCTCCAGCATATCCAAAGATCCCTTCTATGGATCCTCCAGCATATCCCAAAGATGCCTTCTATGGATCCTCCACATATCTCAAAGATGCCTTCTATGGATCCTCCAGCATATCCCAAAAATTCGTTCTATGGATCCTCCACATATCTCAAAGATGCCTTCCATGGATCCTCCATATATCTCAAAGATGCCTTCTATGGATCCTCCACATATCTCAAAGATGCCTTCTATGGATCCTCCAGCATATCCCAAAGATTCGTTCTATGGATCCTCCAGCATATCCCAAAGATTCCTTCTATGGATCCTTCAGCATATCCCAAAGATTCCTTCTATGGATCCTCCAGCATATCCCAAAGATTCCTTCTATGGATCCTCCAGCATATCCCAAAGATTCCTTCTATGGATCCTCCAGCATATCCCAAAGATTCGTTCTATGGATCCTCCAGCATATCCCAAAGATTCCTTCTATGGATCCTCCAGCATATCCCAAAGATTCCTTCTATGGATCCTCCAGCATATCCCAAAGATGCCTTCTATGGATCCTCCACATATCCCAAAGATGCCTTCTATGGATCCTCCACATATCCCAAAGATTCCTTCTATGGATCCTCCAGCACATCCCAAAGATTCCTTCTATGGATCCTCCAGCATATCCCAAAGATTCCTTCTATGGATCCTCCAGCATGTCCCAAAGATTTCACTTTATTCATGATTCACATTTGGTACAGCTCATTTCCTTCCAGTGCTTTGTGTTCACTTTGCTTCTCTACCCATCACAGGCAGCACTACAGGATTCTGTTTTTTTTTTTAACTCTTGGAGGTATGGATACGGCAGAATCACAGGTGGTGTACTTCCTTTCGATGTGAAGGGGAGACCACCGATACCATCAGCCACGCTCTGCTGATGAGTTCAAATCACCGGGCGAAAGGACCCTGGGCATGCGATGCAGATCGGTTTGCTTTGAAGTCGGACTGTCATAGTCCCCGTGTATTGCTAGCGAAGGATTTTTATGTTTATATTCCAGTGCCCCATTTCTCACTTTTATTTTCTTTTACATCCCTCTTCCCCCTCCATGCTTACACTTCCTTTTTCAATTTTCGCCAAGTCATTATTTTAATGACGGAGGAATTGTCCATTTGAACTTGTCTCTCCCCCCCCCCCCCACCCCCCGGCTATTTATTTGTTTCACACACACACACACACACACACACACACACACACACACACACACACACACACACACACACACACACACACACTCACTCACTCACACACACACTCACACACACACACACACACACACACACACACACACACACACACACACACACACACACACACACACACACACACACACACACAGGCAGACAGACAGACAGTAGACAGACAGACAGAGAGTTGATGGTCTGTTGCAGAGACGTAATGGTATTCAGGAAGACAATGTGGGTTAGATACATTCGCCTCGAGGCATTGAACGTTGGAAAGGTTTTTAGGTGCGGTTGCATCAGTGCTTTGACTTTCACCGTCAGCAAGGCTTTCAGCCATTTAGATGTATTGCAGAGCAAGGCCTCCTCAGGCAGTCTTTCACCCAAGCCTACACTTTAATTAAGGACCGTACCGTGACAGCTGAGGAAGAGGCAGTGGTGGATGAGAGAGTCAATGAGGGGTGAGGGGTGTGTGTGCGCGTGTGAGAGGAGAAGGGGACGAGACAGACGGCTGAAAAATGTTTCAAACATGTGCGAGGCTCTAGAAAGGAACCAGCGGGTTTTGTTTTCTAAATGGGGTCTGACATTATCAATTCAGCTGCCACTCCGAACGTCCAAACAGAGAGACACAGCTAAACAGATAAAACGGTTAAAAATTATCCGACACTGTATCGGGAAAAGACAGGAAAAGCTTTTCTGAATACAGTAGGACTACTCTTCAGCATATCAAGCTTTTCAGAATACAGTTGGATTACTCTTCTGCATATCAAGCTTTTCTGAATACAGTAGGACTACTCTTCAGCATATCAAGCTTTTCTGAATACAGTAGGACTACTCCTCAGCATATCAAGCTTTTCTGAATACAGTAGGAGTACTCTTCAGCATATCCAGGTTTTCTGAATAAAGTAGTACTACTCTTCAGCATATTTAAACTTAACTGTAGAAGGTAGCAACGCACCGTGACGTATTCAATTGCACTTGCAAACGAACACGTATTTTACAGAACAAAACGTCATCTGCAAACAGGTGTATAAACAGTCATGAAATCTCTGTTACTGGGCACCATATGCACAATGATTTATGTGGAATACATGAGAGAGAGAGAGAGAGAGAGAGAGAGAGAGAGAGAGAGAGAGAGAGAGAGAGAGAGACTCTGAGCGTCTTAGTAACCATGAATGAACCACAGGAAAGCAACTGACCGTCCCGAACTTGTTACAGAGCTGCATCAAGGCCTTTGTTAAACACTAACATCCCCCAGCTAGGCTTGATGCCACTGACTTAAACAGACCCAATAGTTATTAGTGTTCTATATTGACTCGTTCCACTCCTCAGTTTGATACCAACAATAGCCTCTGACCGCATTCTTGACGAACAATTGCTTGGTCCCAAAGCAAGAAAGAATGAAGGTTTCTTCGTAGCGAAATGATTCTGTACAAGCTGGCTTCTCAGGCTGATCACTGAACGTGGAAAAACAGAATAGCAACAAACTGGACACATTCTCACCCCCCCTCCCCCCGCGCGCCTGATAGTAGGACAGTGGAGTCTGGAGACCATCTCTATGCCATTGCTATACACACTGTTGCCAGCCAAAACGAAGAGGCTCAGAGTTCTCGTGTTTAAAGCACGCCACACAAAACGCGGACTGCAAAAATGTCAGGTTGAGGAGCTGCACTGCACCACTGAGAGTCGGACAGATGGCCCAAGTTGATTGCTAATGAGATCCAACTGCTTATTGTTTGAAAGCAAATCCTGAATGAGAGGGGGGGGGGGGGGGGGACATTCACAGTAAACAATGAACGAAGAAGATCAGGTTTGCTTCCTCGGATAAACAGTTACACGCCCATAATTTCAAAATATTACTGCTTTGTGTTTCAATGTGCCTAGAACAGAATGCAGACATAAACAAGGAAAATCACTCAGCTGTCTGACAGGTGGGTCTTTTCCAGTTATGACACCAGTTTAGAACATGCTATACAATGATTGTTTGCGTGAAACTACTTTACCAACGTCTTTACATACTCTCTCTCTCTCTCTCTCTCTCTCTCTCTCCTCTCTCTCTCTCTCTCTCTCACACACACACACACACACACCACAGACACACACACACACACACACACACACACACACACACACACACACACACACACACACACACACACACACACACACACGGAGGTAAACATTGTGTTGAAAATTATTTCTGCATGAAATACAATTTCTCAACTTATAAGTGACACTGGCTCCAAACCACACAGACAACGTGGGAACTGTAGTACATCAAAACAAACTGTGGCCTCACCAGTGTTGATATTCTGCACTCAGGGGAACTGAACTCCAGCCTTGAAAAAAAAAAAGCAGCCCGACACTAGGTCAATAAAGGCAGGACAGGAGCTAATTCCCCACAGACTTGTACATCCATTAGCCCAAGTCACTGGTCTACACCTTGCCAGACCGTGTTTAGCGGTCCGTGATCAATATCTGTCCAGGGATTACGACAGACAGACAGACAGACACACACACACACACACACACACACACACACACACACACACACACACACACACACACACACACAACACACACACAGACACACACACACACACACACACACACACACACACACACACACACACACACCACACACGTGACCAGTGTCTCAAATGTATTTTCTCTCTGGTTTAAAAAAAGTGGAACAGAAAAAGACACTGCACATGCTCCTTACTAAGAGACGCTGTATTAGTATGTTGTATTTTACAATCAGAAGGATGAGATCACAGTGTGTGTGTGTGTGTGTGTGTGTGTGTGTGTGTGTGTGTGTGTGTGTGTGTGTGTGTGTGTGTGTGTGCATGTGGTTAAATGTTGCCCTTCTCGATTGAAAATGGAACATGACTACCACACTACTCTAGAGTCTGCTTGTAGTTTTCGAAGTCTTATTTTCTCCCCTTTTCTGTTTTAATGGACGTGCCAAACATGTGCGTGTCATTGACCTCAAACAGACATTAGACAAAGGCCACTGAACCAAGCCTAACGCACAGACACAGACACAGACACACAGACACACAGACACACAGACACACACACACACACACACACACACACACACACACACACACACACACCGCACACACATACACACACAAACGGACACACATACACCCAGAGAGAGAGAGAAGAGAGAGAGAGAGAGAGAGAGGAGAGAGAGAGAGAGAGAGAGAGAGAGAGAGAGAGAGAGAGAGAGAGAGAGAGAGAGAGATCTGGGTTACTGCGTTTACATGCAAGAAATTCTATCTAAAAGTTGCATGATGTAAAACACCACCGTTGGCCA
>CM031599.1:50120118-50140118 GCA_018398815.1 Conus ventricosus | reverse complement strand
CCGATGACCTTTGAAACAAACAAAATTCGGTTATGAAATGATTTCAATCGAATTTTTGCTAAATTAATGAAATTTGAAATGAACTTTCTTCAACAAAAGTATGCGTTTCTTTTTTCCAACAGTGTAACACTAGACTCACTGTTTAACGAGGTGTTGAGTTCGATTATACCCCGCTCCCTCCCCAGTCCTCTCTCCTTAGCCGCCCTCCTGGGCACTCAGTGTCAGAATGGGTTCTGTCACTGTTCGTTTCGTTGTGTTACTGTTCACCGGTGTCTGGAGACTGTGGTCTCGGAAAAGCATCATTATATCACTCTCATGTTTTAGGGCAAATTTGTTCTTTCAGCGTCTCGTGCTTTCAACTACCTCGGATTGTGTGGATAATGCAAGTAATCGGCTGAAAACAGTTGTCACCCAGAAGTGGTGGAAATAAGACGTAACACGAGAAAAAGTGACGAGAAAGTCAGATAGACGAATGGGGAACAGGGAACAGATGAAAATGGGGACACCGAAGAAGAGAGCTTAGGGAACGGAGTACAAAAAAAAAAAAAAACGAATAAGGAAGAAGGATGGCGGGAGAAGAAGGAGAAAGATGGAAAGATCACTTATAAGGGATAGGAACAAGAGTGTGATATTCTGAATTAGAGAACAAAAAGAGAAGAGAGACGGGAAGAGGGACAGAGGGAGGTGAAAATGAGAAGGACCGAGGAGGAGAAAGGTTGAGGGAAGGATGGAGGGGCAGAGACAGAGAGGAGTGAGAAAAGGGGCTGTAACTGAGAAAATGAGAGGAAGAGAGAAAGAGAGAGAGAGAGGGAGACAGAAGGGGAGAGAGAGAGAGAGAGAGAGAGAGAGAGAGAGAGAGAGAGAGAGAGAGAGAGAGAGAGACTTCAGACTTCAGATTTTTATTCAGTAAGGCCATTGGCCCATTTGAAGGGGGATGAGCATAATCATTCACATTAAATGTAAGAAACAAATGATTTATCAGGAAACAAAAACAACAGAACACAACTCCTTCTAAGACGTCATTATTTCTCTCATCTTAAACGCCTTAAACAGAAACATACCTATATTCCTAATAACCTTATAACTGTTAGAGCTAAGTAGCAACTGTAAACGAAACATACATGGGCGCCTATAATATTTCTGTGGGATAAATTTCTGACGAATGTCTTCTAAAGCTGGACAAAGGAACATAAAGTGTATTTCATTTTCCTCACCTTGCATACACAATGGACATACCAAGTCATTTTGTCTATGCTGTCTGTATCTTAAGTAATGAGTCCTTATGTCCGAAACACCAACTCTAAATTTAGCAATTGATCTTTTCAGATGCATATCCAAATCAAATTTCAAATAAGGCTGAGTACAATGAAAACTTGAGTAATTTCTGTACAAATCATAACGTCCACTACTTTGGATATGATCGTCCCACATTTGCCATCTGCAGTCAATCAACCTTTGTCGGAAAACACAAATAAACTGGCTTTGATTTCCAACACCCTGAGACAGCCAGACATCCCCAAATCCATGCTTACACAGACACAGACGTACATTTGAAACCAGTTTGTTTTTCCCTTTACATCCAATTCGAACAACATTTCATAAGCCTTACGAGGCAATCTATAATGCTCCATCTGTAAAAGCTTTAACCAATACCGCATACATCTAATGGCTGCACAAATAAACATTGGATATCTATTAGTCTCCCCATATACCAAATCATTAGAAATACGCCTGTCAAAACCTAAAAACCTCTTCAAGGCAAATAAATGCACTGCCTCACAATGAACAACGGCATTATCCAACCCCCAAATTTCGGCCCCAAACATCAGAACAGGCTGTATTTGGGAATCAAAGATTTTAAGAAATAACTCAAGCGAATTGTTATTCCAAGCAATTAACCTTTTCATTACACATATCAAAGCATTCTTTGCTCTACAAGCAAGATCTTTACAGGCAAAGGTAAAACTTAGGCGTGTAGAAAAATAGATCCCTAAATATTTATATACATTCAGCACAGGTATAGTAAGTCTGTCATACATCCATCTTTCCCTTGCCGCCAAATAACCTCCCTTTCTAAACACCACGATGTTGCTTTTATTCATGTTCACATTCAACTCTAATGAAGAGGCAGCCCTGCTCAGGTTATTTAACTGACGCTGCAAGCCAACTATCGTTTCTGAAACCAAAACAACATCATATGCTAATAGTAGGATAAATAATTCTAACACATCTTCGGGAAATCGTCCACCATGAAGGCCATTATTGATAACCTCAATGGCAAGCTCATTAATGAATACAGAAAACAGCGCAGGACTACAAACATCACCTTGCCTAACCCCAGCAGAACAATTAATATAATCTGTCAGATTGGAGCCACTTCTTACCCTAGTCTTAACAACTTTGTACATGGCTCTAATGCAGCCAAATAATTTCCCTCTGACACCATTTTTTAATAATATAGACCACAAGAGCTTCCTATTGATGGAGTCAAAGGCCTTTTCAAAGTCAATAAATGCAACATAAAATTTACGATTTAATGAAAATTGTTTCTGAACAAACGCAAGAAGAGTAAACATATGGTCGACAGTAGAGTAATCCTTTTTGAACCCAGCCTGATGCTCTCCCGTGATGTTATTATGTTCAATCCATTCCTGCAATCTGTTGTTAATAACAGTACTATACACTTTGCTACTAACGTCAACCAAAGAGATACCTCTGTAATTATTAGGGTTATCTACGTCGCCCTTCTTGAATAAGGGCAAAGTTACAGACTCTGTCCAGTCTTCTGGGAAGATACCATCATCAAAAATTCGATTAAAAAGAGCTAGTAAAAAATCAACGACTTGAGGTCCAGCATACTTCAACAATTCACCAGTAATAGAATCGGGTCCTGCCAATTTGTTAGTTTTAATTTTCCGCATGCAAATATAATTTCTTCTTTAGAAATGGGGCGATTGAAATACTCGTCTTCTCCCTCATCGATCACTTCAGAAAGCTCTTCATCACTTAAAATATCTTTATCTAGCAAATGTTTAAAGTGCTCATACCATGTATCCAGGGAGATATTATTCTTAGTATATTTTCTTTTAAATGAAGCTCTTTTTAATGTTTTCCAAAACTCCTGTTGTGAAGGAAGAGATCTGATCATGTGATCTAACAAGTTTTTATTGAACATCTTTTTCTTCTGCTTTTGAAGATTTTATATTCTCTTCTTGAAATGACATACTCACTTCTATCGCTATCGTCCAAAGTACGAAGCCATATTCTCAATAATTTTAGCGTTTTTCTTTTCATTACCAAACAGTCACTGTCAAACCAATCTTCCTTTTTAGCGCTGTTTCTTATTACCACACGTTTTTTCATACATTCAGCACTGTTTTTAATACATTCATTAAACAAATCTAAAGCTTTATTTACATCAACATTGATCAGTTCTACAGCCTCATTTAATTTTGAGCACATTTCTGGATTACACAAATTGGCTCTGTAAGTCGAAACATAATCATCACTCCATACAAACTTTTCAATTACAGTCGCCTCAACATTCTCCGTTGACTTATCACTATGTTTCGTTGTTAAGTCAATATGAAATTCAACAGGTAAATGATCGGATTCAATACGTTCCAAAACAAACAAATAACATGAATCACAAAAAGTGGAGAAAAAATCTTTAGATACGAGGAAATAATCATTAATGCTGCTCCCACTGTCTGAAATGTATGTATAGCAACCATGGCGGTCGCCCTGACATACACCATTCATAATGTACAAATCAAAAGCAACGCAAAGATTTAACAATAACTTACCGTAGTTATTCAGAACATTATCATGAGAACATCGATCTGTGCAAGGTGGCTGGCTTTTTGTTTGCATACAGGAATCAAAAACATCAGTAGACAAGTCAGGAGAAAAATTTGCCGTCCTGCTGTTCAGATCGCCACACAGTACTATATCAATGTCACCAAGTGAGCACAAGCAGTCAGCCAAACATTCCTCCAACATGGAAATACCATTATCAACATTAAAAGAATTATAGAAAGGAGAACCTTCAGGCTGAATATACGTACAAACCAAAGCAATATTTTTCAGTGTACCAAAAAGCGATTTTTCGATTAAAAAGACACATACGTTAGAGTAATCAACTTCTACATATGATACGAAGGGAACAAATTCTTGTTTTATCAAACAAACGAGTCCTCCAGATCGTCTCCCCTGACGACAGAGTTTTACAGCAGGTTTAATAAAGGCTTTATACCCAACAAACATGTTCATGTCAAATATTTCAAGGAAAGTCTCTCCAAAACATATAAAATCAAAACCACAGGCATAGGAAATAAATGCATTGTCAAAAACCTTTGAGAGTAAACCATTTACATTCCAAGAAAGAAGCTTGAACACTTTATTATTACATACAGGCGCGTCCAGACCCCGGTTGTCAATGTACGTATCACCATTATCAAGTGCACCGTTTTCCATACATACATTAATATTGCTATCTACATCACCATCAGATTTAGAAAAATCATCATTCAAACGGCTATCATTCAAACTGTCATACGAATTCAAGCGTTTTCCAGTGCCATCGCTCACACCATTCACAACACTGTCGTCAAAAGCACGTGCAAAACGGCTACTGCCACGCGTGGCAGGATCCGGCGCGGCCAGTCTTTCCACCGGTGTCAAGGTATTTCTTCTCCCTCTTAAATTAACATCTTTATCATCACAAGAGGACCGGCCAAAACCCTATTTTAACTCTTTTAGCTGACCAGAGACATCAAGCCCGAACCTCTTGCCATCAACAAGGAGATGGTCAAAGACCATCGCGGCTCTCTTGCCACTGTTCCTCGCATTTTTCAGATGAGGAGTGAGTTTACGTCTAATGTCACGGACCCTGTTCGTAAAATCTTCACCGACGAAGATGTTGGTTCCTTTTAACTTGGTCTTTGCTTTTAGAATGTGTACCTTGTCCTTATACGAGGAACATCTGGCAATGATGGGGGAGTCATGCTTTGCATTCAAACGATGCGCTCTATCAAACTCGACCCCATTCACGCCCAACTTTTTAGCAGTCAAGTCCTTCAACATTCGTTCACAGTCATCACTGTTCTCATTCTCACTCTTACTCAAACCATAAAACAACAAGATGTTACGTTTCGAGCGTCCCTCAAGGTCGTCCGCCTTCTTTTCCAGCAACTCTACTCTGTCAACCAGTTCAGAGTTCATTCTTTGCAGATCACTGTTCTGGGACCGTAATTCCACCACTTCATCTCTGAGACCCCTCACTTCGTTCTGCAAAGCAGCATACTGTTCACCTAGGGTCTTCACTTCTGTTTTTACATCATCCAACTTACTGTCCATGGCCTTGTTGGTCTTGTCCATCTCCAGCAGCTTGGTCATGATGTCGGCAGTGGTGGGTTCGGCGCTCGTCGATCTGGAAACAGAAGAGTCCTCAGAGGGGGCAGCACTCCTGTCCGCACTGGCACCGCGCGTAGCGTATCCTAGCCGGGTCTGCTTCACGTTGTCTGCCTTCACCGCTGGTGTAGGTCCGGGGTTCTGCTCCACGTCTCCACACTGCAGTAATAGTCCGCCCCAAAACAACAAGACGAGGAGCAAACCTGCCCAGACACCGTCACTCGGTCGACGCAGTTTCAAAATGGAAATCCTCATTTTCGCATTTTGTACAGTTCTCTTGTACATAAAATGCCGAAATATCTCCACAAAGCAACCGCACCTCGCCCTGAAAGACAGTCCATCCAATGGCATGGTTCAAATTCCAGCTGCAGTCACAATTACAGTCACTAACACCTTCTTGATCCGCCAAATATACAGGAAAACTTCGAGAGACTTGCACACTGCGTCTTTCTCCAACACTACGTTGAACTCACCCCCCGAGAGAGAGAGAGAGAGAGAGAGAGAGAGAGAGAGAGAGAGAGAGAGAGAGAGAGAGAGAGAACTTCCAGGAAGACAAAGATGTAGAGAATAATTGAAAAGCACGCTAACAACACCATTGGGAGCTGTGACGCAGAGATGCAGACAGCCGGGGCGAGGGGTGGGGTGGAAGAACGAACTCCCAGATGAAGACAATAGAGGACGTAAGAAACAGCGTGAGTGGAATCAGGGTAACACGAGCTCTTGCACAATCCCAGATGAAGACAATAGAGGACGTAAGAAACAGCGTGAGTGGAATCAGGGTAACACGAGCTCTTGCACAAATTCCTACAAAGAGTTCAATTAATTAAGTCTTGAATGAACGGCCCCCACCACTCCCATTCTGCCCCCCTACCCCCACCCCCCTCCACTCCAAATCCCCCTCCGCCATCCCTGCCCCGCGTCTGTCCCCGACATCTGTCCTGCCTGCAAATCACCCTGGTTTTGATAGCAAGCGAGTGACGTCCAGTAACTATCCCTGTCTTGAACACACACTTTCCAGTATTAATGCGATGAACACTGGGGTAGAATTCAGGCCTAGACATTGCTCTTTGTACTCTCAAATAATAAGCGCACAAAATCTGAGTTCTATGTTAAACACTCTCATAAAACATTTCTGAAGGCACTCTAGCAGGAGACTCAGCGAGATGAAATATGGATGACTATAACGAGACACAAAGGAATAAAAAAAAAAGGCCTAAAGAGGACTAACGATTCACGACAGACCGGAAAAAAGGAAAGGGGGAGGGGGGGGGGGGGAGGGAGGAAAACACTAACAGTCAACAGAGCTGAGGACATAATTACGTACTGTTAAAATTCAGAAGGCAAAAACAAACATACGAAGCTTGAAAAAAAAAGATTATAAGACAGCAACAATGGTCCTGTCTTTATGTCTTAAAAATGGCACAAGTAAAGTCCAACTCACAGAGTGAACTTTCGGAAGTTAAAAACATACAAACGAAACCCCCCAAATACAGAAACCAAGAACGGCCTTGTTTATATCTACATCTATATGTATATCTATATGTGTAAAGACACACACACACACACACACCACACACACACACACACACATAATATATATATATATATATATATATATATATATACAACAAACTAATAAATTCCAAGGATAAGTACCGAGCACCGTTCCAGCAACTTACAGAGCAGCTTGGTGTTGCAATGACTGCAAGAAATATTGAATTATAAACAAAGCTTGCTCTTATGTCTTAGATTGAAGAAATACGGGGAGATACGCATTCATACCTGCAGTGGCAGATGATTCTGCCTAACTAACAGTATGTGCTTGAGTGGGTGGATGGGGAAAAAAGAAAATAAATGCTTCTCAAAATGAGCCTTCAGCAAGCTTTTATTCTCCAAGGGGGAGAGACATCCTCCAATAGGGAGGGAAACTCACTAACATATAACTCCTGGTCATATACCGATATTTCGAAACTTGGTGGTTTCTCCTCAGTGACCGCGGAAAGTGGTAATTTGACTCCTCTGCCTTTTCAGTTGTAAGAAGAATGCAATCCCAGAAAAGGCTGGTGTGCAATACTGTAGTATGTTTGTTGAGTTTTCAAAAAACCAACCAAAGGTGCCATCTAAGAAAATCATGAAAGAGCAAAACAAGCTACATTTTCTTGTGAAAAGTAGAAAATATAAAAAGATATCCTCTAAGACACAAGTGCTAAGGGCCAGTTCTTGGAATGAATCCGCAAGGGACTAAAATACAACAAACTAATAAATTCCAAGGATAAGTACCGATAATTCTATATATATATATATATATATATATTATATATATATATATATATATATATATATATATATATATATATATATATATATATATATATATATATATAGAATGCTAAACAATTAAGAAGTGGGGGAAAACAAGTGCAGGTTAACAATTCTTCAGTCATTATAGTAATGACTTAGCAAAGATTTGAACTTAAAAAAAAAGAAGATAATAGGGGGAATATATTATAAATATAAGAAGCCCTTCACTATATATATATATAAAGTCCAGCCTACAGAGTAACATTAAAGATGGATGCGAACCGTCTTAAAACTTGCCTCGGCCAGCGAAGAGAGCGCCAGTCCAAACTCGACCTATATACATCACGAAAGCCAGTGCCCCGTCAAGCCCTATTTAGTCGGCGTCACGGGCTGTGTGGTGTACGTGCTGATGTGTGTTGGCGGTGCGAGTGGTCTCTTTGTTCACCACCAGTCTGCCTTTCCTCCCGTCTGGTCTTCCTCCTCCTCCATCCGCTATCCCTCACCTTCGAATGACCCTTCCCTTTTTCAGCCCGAATGTTTGTCTCTCGCCTCACCTCTGTCCCCCGTCTCATTTGTTCCTCACTCCTTCCATCCCTCTTTCCTTTGTCTATCCTTCTTTTTTTCCCCCCTGACCTGTTTCGTTTAGTCCCTTTCTCTTCTCACCTCCATCGTCAGGCTTTTCCGTCTCTTCTTTCTAGTTCCATCCTCCTACCTCCTCCTCCTCTTCACATCTTAGTCCTCTTGAGTGAGTTTTCCCCTTTCCCCATCCTCTTTCTCATCCGTCTTACCTTTTCCTCATCCTCTGTCTTATTTCTTTCTTTTCTTCCTAACCCTCTGTCTTGTCCTTTTTTTCCACTCCCATTCTCTGTCCTATCTGTCCTCTCAATCGAGCCTCTGTCTTCGTTATCATTCTTCTTTCACTGCCACTCTGTCTTGCCATTCTATACAAATCCAACCATCTGCCTTTCTCCTCTTAACCCCATCCTCTGTCTTAGCTTTCCCCTCTCACCCCCCCCCCCATCCCCTTGCCATACTTTTTTGCATCCCCATCGTCAGGCTTGGCATTCTCTTTCTTTGCATCCCTATCGTCAGTCTTGCCATTCTCTTTCTTTGCATCCCCATCGTCAGTCTTGCCATTCTCTTTCTTTGCATCCCCATCGTCAGTCTTGCCATTCTCTTTCTTTGCATCCCATCGTCAGTCTTGCCATTCTCTTTCTTTGCATCCCCATCGTCAGTCTTGCCATTCTCTTTCTTTGCATCCCCATCGTCAGTCTTGCCATTCTCTTTGCATCCCCATCGTCAGTCTTGCCATTCTCTTTCTTTGCATCCCTATCGTTAGTCTTGCCATTCTCTTTCTTTGCATCCCTATCGTCAGTCTTGCCATTCTCTTTCTTTGCATCCCCATCGTCAGTCTTGCCATTTTCTTTCTTTGCATCCCCATCGTCAGTCTTGCCATTCTCTTTCTTTGCATCCCTATCGTTAGTCTTGCCATTCTCTTTCTTTGCATCCCCATCGTCAGTCTTGCCATTCTCTTTCTTTGCATCCCCATCGTCAGTCTTGCCATTCTCTTTCTTTGCATCCCTGTCGTTAGTCTTGCCATTCTCTTTGCATCCCTGTCGTCAGTCTTGCCATTCTCTTTGCATCCCTGTCGTCAGTCTTGCCATTCTCTTTGCATTCCCATCGTCAGTCTTGCCATTTTCTTTGCATTCCCATCGTCAGTCTTGCCATTTTCTTTGCATTCCCATCGTCAGTCTTGCCATTCTCTTTCTTTGCATCCCTATCGTTAGTCTTGCCATTCTCTTTCTTTGCATCCCTATCGTCAGTCTTGTCATTCTCTTTCTTTGCATCCCTATCGTCAGCCTTGTCATTCTCTTTCTTTGCATCCTCATCGTCAGTCTTGTCATTCTTTTTCTTTGCATCCTCATCGTTAGTCTTGCCATTCTCTTTGCATTCCCATCGTCAGTCCTGCCATTTTTTTCCTTGCATCCCTGTCGTCAGTCCTGCCATTCTCTTTCTTTGCATCCCTATCGTTAGTCTTGCCATTCTCTTTCTTTGCATCCCTATCGTCAGTCTTGCCATTCTCTTTCTTTGCATTCCCATCGTCAGTCTTGCCATTCTCTTTGCATCCCTATTGTCAGTCTTGCCATTCTCTTTCTTTGCATCCCTATCGTCAGTCTTGCCATTCTCTTTCTTTGCATCCCTATCGTCAGTCTTGCCATTCTCTTTCTTTGCATCCCTATCGTCAGTCTTGCCATTTTCTTTCTTTGCATCCCTATCGTCAGTCTTGCCATTTTCTTTCTTTGCATCCCTATCGTCAGTCTTGCCATTTTCTTTCTTTGCATTCCCATCGTCAGTCTTGTCATTCTCTTTCTTTGCATCCCTATCGTCAGTCTTGTCATTCTCTTTGCATCCCCATCGTTAGTCTTGCCATTCGCTTTGCATCCCCATCGTCAGTCTTGCCATTTTCCTTCTTTGCATTCCCATCGTCAGTCTTGTCATTCTCTTTCTTTGCATCCCTATCGTCAGTCTTGTCATTCTCTTTGCATCCCCATCGTCAGTCCTGCCATTCTCTTTGCATTCCCATCGTCAGTCCTGCCATTCTCTTTGCATTCCCATCGTCAGTCCTGCCATTCTCTTTGCATTCCCATCGTCAGTCTTGTCATTCTCTTTGCATCCCCATCGTCAGTCTTGTCATTCTCTTTGCATCCCCATCGTTAGTCTTGCCATTCTCTTTGCATTCCCATCGTCAGTCCTGCCATTTTTTTCCTTGCATCCCTGTCGTCAGTCTTGCCATTCTCTTTCTTTGCATCCCTATCGTTAGTCTTGCCATTCTCTTTGCATTCCCATCGTCAGTCTTGCCATTCTCTTTCTTTGCATCCCTATCTTTAATCTTGCCATTCTCTTTGCATTCCCATCGTCAGTCTTGCCATTCTCTTTCTTTGCATCCCTATCGCTAGACTTGCCATTCTCTTTCTTTGCATCCCTATCGTTTGTCTTGCCATTCTCTTTCTTTGCATCCCTATCGTTTGTCTTGCCATTCTCTTTCTTTGCATCCCTATCGCTAGACATGCCATTCTCTTTCTTTGCATCCCTGTCGTTAGTCTTGCCATTTTCTTTGCATCCCCATCGTCAGTCTTGCCATTCTCTTTCGTTGCATCCCTGTCGTCAGTCTTGCCATTCTCTTTGCAACCCTATCGTCAGTCTTGCCATTCTCTTTCTTTGCATCCCCATCGTCAGTCTTGCCATTCTCTTTCTTTGCATCCCCATCGTTAGTCTTGCCATTCTCTTTCTTTGCATCCCTATCGTTAGTCTTGCATTCTATTTCTTTGCATCCCCATCGTCAGTCTTGCCATTCTCTTTCTTTGCATCCCTATCGTTAGTCTTGCCATTCTCTTTCTTTGGATCCCCATCGTTAGTCTTGCCATTCTCTTTCTTTGCATCCCTATCGTCAGTCTTGCATTCTATTTCTTTGCATCCCCATCGTTAGTCTTGCCATTCTCTTTCTTTGCATCCCTATCGTCAGTCTTGCATTCTATTTCTTTGCATCCCCATCGTCAGTCTTGCCATTATCTTTGCATCCCCATCGTCAGTCTTGCCATTCTCTTTCTTTGCATCCCCATCGTCAGTCTTGCCATTATCTTTGCATCCCCATCGTCAGTCTTGCCATTATCTTTGCATCCCCATCGTCAGTCTTGCCATTCTCTTTTCCTCCTCGTCGTCAGGCTTGCCATTCTCTTCTCATCCCCCCAATCATCAGTCTTGCCATTCTCTTCTCATGCCCCAATCATCAGTCTTTCCTTTCTCTCCTCATCCCCATCGTCAGTCTTGCCATTCTCTTCGCATCCCCATCGTCAGTCTTGCCATTCTCTTCGCATCCCCATCGTCAGTCTTGCCATTCTCTTCTTATCACCCCCCCAATCATCAGTCTTGCCATTCTCTTCTCATCCCCATCGTCAGTCTTGCCATTCTCTTCTCATCCCCATCGTCAGTCTTGCCATTCTCTTCTTATCCCCCCCAATCATCAGTCTTGCCATTCTCTTCTTATCCCCATCGTCAGTCTTGCCATTCTCTTCTTATCCCCCCCCCCCCCCCAATCATCAGTCTTGCCATTCTCTTCTTATCCCCATCGTCAGTCTTGCCATTCTCTTCTTATCCCCCCCCCCCCCAATCATCAGTCTTGCCATTCTCTTCTTATCCCCATCGTCAGTCTTGCCATTCTCTTCTTATCCCCCCCAATCATCAGTCTTGCCATTCTCTTCTTATCCCCATCGTCAGTCTTGCCATTCTCTTCTTATCCCCATCGTCAGTCTTGCCATTCTCTTCTCATCCCCATCGTCAGTCTTGCCATTCTCTTCTCATCTCCATCGTCAGTCTTGCCATTCTCTTCTCATCCCCATCGTCAGTCTTGCCATTCTCTTCGCATCCCCCCATTTTATCAGTCTTGTCATTCTCTTTGTATCCTCCCATTATCAGTCTTGCCAGTCTCTTTGTATCCCCATCGTCAGTCTTGCCATTCTGTCCGAATCCTTATCGTCAGCTCTGCCATTCTCGTTGCATCCCCGTCGTCAGTCTTGCCATTCTCTTCTTATTCCCATCGTCAGTCTTGCCACTGTCTTCTTATTCCCATCGTCAGTCTTGCCATTCTCTTTGCATCCTCATCCTTCCTCGTCATTCTTTTTCCATCCCCATCCTTTGTCTAGTCTCCATCCTGCCTTTCCCCTCTACTTCCTAATGTTTGTCTTATTTTTCTGCGGTTATTTCCATCGTCTGTCTTGTTTTCTTCCCGTCATTTCGATCATCTGTCTTGCCTTTCTCCCCTCAATTCCCTCATCTGTCTTGTC
The DNA here is from genome assembly GCA_018398815.1 of Conus ventricosus. NCBI lineage: Eukaryota > Metazoa > Mollusca > Gastropoda > Neogastropoda > Conidae > Conus > Conus ventricosus. The sequence goes on along the minus strand of CM031599.1, from coordinate 50,127,564 downwards.
TTTCTCCCGTCATTTCCATTCTCGGTCTTGTCTCTCTCCCGTTATTTCCATCCTCGGTCTTGTCTTTCTCTCGTCATTTTCATCCTCGGTCTTGTCTCTCTCCCGTTATTTCCATTATCGGTCTTGTCTTTCTCCCGTTTTTTTTCCATCATCGGTCTTATCTTTCTCCCGTCATTTCCATCCTCGATCTTCTCTCTCTCCCGTCATTTCCATCCTCGATCTTCTCTCTCTCCCGTCATTTCCATCATCGGTCTTGTCTCTCTCCCGTTATTTCCATCCTCTGTCATGTCTCTCTCCCGTTATTTCCATCTCTGTCTTGTCTCTCTCCCGTTATTTCCATCCTCTGTCATGTCTCTCTCCCGTTATTTCCATCTCTGTCTTGTCTCTCTCCCGTTATTTCCATCTTCTGTCTTATCTCTCTCCCGTTATTTCCATCCTCTGTCATGTCTCTCTCCCGTTATTTCCATCTTCTGTCTTATCTCTCTCCCGTTATTTCCATCCTCTGTCATGTCTCTCTCCCGTTATTTCCATCTCTGTCTTGTCTCTCTCCCGTTATTTCCATCCTCTGTCATGTCTCTCTCCCGTTATTTCCATCTCTGTCTTGTCTCTCTCCCGTCATTTCCATCATCGGTCTTGTCTCTCTCCCGTTATTTCCATCCCTTTCATGTCTCTCTCCCGTTATTTCCATCTCTGTCTTGTCTCTCTCCCGTTATTTCCATTATCGGTCTTGTCTCTCTCCCGTTATTTCCATCCTCTGTCATGTCTCTCTCCCGTTATTTCCATCCTCTGTCATGTCTCTCTCCCGTCATTTCCATCCTCTGTCATGTCTCTCTCCCGTTATTTCCATTATCGGTCTTGTCTCTCTCCCGTTAGTTCCATTATCGGTCTTGTCTTTCTCCCGTCATTTCCATCATCTGTCTTGTCTCCTCTCCCGTTATTTCCATCATCTGTCTTGTCTCTCTCCCGTTATTTCCATTATCGGTCTTGTCTCTCTCCCGTTATTTCCATCCTCTGTCTTGTCTCTCTCCCGTTATTTCCATCCTCTGTCATGTCTCTCTCCCGTTATTTCCATCTCTGTCTTGTCTCTCTCCCGTCATTTCCATCATCGGTCTTGTCTCTCTCCCGTTATTTCCATCCTCTGTCATGTCTCTCTCCCGTCATTTCCATCCTCTGTCTTGTCTCTCTCCCGTTATTTCCATCTCTGTCTTGTCTCTCTCCCGTTATTTCCATCCTCGGTCTTGTCTTTCTCCCGTTATTTCCATCCTCTGTCATGTCTCTCTCCCGTTATTTCCATCCTCTGTCATGTCTCTCTCCCGTTGTTTCCATTATCGTCTTGTCTCTCTCCCGTTATTTCCATTATCGGTCTTGTCTTTCTCCCGTCATTTCCATCATCTGTCTTATCTTTCTCCCGTCATTTCCATCATCGGTCTTGTCTCTCTCCCGTCATTTCCATCCTCGGTCTTGTCTTTCTCCCGTCATTTCCATCATCTGTCTTATCTTTCTCCCGTCATTTCCATCATCGGTCTTGTCTCTCTCCCGTCATTTCCATCCTCGGTCTTGTCTTTCTCCCGTCATTTCCATCTTCTGTCTTATCTTTTTTCTGTCATTCACATCTTCTGTCTCATCTTTCTGCCGTCATTCTCACCCTCTGTCCTTACAATGCTCTTCTCAATTCCATCTTCTGTCTCAACGTTCAGTTCTGACGCTAATCCGCTGTTCCAAACTTCTGATCTGTCACCCTCTATCTTATCCTTCTCTTTCGCCGTAATCCTCTGTCTTATCCTTCAGCTTTTCCCTAATTCTCTGTCTTACCCTTCTGGTCTGACTGTATCTTCTTCATCGTAATCCTCTGTCTTAATCTTCTGTTCCCGCCGTTATCTTCTGTGTTATCCTTCTTACCTTAATCCTCTGTCTTATCCTGCTGCTTTTCTCTGTCTTACAATTTTGTTCCCACCAGCATCGTCTGTCTTACCCGTCTGTCCTCACCCTCATTCTCTGTCCTGTCCTTCTCTCACTCCCACGCTCTGTTCTGTTCTCCTCGTCTAACCCTGATCCGTTGTCTTCGTCTCTTTTTACCCCCCATTTTCTGTCTCATCCTTTTTGCCCGTCGAACGTGATTTGTCGCTTCCACCTCTCTCGGTGAGCGACTTGATTACCTAATTTCCTCCTCCTTTCGACTGTTAAGACGAAGGTCTTGATGGAGAGAGACGTTGCCTCTTGGTGGCTAGTTTCTCCTCGAGAATACTTTTCTTTGAACTCTCAAGCTCACGTTTGGAATATGAAGCAAAGGGAGAGAAAAAAAAAAAACAACCTTTAAAACGTATATATTAAATACGTACGAGAGCGGTCTATAGATGGGATGATTGCAGGCGTGGACCGGACCATAGAGCGGTCTATAGATGGGATGATTGCAGGCGTGGACCGGACCATAGAGCGGTCTATAGATGGGATGATTGCAGGCGTGGACCGGACCATATAAAGCAAAAATGGAATCACTGAGCCACCAAACGAAGGAACAAACACATAACCAAACAGAGACTACGCATTTCGACCTATTGGGTCTTCTTCAGACAGGACAAACAACATTCAAAACAATGGAAACAAAGGACGAACAAACACTCCCTTATCTCTTCGATCTTGATCCCCTTCAGACAGAACAAATAACAGTGGAAACCATTGTTCGCGTTGTTTTGAATATTGTTTGAGTTCCCGAAGAAGACTTAGTAGGTCGAAACATGTAGTGCCTGTTTTATGATTGGTTTCTTCCTTCGTCCGGCGGCTCGGTAACTCCGTGTTTGCTTTCAAGTGCGGGAAAGTTTGCCGCCATAATGTGGCAAAGACATATCACTTCAGGCCAGTGCGGCTTGCGCTAATAATTAGGAAGCGCAAACATAAATATAACGTACACATACAGGAATCAACATATAAAAAACCGTTTTAACCATTTCTTACAATGCTTTCAAACAAATTTGGTGAACAACTGATGCAGAGAAAGAAACACGCCACACTAGATCCTTGGTTATACAAGCGCAGTCTGGCCGATCGATCGAAAATCGTAAAATCACCTTAAAGGACATGTTTCTTTTGGCTATGTTAATATTAAGTTCAACTTGTATTGCAAAGGTTATTCCTTTTATGTGCGCATTTATTTCTTGGAATCTATTTTGCGAATGAAACGTGACACGTTCATTTAAGACAAGCACAGAGAGAGAGAGAGAGAGAGAGAGAGAGAGAGAGAGAGAGAGAGAGAGAGAGAGAGAGAGAGAGAGAACAGACAGACAGACAGATAGATAGACAGACAGACAGACAGACAGACAGACAGACATACTCAAAAGACTCTAATGTTTTATTCATAAAGGTCATAGCCCCTTAGAAAGGGAGTATACATTTTAAGTCATATTATAATAATACTTCTCCTTTTTAATGCCTTATAGAAATAAATAGCTAACCTTTCATCAGTATTTTCATTTGATGATGACACTAACAACGTCGCGTTTATTTGAACAGATTAGTATGGTCAAAATACTTATGCGGGATGAATTGTTCTCTAAGATCACTTAATATTGGGCAAGTCGGTACAGAATGAACTTAGTTTTCTTTTGAGTTTCCACTTACTGGACAGAGCAATTATTCTTTCATATGCCTGTCTATAGCGATAGCAATGAATATCAATATCAGACACACCGAATCTAAATCTAGTCAAAATGTGTTCAAAATGCTTTTCTATTTTCGTTGACATACAAACATTTGAAACAAAATGGCTGTCATACATTTTCTAAAGTAACCCATTTGTTTTCCAAAGAAGAAATGAAGGCGGTTTAAGTTGATTATAAAAGTCAACTAACACGACTTGTATTTTCCTGTCAACTTGGTCATAGAATGGACACTTCCAGAAACCACATCAACATCTGAGCTTTACACATTTTTACTGCCACTGCCGTGACTGAGTCAGAGAGAGAGAGAGAGAGAGAGAGAGAGAGAGAGAGAGAGAGAGAGAGAGAGAGAGAGAGAGAGAGAGAGAGAGAGAGAGAGGAGCAGACAGACAGACAGAGAGAGAGAGAGGGCAGAGAGAGAGAGAGAGAGAGAGAGAGAGAGAGAGAGAGAGAGAGAGAGAGAGAGAGAGAGAGAGAGAGAGAGAGAGAGAGAGAGAGAATGAGGGCTTACATTGCAATTATTCAAATTGTTAGTGGAACCTTTCTGGAAAACTGCATCGTTACATATTCTGTCCATTTTCGTACCACATGAAGTATAAATTTAAACAGCGTCACAAGAAAGTTTACAAGTGGGATCTCAAGATTGCTCGTAAAAATCCCTAATCAGGACATCTGGATCGGCAGACTTACTGATCTCTTGTTTACAATTAGCAAGTAACAGTTATTTTTTTTAAAAACAGATGTTCATTTATCACACGAGCAATATCAATTTATGTTATAATGTACTCAATTCACATTTCGTTGCCCTCCTCTAAAAGTTGTTCTGTGACCTATTTGTCTGTATTGTCTTGCGGAGCCAATAACCTTTCCTCCTAAAATATTCTCCTCTAAAATGGTTTGAAATATTGAAGACGTTTTTTTAATTTCAGTAGAGACATCATTTGCAGCTTGTGATGTGATTTTCGAGATTTTATGCATTACAACCCAAATTCTTTTGAACTTTTAATCAAATGTGCGGGTTTTTGTTTAACATTGAGTCATTATATTCGTCCTTTTTTTCTTCTAAAAGAGCAAAAGTAAAGTTACTAGATCACCAAACGAACAAAAAAGAAGTGATAAAACAGCCATTGTCTTGTAACTTGTTTGTTCCATCCAGTTGACGCCAGTAACCGCCTGCAGTTACCAGACTTTGAACTTATTTTTTTCTTTTGAGGTGATTTTTATATTAACTTTTAGCAAACGCAAAGTTAACTTTCATCCTCCTTATCGATCGTATTTGTAAACTTTCTCAACAATCTTCAAGTCCTACGTTTAAGCTTAACTAGCCTTATCAAACCATTTCTTATCGATATATTTTTTTTTCATTTGGTAGAATTCTCTTTAACGTGTGTCTGGTTTGTTCTTTAATAGTCCGATTGAACTTCCACAGAGCTTGATTAAATTTACATCAATAAGATTTTATGTAGCAGTTAACATGTCTTGTATTTATCTCGAGTTCACTGAAAGATAAAAATCCAGCGTACGTTTGCTTCCAACGATATTCAATTATAACTGCCCGTTGTCTTTATATTCTAAGTTCTGTTTTATTTGTTTACCAGCACACATTGCAATGCTTAGATTTAATTCGAATGGATATGTTTAACGTTACACTGTTACACATAAAGTAGATACAAAATATAAAAGTGATACAAAGTGGTAACTGACACCACACCCTGTGTCAGAAAGGACTAGGTGTCGACTTTCTTGGTCACCAGACCACACATCGTTAAGTATATAGCCTAAACCGCTAACACAGTACACATATTGAATGATCAATTTCCACAGATTTAATACTTCATTTTCTTATAGCATTCTTGAATGTTAGGATGCCCATTTTAATCATTGTTCCTGAATTAATCACGATCGTTAAAAATTTCATGAAAAATTCCGAAGACTTTCATTTAAATCACCACACATCAATAGTTCAAGTCTCCCGGGGATAAAAATTCCTCCACCAGACAATTTTCGAGCAGATCAGTAGCGTTATCCATAACACATAGTAGTAGTAGTAGTAGGGTGATTTATCAGTAAGTACATTGGAACGAAATAGTACAACATGCTTTATCTAAACCCCAAATCGTTTTTCATGATAAAACGACAAACGGAGACTGGCATAACATCCCAGCTGATGGATACAAAGAGGAAGATTTGAAACAAATTATTCCCATGGCATTTTCCGAGTCAGGTCATTCTAACTGCCAATTTTACAAAAATATTATTCATATATTTATTTACTTAGGCTACTTACTTACTCAGTCACCACTTAATCACTCACCCCCTCACTTACTTATTCACTTAACTGTTCATTAACCTTTTCAATTAATTCATCTGTTTATCTATTCATCCATTTACTGAGATCAGTCAAATCAACATGATTCATAATTATCAGTCAAATCAACATGATTCATAATTATCTGTATGTCAATAAATAACAAAAAACATACCGACTAATTAAGATATGTCCCGTGTATTGGAATTTCCCAAAGTTTGTTGCAAAGTGGGGTGATTGCAGGCGGATATTAAAACAAGAGTAAAGACGGAACTCCTGCACCGCCAAACGAACAAAGAGACACATTTCAAAAAATGTGAATGTTTGTTTGTAGTTTGCTTATTCTTTCGTTCGGCGGCATAGCAGTTCTGCCTTTGGTCTTGTACTACGATGTGGTACGGGAAATAGTTTTTTTTTATATCACACCCTTTTGTCAGATTTGTTTATCATTTTATTGCTAAGATGCACACACCAAATCACCATTTTCACTAGACACAGCTCTTACTCTTTTTGTTGTTGTTGGTCCACACGGACTCTGAAAGAGTTGTTCACATTCCTGTCCACTCCATCCAAAGTCACAGATCTTGCAAACACCATCAACTCCACCATGAATGAGGCTTACCTGTCCTTCCATCATCCGTTCCTTCGCCAGTCTCATGATATTCAGCATCATCGTTATGCGTGGAATGCATATCGGTTCATGTACTACACAGTACAGCATTAGAGCAGTTATTCAGTTCTTCTTAAAAATTGTCATGACATGCATTGCACTCATTTGACACATTGGTCATAGCATTTCAATTTAACAAACCAGCAAGTTCAGCAGCTACTGCTTAACCTACATTAATTGTTAACGGGAAACACTTTGACGACGTGTTTGGACTTTTCGTGGCGTGCACAATTTGAGTACAGTTTTAAAACCCTCGTGAACTTGCAGCCAGATTAGCATGGGGTGGTGTTTTATTATTGATGCCCCTTAAGTATTACCGGAAGGACAGTATTGACTTGCAGGGCTAGCCACACTTATATTTAAAGTTGATTTAGATTGTCAAAGTTATCCACACCGTGTCTTTTCCCCAGCAATTACAAAATGGATCTCTGTTTGACTTAAGATGTCATGCGAGTCTGTTTTTTTTTTTCTTTTTCCGAACACTTCTGTCTCAAGGAAAAGTTCTCTTAAACAAAGATCTGTCTTCAATTTACCTTCTGTCTAGCATGAAATATGCAGTCTTTGATATTAAAGAATGTACAATTACTACACTTTGGGGTTAGAGGTTACTTGGTGCACACAGTCAAATTTGACATCCTAGGCAAGGTCAAATTTGTCAGTAACCTTTTTTTTTTTTGCACCGTAATCTCACATTCGTGTCAGGTTTCATTATCTTCGCATGGAGTGCCATGAAGGATAAGATTGCTGCGTTTGGATCTGCTTTCGAGATCACCCATTTTTCTGTCAAAAGAATCAAGTTTTCGTTCAGTCACTAA
>CM031599.1:50097618-50115118 GCA_018398815.1 Conus ventricosus | reverse complement strand
TTCCTCTTGTACCCTTCCTACTCTCTCTCTTCCGTTTCCTCTTGTACCCTTCCCTTTCTCTCTTCCGTTTCCTCTTGTATCCCTTCCTACTCTCTCTTCCGTTTCCTCTTGTATCCCTTCCTACTCTTCTTTCCGTTTCCTCTTGTATCCCTTCCTACTCTCTCTTCCGTTTCCTCTTGTATCCCTTCCTACTTTTCTCTTCCGTTTCCTCTTGTATCCCTTCCTACTCTCTCTTCCGTTTCCTCTTGTCCCTTCCTCTCTCTTCGTTTCCTCTTGTATCCCTTCCTACTCTCTCTTCCGTTTCCTCTTGTACCTTCCTTCTTCTTCGTTTCCTCTTGTATCCCTTCCTACTTCTCTCTTCCGTTTCCTCTTGTGCCCCTTCCTGCTCTCTTCTTTCCTGTTTCCCCTCTTCGTTCCCTTTCCCTTCCACTCTCTCTTCCGTTTCCTCTTGTGCCCCTTCCTGCTCTCTCTTCGTTCTTTTTCCTTCCTTCTCTCTTCCGTTCCTCTTTATCCCTTCCCTTGTCTCTCTCATTCCTCTTTTCCTTCCCTCTCTCCGTTTCCTCTTGTTCCCTTCCTGCTCTCTCTTCCGTTCTTTCCTTATCCTCTTGTTTCCCTTCCCTTCTCTCCTCTTTCGTTTTCTCTTGTTGCCCTTCCGACTCTCTCTTCCGTTTCCTCTTGTATCCTCTGCTCAGAACTTCGTTCTCTTGTAGTCCTTCTGCTCTCTCTCCGTTTCCTCTGTATCCTTCCTGCTCTTCTTCCGTTCTCTTATCCCTTCCTACTCTCTCTTCCGTTCCTCTTGACTCGGCAAACATTTGATCTAAAGAGTTCGTTGTTCGCCGTTCTCTCTCTCTCTCTCTCTCTCTCTCTCTCTCTCTCTCTCTCTCTCTCTCTCTCTCTCTCTCTGTCTCTCTCTCTCTCTGTGTGTGTGTGTGTGTGTGTGTGTGTGTGTGTGTGTGTGTGTGTGTGTGTGTGTGTGTGTGTGTGTGTGTCTGCCCCACCTCCCCCGTCTCTCTCTCTCTCTCTCTCTCTCTCTCTCTCTCTCTCTCTCTCTCTCTCTCTCTCTCTCTCTCTCTCAGAGTCTCACCTGTAAGCAAGGAATTTCTGTACTTGGCATTTTCTGTCCTGCTCAGGTTGTTATTGTTAAGCAGCAAAGGATCAAAAACACGTCTCAACGCACAAATCCGACAATAGCAAACTTACAACGTGAAACGCGTTGCCTGCCATGCATGCCATTCGCTCTCTAGTTTGGACGGTCTAGCAACCTAACATTAATGACATTGCGTCTCCTCCTCCCCCCCGCCCCCCCCCTCCCCCCGCCCCCCCCTTTCAAATTTGTACAAACAACTGGCAATATGTTTTCTGGGTCTAGAAGATTGTTTCAAGTCATCTTTAGAAGCTTGGTTACTGTGACATCTGGACGTGATCATTGCGTAGACCAAACAGTAACAAAAAATACTTCCGATAATTTTTCAGTTTGAATGTTTGCGATCATGAAGGAGGTAGAGAAAATGGGAAAAGATAATAGGAGATTACGAGGTACTTAAGTCGTGGCAACGTATACATGCATAAAAACTGTATAGATGGAAAAAAAGCAACCCATTCAAGTATTAGGTGAGTCGTACCAGGATAGCGCTGAATGTCCATTTCCTGTTCTTTTGAAAAACAAAGACATTATCTGGCAAAGGGTGTCAGTCAATGAGACATATTCGGCTGACAATCAGACGGCATTTTTGCATGAAATTGGTCCAGTGTGACAGATGATCAGACGTCTGTGGCATTATACATATCGTCTGATATTGCCCACAGTTTGGTTCTGTTTTCGTATCCATCTAAAGGAAAGAAACAAACGAACAAAATCGATAACAACAACAAAACTCCAACCGACCACACACAGACACACACACACACACACACACACACACACACACACACACACACACACACACACACACAACACACACAAAACTGATAACGACAACAAAATGGCAACAAACCACACACACACACACACACACACACACACACACACACACACACACACACACACACACACACACACACACACACACAACCGATAACGACAACAAAATGGCAACAAACACACACACACACACACACACACACACACACACACACACACACACACACACACACACACACACACTCACACGCACACACACACACACACACACACACACACACACACACACACACACACACACACACACACACACACGTGCGCGCGCGCACGCACGCACGCACGCACGCACGCACGCACACACACACACACACACACACACACACACACACACACACACACACACACACACACACACACACACACACTAAATAACAACAACAAAAATACTAAAACATACGCACACCAGACAAGAAGATATACAGCAACAACAAAATGCAGCATACAAGTAACTGAAAGTGTGTACGTCTGACTTCTATTCTGTTTTATCATTAATTCTTCTGGTGAGTGTAAGAACAGAAGAACAGAAACTAGTAGTACAGATGATAACTTTATTTCGGAATATTAAACATCACAACAAGGACATGAGAAGAAAAAGAAACGAAAATATTTAGTGCTGGTGGTGATTTCAGGATGATCTGTGACAAGGAAACACGGGAGAATTCAGTTCCTAACTAGACTGATTATTTATCCAAAATTGAACTCTGCAAAAAGTCATTTTCCCAATTAGAAAAATGGTGAAGTCATTTCCCTCTCCCTACCTCCATCCTTGGCCCTTTCATGGTTTACCCTCGTCACTGACTTCCATCATAGATCTATGTCAAACTTCACGTAAATCTGATAGTACCAAAAAGAAGAAACAGGCTGAAATAAATTCATAAATAAACAAACACATGAATAAATAAGTAAATAAATCAACAATAAACAAATGATGATAGTGGTAGTGGTAGTGGTGGTGGTAGTAGTAGTAGTAGTAGTAGTAGTAGTAGTAGTAGTAGTAGTAGTAGTAGCAGCAGCAGCAGCAGCAGCAGCAGCAGTAGTAGTAGTAGTAGTAGTAGTAGTAGTAGTAGTAGTAGTAGTAGTAGTAGTAGTAGCGCCTTATAAATACCATAATTATTATCATTATAATTCTCCAAAAGATACCGAATTCTGTTGACGCTCTGACCGCCTCCCACTCCCTCACCACCCTTCCTCCACTCCCCCCCCTCCCTCCCTTCCCACCTCCGACCCTTTCTCCACTCAACGATTTTTTGGATATTCTGGTTTCTTAACAGAAATCACAGCCGCCTCTTGAACAACGTATTGAAAGTTTTACGAAAACCCGTCGAACATATTTTTTTCTTAGCTTGCATCTAATTAGATAATTCATAGACTCCATGGCTACGAGGACTGAATGGCAGAGTCAAGTGTAATTAAGGAAAAAAACAAACAGCGATGAAATAGAAAATACGAACGGTAGAGTGGCAAAAACGAATGTCAGAAATGTAAATCATCTCAACGTGTACAGCATACCATAGAGTGGCACAAAAAATGTTAGAAATGTAAATCATCTCAACGTGTACAGCATACATAGAGTGGGAAAAACGGATGTTAGAAATGTAAATCATCTCAACGTGTACACCATACAATAGAGTGGCAAAAAAAGGTTAGAAATGTAAATCAGCTCATTGAGTACACCATACATAGAGTGGCAAAAAAGACTGTTAGAGATGTAAATCATCTCATTGAGTACACCATACATAGAGTGGCAAAAACGAATGTTAGAAATGTAAATCATCTCATTAAGTACACCATACAAAGAGTGGCAAAAAAAAAGAATGTTAGAAATGTAAATCACCTCAACGTGTACAGCATACATAGAGTGGTGAAAAAAGATGTTAGATGTGTAAATCAATTCACTGTGTACACCATAGATAGAGTGGCGAAAGAGAATGTTAGAAGTCTACATTATATCACAGAGCACATTACACTTGGAGCGGCAAAATAGAATGTTAGAAGTGTAAATCATCTCGCCGAGAACACCATACATGGAGTTGCAAGAAAAAAGAAAGTTAGAAGTGCAAAGCATCTCACCGAGTACATGAAATATGGACTCCGCCTGTGTTGCGTTACCGCTGAAACGTGATCTGTCACGGAAACAGTTCAGTCATCCATCAGGCCTCGTTTTGCCAGCAGCATCGGCGGAGGGATTTCCGTGCTGATCTGTGTCGGCAGAGCGAGTGGCCTTAGCACTGCTGAAGTCTGCGTCTGCACTGCTGCAATCTGCGTCTTTATCCACTGCAATCCTCCTCCGCTTCTGGCTTCTCTTCGCGACCCGATGTCTACCTTTCTTATCCTCTGGCTTACCTACCTCCCCATCCCATCCAGATCTTCAGCCTTACCTGATCTTACTAGTAATACCATCTGCATTCTCTTCGTATCCCAGTCCTCTGTATTATCATCCTCTCTCTCACTACTCCAGTCCTTTATTCTAATCTTTCTCATCGCACCCAAAGCCTCCTTTCTCGTATCCTTCATCACGCCCAAATCCTCTATATTGTATCCTTCATCGCACTCACGTCCTCGTTCTCCCGTCGTAAATCACACTCAAATTCTCTTAATCTCATCCTTAAGCACATCCAGATCCTCTGTAACCTTTAGTTTACCCTCTACCTCAAATCACGACTTAACCTTCTCCTCACACCCCAGCCCTATATGCTATCATTCTCTTCCCACCCCCCCACCCCAGTCATGTGAATTTTTCTCATCTTTCGATGTCCCCCCCCCCCCCCCCACAGTCCACTATAATACCTTTCTCTTCCCACCCCCAACATACGTGTTCCCCTCATTTTCCCACCTCTATTCTCTATCTTACCTGTCACTGCCAAGCTCGACCATACGTCTTTCCTTCTTGTTCACCCCAGTGTTGTATCTTACCTTTCTCTTCCCGTCCCGATTGTATGTCTGTGTCTCATTTTCCACCCCAATTGTCTGTGTTACCTTTCTCTTCCTAACCTAATCATAAATATGTCCTTCTTTCATGGTACTCTCCCTACCCCTACCTTACCTTTGTCTTCCCACCAGAATCATATGTTTTGCTTCATCTTTTCACCCCAACGTATGTCTTACTCTCATCTTTTCACCCAATCCTATGTTTTACCCTCATCGTTTCACCCCAATCCTACGCTTTACCCTCATCTTTTTATTCAATCCTACGTCTTACCCTCATCTTTTCGGCTCAATCCTATGTTTTACCCTCAACTTTTCACCCGAGTTCTATGTCTTACCCTCATCTTTTCACCCCAATCCTATGTACTATCCTCATCTTTTCACCCCAATCCTATGTTTTACCCTCATCTTTTCACCCCAATCCTATGCTTTACCCTCATCTTTTTCACCCCAATCCTATGCTTTACTCTCGTCTTTTCACCCCAATCATATGTCCTATCCTCATCTTTCACCCCAATCCTATGCTTTATCCTAATCTTTTCAGCTCAGTTCAGTGTCTTACCCTCACCTTTCCACCCCAATCCTATGTCTTACCCTCATCTTTTCAGCTCAGTCCCGTGTCTTACCCTTATCGTTTTAGCTCAATCATGTGTCTTACCCTCATCGTTTCACCCCAATCCTATGTCTTACCCTCATATTTTTCACCCCGATCCTCTATCTTAATTTTTGTCTTCCTAATCCAGTCATATGTCTTACACTAACCTTATCACCCTGATCCTCTGTCTTCTGATTCCCTTCCCACCCAGTCTTATATCTAACTCTCATCTTTTCATCCCCATTATCTACCTTACCTGTGTCTTCCCATCCCGGTTATATGATTTTTCTTCATCTTTTGAAACCTAATCCTCTCTCATGTCTTTTCCTTCCCACCCCTGGCATATGTCTTACCTTTCTTTTCAAACCAGTCCTCTCTCTTTCCTCCCTTCTCCCTCAGTCATGTGTCTTACCTGCATCTTTTTTTTTACCACGAACCCTCTATCTTACCTTTTGTCTTCCCACGACAATGATACATCTTTCATTCATTTTTTCTTCTTCACTCTAATCCTTTTTCTCACGATTTCCCTCCCACCACAATCATTTGTCGTACCTTCATCTATACACCACAAGCCTCTGTCTTACGTTTGTCTTCTCATCTCAGTCTGATCTTCCGTTCTCGTCCCCGCCTCCATCCTCTGTCCTACTATTCCTTTCTTGTCCCCGTCGTCTGCCTTACCCTTCTCTCCCCACTCTCAGTCGTCGCATCGCCCGTCCTTCTGTTGCCACCCCCCATCCTCTGACCTACCATTTCTCATTTTCATCTTCTTCTCTGTTTTATCCTTCTCTACCCGACCCTCATCGTTACTGGTCTTGTCTGCTGTTATCATTTAAAAAAAACCAAACCTCCGTGTTGCCATTGTCACCCAACATCTATCCTCTGTGCTATCCTTAATTCTCTTCTTACTTTATTCCCCGTTTGACCCTTCTCTTCCATCATCATCATCCTCTGTCTTCCATTTTTCTTCCGCCTCCATCTTCTGTCTTACTATCTTGCATCTCTATCTTCTGTCGTATACTTACCCTCCTGTACCAAACCCATCCTGTCTTATTATAGTTTTTCCTCCTCTTCCAAACAAATCCTGTCTTACCTTTCTTTTTCAAACCCATCCTCTCTTACAGTTTTCCATTCACTTCAAACCCATCCTGTCTTACTCTTCTCTCCAGACCCATCCTGTCTTACTCTTCTCTTCAAAACCCATCCTGTTTTACTCTTCTCTTCCAAACCCATCCTGTCTTACTCTTCTCTTCAAAACCAATCCTGTCTGACTCTTCTCTTCCAAACCCATCCTGTCTGACTCTTCTCTTCCAAACCCATCCTGTCTGACTCTTCTCTTCCAAACCCATCCTGTCTGACTCTTCTCTTCCAAACCCATCCTGTCTGACTTCTCTTCCAAACCCATCCTGTCTGACTTCTCTTCCAAACCCATCCTGTCTGACTCTTCTCTTCCAAACCCATCCTGTCTTGCTCTTCTCTTCCAGACCCATCCTGTCTTACTCTTCTCTTCCAAACCCATCCTGTCTTACTCTTCTCTTCCAAACCCATCCTGTCTTACTCTTCTCTTCCAAACCCATCCTGTCTGACTTCTCTTCCAAACCCATCCTGTCTTACTCTTCTCTTCCAAACCCATCCTGTCTGACTTCTCTTCCAAACCCATCCTGTCTGACTCTTCTCTTCCAAACCCATCCTGTCTGACTTCTCTTACAAACCCATCCTGTCTGACATCTCTTCCAAACCCATCCTGTCTTGCTCTTCTCTTCCAAACCCATCCTGTCTTACTCTTCCCTTCCAAACCCAACCTGTCTTACTATTCTCTTCCAAACCCATCCTGTCTGACTTCTCTTTCAAACCCATCTGTCAACCTCGGGTGATGTCGATGGAGGAAGGACTAGCGCACAGCCCAAACACACTCACAGCTTGCTTACGATCTCATTCATATATCATGCATTCGTCACATCAAACCACTAGTAAAGTCTATAACTTTACTACACATGTTCATAGAACGAACCATCAATGCATATGGAATCAAACAAAATAAAACATTCTCTCTTTCCTGAACTTCACAAAATCATTTGTCTAAAACATCATTAACTAACCCGGGTATAAATAGATTTCTACTTTACCTGGCCAGGTGATCTTAACTATTCACGAATCACTGTCTTTTCTTTTCTTTTTTTTTCTTTCTTTTCACTGTCACTTTCACAAGCACGACACAACTGCTGGCACTGGTCTTGGTCTGCTGGCGCCTGGTCAGGTGAGACTGTTGGCACTGGCGTTGGTCTGTCGATGAAAGTGGCGCTGGCCAAGTATGAGGTCGAACCCCAGTGAAGATAGAACAGTGACTATCAACATCGATCTGTTCTCCTTTCTTTCTTCCTGCATTAACGCATTGCACTCTCTCTCTCTCTCTCTCTTCTAGTCTGCTCTTATCAAATGGACATGGTTGCTTTTCTTTTCTTTTTCTTCTTCTTTCTTTTCCTCTTCATTAGTTAGCAACTCTCTCCACATCTCTCCTAAGTCCTTCCTCTGCAGACTATCTCGTGCTAATGCCCCCACTTGGTTCTCTCCTCTCCTCCCCTCATCTCTCTGCTCTTCTCTCCCCAGAGATTACACTCAGACCTCTCTCTCTCTGTCTCTCTGTTCGTTCTCCTCTCGTTCTGCCGTTCTCTCACTCTCACATCCTCTTATTCGTTCCGATCTGTCCAAAAAGGGCGAGTACCATTGGTCAGTATTTTTAACCCCTGATACCCGAAGTTATCTCCCTCTAATTCCATTGGATATTCAAATCATGACAGTCACGCCTACACGCCTTGCTCTCTGTGGTGGTCAACTGGTCATTTAATTGATTAGCTTGATTTCACCCCCACCACCTACTACCTTCTCCCTCTCCCTTTCCGGCTACGTCGTAAATTGGCTAGATGAGTCTGGGTAGGCGCCAAGACGTCTGATCAGATCTATTGAGACCTGTGGTCCAGCCACTCCGACTGTCTACGTGGAAGATCAGGATCAGCTTACTCGCTGTGCCAAATTGGCCGGATGAGTCCAATCCGGTCGTCGAGACCCGCCTGACCAGACATCGAGGCGTCGGTCAGCCACTTAGTCCGTCCGGCTAGACAGACCGTCTCCGTGGAACCTCTCCCCTATGCTTAATTGGCTGGATCCGACGCATGGGGCCGTCTGTCTGATGCCCAGAATATTTGAGTTAGAGCTATGTCCGACTGGGCTGGTGGCGATTGACACGAGTTTGGTTGTGTTTATTTTTGACCGTGACAATTTCCCCCTTGCAAAGACTATGCACCGCATTGTCTCAAAACAACGGTACAAAAAAGACAACAACCGAATTTGCTGACACACAGCTACACGCGCAAAGTTTGAAAAAATACTTTACAACCAACGGTTTATAAATTATAAAATATACCATTAGTGAATACCACTCCAAGAGTTATCATTGACGTGCGCTCTTGCGTTATTTCAACTCATTTTAGAACAACCTCTGTGCCACTTATGCAATTCCCCTACCTGCGGATTTGCCACATCTTCTCTTCACAATTCTTATGAAAAGCACAATATAATATGATCACGATCCATGACACTTCACTGAGGAATCTCCATCCTCACTTATTGCAAATAATGCATCACTACACAAGCGACTGTATGCTCCAAGCATAACTACATTTACATGAACAAATCTCACACAAAAATATGAACCATAGCCAATTGGGAATGAACCCATCTCCAATCAACATAACTGTAATCAACACATATTATCAACAAAGCACCCCAGATATGACTGACTTCCTCTGAGTTGCAGCTTGCTAGACTACACGGCTTAAATAGTCAGCTCCGACATTCTGTCGACCGGGAATGTACTGCACTCGATACCTGTAGGGCTGCAATGCCATTGCCCAACGCAGCACTCTGCTGTTTTTCAACTGCGCCTCCTGCAGGAATTTGAGTGGTTGATGATCATCTCTATCACGAACTCTTTTCCCATACAAGATTTGTGGGGAACTTCTGCACGGCCACACACGACGGCTAAACACTCCTTCTCCACCGTTGCGTACCCTTCTTCACACTTTGTCAACTTCCTGCTAGCATACCTCACAGGAAACTCGACTCCTTCATGCTCCTGCAACAATACTGCACCTATCCCACCGCCTGATGCATCTGTCCCGCAACAAAAATGGTTTGGACATATCTGGTAGCTTCAAGATGGGACGGGAACCTAGTCTTTCCAACACCGTCTGCAGTGCTTGCTCTGCAGCGTCTGACCACTCGACCACTGCCGGTTTCCCTGCCTTGACCAAATCACTGAGAGGACTCGTGATTGCTGCGAAAATTTGGAACAAACTCCCTATAGAACCCAATAAAACCTAGCAGACTCCTGACTTCTGTTTTGGTCTTTGGTCTCTCTGAATTCATCATCTTCTCCACCTTTCCCCTTTTTGGCTGCTTTGTGTCGCCTCCGACAACAAAACCTAGGAACTCCTACTGTCTAGCCCTTCATACAGTGACACATCCCTGTATGACTCTTCTGGAAACTTAGGCAACAAATCTCCCCTTCTTCTGCTGGGTCTCCTTCACCTCATCAATGATTGCTGCTGCCCTATGTGCTGAGTCTCACGCTGAATATATTTGCGGAGGAAATTTGCATGGAAAAGTTTTGGTTCCCATTCACATCAATTCGGTAATCCCGACTGACCCTTCAGTGATGGTGAATGGTCCTTTCCAATGCATCACAGCTTGTTGTGACCCGTGGGAAGCAGTACCAGGACTTGATCTCCCGCCTTGAGGGGATTGCTTCCTCACCTTCCTGTCATATTGCTTCTTCTGACCGACCTAGCCTCCTGCAAACCTTCCTTTGCAACCTTACATGTCTCATACCTGTGCCCACCTTTGGAACAGGGCGAGATTGGGCCAATCAGATCAATAGCCACCCTCCTGAACGGTGGTCAATTAAAGGGGATGTTTAAGAGGCGCCTTCCTCTTCACCCCTCTTGTGGCTGACCTTTGACACACATCACATGACATGCAGAAACGTTTTATGTCTGCCATTGCTCCTGGCCAATGAAAGTCATCAAAGATTCGGTCAGCTGTTTTGCTGGTGCCGAGATGACCCGCCATGAGCGACTCGTGACCCACTGACATGACAGTGTCACGATAACCTGCTGGTACCTCTAACTGAGTGGTCACCTTACCTGTCTTCCCCTTGGTGAACACTCGTACAACAGCCCGCCATTTCACAAGAAATTCTGTCTCACCTCCTCTAACCTCCTGTTTCTCTCCACCTCTTGCCAACTCCCAAGACTTCACGAGCGAAGGGTCTTGTTCCTGCGCTGCCCTAAACTCATCAGGCGACACATCTATGCCTGACTTCCTTGCTGGAACGACTAACGGTTTATCACCCTTCCCTCCTTCTTGCTCCGTGTTTGAACTGCTGCCCCTGTAGCAGTCAACAACTCAGGATCCCCTGGATCCCTTGCCCCTGGAATATTTCCAATGATCAAATCATGGAAGGGGTTTCTCCATCACCAGCGCAGACAACTCGCCTGAGAAGTAAGGGGTACGTACTTCTATCTTAGCAACTGGAAACTCCCTCACAGTGCCATCGATTAGAGTACAGGTCTGGATTTGCCCTGTCAAATCCCCTTTCTCGACCAGCGTTGTTCGTACTACCCCGCATGAACAACCAGTGTCTCGTAACACTTTCACCCTCTGCTGGCCAATCCACCCTTCTTCCACTGGTAACGAACCACTCAGCCTAGTGCCCTCCATCCCTGACACTGACTGCTGTCCAGTGCTAGCCATAGGCTGCACTCCACCCTCTTCAGACTGAATCCCTTTGGTTCCACTGCAGGTCGTTTCCCCTGGCGACCCTTATCCACCTCTTGCAAGGCTGCTGCCTTCTGGAACCTCATGCGACAATCCCTCGCCACATGTCCCTTCTTGTGACAAATGAAACACCTAATGTCCTTGCCCTTCCTTCTGCCCCACCACTGGGTTTGCAGACTTTGCAGAAAACTCTCCTGGTCTCCTTGCACTCTTCTCACCTGTGCCTGGCACCTGTTTCTCCTGCACCTTCGTGCCCAAACGTGCCTCTCTATACACCTCTGCGAACTTCAACAACTCCCCTGCTGTCTCTGGCTGTCTCTCTTTCAAATGTATGGTTAACTCAGGGCCGCAACCTGACAAAATCTGTTCCTTCATAACTAGCTCTTTCAATTCAGCGAACTCCTTCTTCGTACCGCTCAACTCTAACCACTTCTCAAAATAGTGATCTAAACGTGCACCAAACTGAGTGTACGTCTCACCTGCTTGTAAATTTAGCTGAACGAAATTTTCTCCTGAACCCCTCCTCTGTGAGTCAAATCCTTTCATCAACGATTCCTTCACAGCGCCGAAATCAGACTGTTGTTCTGCTGTAACGCAGTGAAAATCTGTAATGCCTTACCCGTCAATAACGCTGACAAAATGACTGCCCACTCTTCTGAAGGCCAACCCTGACTGGTCGCAAACGTTTCGAAACGACTGATGTATGCATCAATCGAATCGGTTCCTTCGGAGAATTTGGGGCAATTTGGTCGGGGGGCGTAACTGCGCACAGAGTCACTGGAAAGTGAACTACCATCCTCGTGGTCTCCCTTTGCATTCTCACTTTCTCTAACTCTAATTGAACCTTTAATCTTTCCGTTTCCTGCGCTTCCTTTAGTCTTTCTGTTTCCTGCGCTTCCCTTAGTCTTTCTGTCTCCTGCTTCATTCTTTCTGTTTCCTGCGTTTCCCTTATTCTTCTGTTTCCTGCGCTTCCTGATTAGCCTGAATCCTTAACCTTCTGTTTCTTCCTTTTCTACCGCGAACACGTCGTCTTTCCGCGCGTTCATCTCTTTCCATCTTTTGTTGGTTTCAACGAATGCACGCAACTCATCTCCTGAGTAACCTAGATCACGAGCGACGCTCACAAGTTGTTCAATAGGGGTGTTCTTTTCTTCCGCCATTATATCTCTTTCTTTTATTTTTTTTGGAACAAGATTTTATTACTACGACAGCCAAACTGGTGGTTACCGACACGAGTGACGTAATAGCACAATCCTATGAATGATAATATAGCTTGGGACAACGTAATTAGTTTTTATAAGACGCCCAGCGCCTGACCCAACTATGAGAGCGAATTATAGGCAATCTGTGCGAAATAAGTACTCTGGGGCTGAAATGCCAAGCCTAGTATTAACTATCTTGGGAACATACAGTAAGACAACCCCTTGTCTTAGGATTACAATACTTGAATCCCACCCAGCTTCCTCTCTGAGAAGTGAACAATTATAATAAATGGGCCAGAATATCCTGGCAGGCTCGCCAATAAATTGTCAACCTCGGTGATGTCGATGGAGGAAGACTAGCGCACAGCCCAAACACACTCACAGCTTGCTTACGATCTCATTCATATATCATGCATTCGTCACATCAAACCACTAGTAAAGTCTATAACTTTACTACACATGTTCATAGAACGAACCATCAATGCATATGGAATCAAACAAAATAAAACATTCTCTCTTTCCTGAACTTCACAAAATCATTGTCTAAAACATCATTAACTAACCCGGTATAAATAGATTTCTACTTTACCTGGCCAGGTGATCTTAACTATTCACGAATCACTGTCTTTTCTTTTCTTTTTTTTTCTTTCTTTTCACTGTCACTTTCACAAGCACGACACAACTGCTGGCACTGGTCTTTGGTCTGCTGGCGCCTGGTCAGGTGAGACTGTTGGCACTGGCGTTGGTCTGTCGATGAAAGTGGCGCTGGCCAAGTATGAGGTCGAACCCCAGTGAAGATAGAACACATGACTATCAACATCGATCTGTTCTCCTTTCTTTCTTCCTGCATTAACGCATTGCACTCTCTCTCTCTCTCTCTCCTTCTAGTCTGCTCTTATCAAATGGACATGGTTGCTTTTTCTTTTCTTTTTTTTCTTCTTTCTTTTCCTCTTCATTAGTTAGCAACTCTCTCCACATCTCTCCTAATTCCTTCCTCTGCAGACTATCTCGTGCTAATGCCCCCACTTGGTTCTCTCCTCTCCTCCCCTCATCTCTCTGCTCTTCTCACCCCAGAGATTACACTCAGACCTCTCTCTCTCTGTCTCTCTGTTCGTTCTCCTCTCGTTCTGCGTTCTCTCACTCTCACATCCTTCTTATTCCGTTCCGATCTGTCCAAAAAGGGCGAGTACCATTGGTCAGTATTTTTACCCCTGATACCCGAAGTTATCTCCCTCTAATTCCATTGGATATTCAAATCATGACAGTCACGCCTACACGCCTTGCTCTCTGTGGTGGTCAACTGGTCATTTAATTGATTAGCTTGATTTTCACCCCCACCACCTACTACCTTCTCCTCTCCCTTTCCGGCTACATCGTAAATTGGCTAGATGAGTCTGGTAGGCGCCAAGACGTCTGATCAGATCTATTGAGACCTGTGGTCCAGCCACTCCGACTGTCTACGTGGAAGATCAGGATCAGCTTACTCGCTGTGCCAAATTGGCCGGATGAGTCCAATCCGGTCGTCGAGACCCGCCTGACCAGACATCGAGGCGTCGGTCAGCCACTTAGTCCGTCCGGCCAGAACAGACCGTCTCCGTGGAACCTCTCCCCTATGCTTAATTGGCTGGATCCGACGCATGGGGCCGTCTGTCTGATGCCCAGAATATTTGAGTTAGAGCTTATGTCCGACTGGGCTGGTGGCGATTGACACGAGTTTGGTTGTGTTTATTTTTGACCGTGACACCATCCTGTCTGACTTCTCTTTCAAACCCATCCTGTCTGACGTCTCTTTCAAACCCATCCTGTCTGACTTCTCTTTCAAACCCATCCTGTCTTGCTCTTCTCTTCCAAACCCATCCTGTCTGACTCTTCTCTTCCAAACCCATCCTGTCTGACTTCTCTTCCAAACCCATCCTGTCTGACTTCTCTTCCAAACCCATCCTGTCTGACTTCTCTTCCAAACCCATCCTGTCTGACTCTTCTCTTCCAAACTCATCCTGTCTGACTCTTCTCTTCCAAATCCATCCTGTCTGACTCTTCTCTTCCAAACCCATCCTGTCTTACCTTTCCTAGTTTACCCTTCTCCTCCAAACCCATCCCGTTTTACTCTTCTCTTCCAAACCCATCCTGTCTTACCCCTCTCTTCCATGCGCATCTTGTCTCACACTTTTCTATTCCCGTTCTTTTTTCCCCGTCGAAGGTACCGCCTTTTTTTCCATTCTGTCTAGAAAATCCCGTGATTATCCATCTTTATTTTGCTTCGAAGTTTTTCTTTTTCTTTTGTTTTTTTTCCCCCTCTCGTAGAAGTTGAAAAAAAAAGGAACGTAATATCTCTCCTTACACTAACCTTTTTTTTCTAAAATGGATTTTAACTATTTTTTTGTAACAGAAATTGGATGCAATTGTTGTAAGAGAGGGAAGGTTGGGGTGGGGAAATAAACGAAATAAGCGAGAGAGAGAGAGAGAGAGAGAGAGAGAGAGAGAGAGAGAGAGAGAGAGAGAGAGAGAGAGAGAGACAGACAGACAGACAGACAGACGACAGACAGACAGACAGACAGACAGACAGAAAGGGACAGAGACACACACACACACAGAAACAATTGAAAAAGAAGGCCTCTGCTTCCGCATCTTTCCATTTATAATAACCCTAATTTTCGATGCAAACGAGGTAAATGCTGTCTTTAGGGTTAGAGGCTAGGAGGGAAATATTTTCTGTTCATTTATTTTTATTTCTTTTACATAATTTTTTTTTAACATTATGAATAATAAAAAACAACAACACTGCTTGTGTTCATTTAGGTTCCTACCTGGTATTTTGTTGGTTTCTTTTATACACATGATCAACAAGAAGAAAAAAAATCACTGCTTGGTCGATACGCACCCACGGACGCATGTGCAGAGCCTCTTTTATATATACATCTCTCCCTGTCCCACCTCCCACCCACTATCCCCTTCCAGGCTTTCACGGCCACGAATGCACGCACGTACTCTTCCCTCCCCCCAACCCCCCCCATCTCCACCCTCACCTTCCACGGCCCTACCACCCCATTCCATCTCTCTCTCTCCCCTCCCCACCCCCTCCAACTTCAACCCACACGCACGCACATACATGGCAGACGGGCAGCGGGAAAAGGTAATCCCATGTCGCGCACCAGGAAGATAACATGGAAGTCGCATCTGTAACTGGGCACTCGCTGTACCACTGGGGGAGCGGGGTGGGTGGGTAGGGGGTAGGCGGGTGGGGGGGGGGGGGGGGGCACCCATAGAGTAGAAGATGAAACAGAATCTGAAATCGTGACAGTGAAAGAACATTTGACCTCTTTTGATCAAGAACGAGGTTGTTTTTTTTCTTTTGGTTTTTCTTTTTATTTCTTCTTCCTTTCCCCCCCCCCCCCTGTCCTCTCTTTCTTTTTCCTCTTTTTTTTTGTTTCCTATTTCGTTTTTTCTTTCGGTCGAAGAAGGAGAAAATTGGCAAGTCAGTTTAACAAAAAGGAGAGGAAGCCAACTTTCAGAGTGTAAGCCCAACGAGTCCCCCAGAATTGTACCTCCGAAAAGAAAGTTTTGAAAGATCTGAGAGTAAGAAAAGAAAGGAAGAAAGAAAGAAGAGAAGAGGAAGAGAAAAGAAAGAAAAAGTCAGAAGGTCTGAACGAAAAAAGGAGAGAAAGGTAAGCTGGAGATAAGGGAAAAAAGAGACAAGGAGGAAAGAAGGAAAGAAAGAAAGAAGGGGGGCTAGGAAGGGAAGAAAAGAATGTACAAGAGAAGGGGACGAAAGAAAGAAAAAACAGAGGGAAAAAACAGGGAAGAAAGAGAAAAGAAAGGAAACAAGGGAAGGAAGAAATGCATAAAGACAGAAATAAACAAGAATTGAACAAAGACAAAAAGAAAGAACGAGGGAAGGAAAGGAAAGGAAGAATGAAGGAAAGCAACGCAGGTGATAAAAGGATAGAAAGGATATGAATTTTTAAAAAAAAGTATGGTAAGGACAAAAAGTGCCAAAAAGAAAACCAAACTTAAAAAGAAGAAATGACATGGAAGGAAGGAGAAGAAAGAAAGAAAGAAAATCAGGATAGAAAAGGAAACAAATCGAAAACAGGATAGAAATTGAAAAAAGAAAACAAAGAATGAAAAGGGAAAGAAAATGAAAAAAGAAAAGAAAGGACAGGAAAAAAGGATAAAGAAAGAAAACGAAGAAAGAATAAAAGAAATGAAGAAAAATAAGGAAAAAAGATAAAGACGAGAAAAACGAAAGGAAATGAATGAATGAATTTTTTAGAAATTGAAAGAAAGTCACAATTCTTTTGAAAAGAGAGGTTTCAGGTTCGGTGAGCGAAATTCAAATCGAGGGGACGCGGATTATTCCCTCTCTGCACGTGTAGAATTTTCAGCCGAAGTGAAGCTTTACAACGCGCTGCTGTCCCCTTCTGTACGTATAGCCTGTTTCAACGTACCACAATAGCAATTTCAAAACGAAGTGACCGAGGGCAGAAAATGAAGCAAAATTTAGAAAGACAGGGGGTTAGTTACGGCCAAGGACATAGACAAAGTACAAGACAAAACACAATGCATTTCGACCTCTTGGGTCTTCTTCAGACAAAAACAAATAACATTTAGGACAGTGAAAACGAAGGACGAGAAACCACTTATCTTCTCATATTCGGCGCAAGATCGAAACAGAGTAGAGTGGAAAAAGATTTGCCAATGAAGGCACGAATAGAACTAGAGGACAAGGTTATCTTAATGTTTGTTTCAAAATATTTGTGCAGACAAGTCGACCTGGTACTTTCACAACAAAGAATTTTGGTTGATTCTCTACCTAACATCAGATGCAACACAAGAAATTGAGAGTTTTTGGTGATTTCAACTGTTCACTGAACACTGACCTACACGTTGATATCCTATAAACCCT
The DNA here is from genome assembly GCA_018398815.1 of Conus ventricosus. Lineage (NCBI taxonomy): Eukaryota > Metazoa > Mollusca > Gastropoda > Neogastropoda > Conidae > Conus > Conus ventricosus. The sequence goes on along the minus strand of CM031599.1, from coordinate 50,097,677 downwards.
GAGACAAGCCAGAAATTAAAGCCGTAAAGGAAGCAGTAAACGCGTTAGCTTCAACTGAT
>CM031599.1:50085118-50092618 GCA_018398815.1 Conus ventricosus | reverse complement strand
CCGTGTGTGAACGCACGCATAACATCTTGCACACACGTAAAATCCAACTTTCGGAAGAGAAGGCCAGTTTGGCCGTTGGTATGGATGACACGTTACACATAGCATGCACCTTCTCCGAAGATGGAGTATGGCTGCCTTAATGGCAGGATAAAAAACGGTCATACACACAAAACTCCACTCCCTTTGTTGAGCAGATGGGATTCATACCTGCCTGTCTATACAGGGAGTGTCCGCAGGAGTATCAGCCTGCGTACGCAGAAGAAGTAGTCCATTCAAGTTCACAAAAAGAATTGATTCTGACCGAACCCACTGTGCCAGATGAAAGCAGAATGGAGCAAATTCATATTTGCAAGACCGACAAATGTGCCAGTCTAACCAGCAGCTTGAGAGAATCTCACTTCTAAGCCAAAGTTCTCGGCAACATAAGAAGTTGAGGCAGGTGGGGTTGTACGCTCATCAACCTATGAGCTCATGAAACAGCTCACGATTTCTGGCAAGGAGAGGACTAGAACCCTAAAGGCAATTGCAAAAGCACATGAAAAGAGTTCCAGCTAAATCTCATCACGAGGAAGAAAGGTCGATGCGATAAGGCCTTAGATTCGCACCTTAGAACATGTATAGGAAAGCGACATGAGTAAGATACCCATCTAAACAGACAACACCTTGAGACGCCCAACTACTCAGACGGTGGAGGTTTGAATGTCGGCAGTGCCAGAATACAATTCTATCAGCAGAAGGCCTTCTTCCTGGAATCGGCCCGGGCCTCTCATAGTGTAAGGAATTAAAGGCCAAAACGTTACCCTCCGCTGTCAACTTCTCCCTAGAGTTTCTTTCTTTTACAGATAAAGGGATCTCATTAATCAGAAATGGAGGTAGATAATAATTTTTCCCTATCTCTCTCTCTCTCTCTCTCTCTCTCTCTCTCTCTCTCACACACACACACACACACACACACACACACACACACACACACACACACACACACACCACACACACACATACAGACACACACACATGCATACAGGTAGAGAGAGAGAGAGAGAGAGAGAGATAGAGAGAGAGAGAGAGAGAGAGAGAGAGAAGAAGAAGAAGAATGAGAGAGAGAGAGAGAGAGAGAGAGAGAGAGAGAGAGAAAGAGAGAGAGAGAGAGAGAGACTATGTACACAAAAGGCGCTAGTCCCTCATGAATGGGGAGGTATACACGAACAATCCATGGAAAAAAGAAATTGTGCACCGGAAATAAAGAGAACAATTTCGATTCCATACCGCTTTAGGGCTAAATTGATTTCTGCCTTATGTAAACATATGGCCGATTGTTTTTACATCTTCTCAGGTAGACTTTATACGTAAATCACAAGTCATGATATCTACGACAGGCAGATGGAGGTGGCTGGTTTTTGAGGCTACCCTGGAAAACACTGCAGACAAAATTGGGCCTTACTTTCACAAGCGTCTCGACTCAACAGATTATTGAATTCAACACATGATATATACTTTGCATGACAGAATTGAAATACGTTGTACATATAGTTTCTGTTTCTTCATGAAGTCATTTGGTTCCGGCGCAGATACATACACAAGTTTCTTCAGGACAAATCAGCAAAGTTTTTTCACAACCTAGCACAGCGTTTTCTAAGCCCTATACTTCAGCACCACACCACTTAACAGGCCGGACTTGAGAATCAAGCAGTGCAAAAAACACCCATACTTTGCTATTCTTGCACGATCTTTACAAGCTGTTGGGGGAATAAACATAACCATGTTGAGCTATAAATGGTCCTCAACGCCTCCATGAAGTAGTACGGTCCGGAGGTCACTACGGTTCACAACATCGGAAAGCTTTCTCAACACCAATGAAAGAAAAATGTCACTAAGTACTTTGCTCCCAACGCACATTCGACATGAACATGGGATGTAGCGCTGAGCAACCACACGATTAAGAATGTTGAGGGCTAGGGGAGGTAGGGGGGAGGGGAGGATGGATGTATTTTGACCATTGGCAGTACCTAGGTATGTATGCTAGTGTTGTATTTGTTATGAAACCGACTCATTTTTGAGAGAGAGAGAGAGAGAGAGAGAGAGAGAGAGAGAGAGAGAGAGAGAGAGAGAGAGAGAGAGAGAGAGAGAGAGAGAAGACAGACAGAGAGACACAGAGACACAGAGACACAGAGAGACAGAGTCAGTCAAAGTAAAGATGTTTTAATGTCAGGCTTCTGGCCCTTAACATGGGAATAATCACACAACAGGAATCACTTAGTTTGAATAGGCTGCATCCGTATGTTTAACGTTTTATAAACTAATTTAGATAACCGTAAAACAATAACTTCGTCTTTATTTGACATGGGTAGGCATAATTTAAACATACATGGCTTAAAGAAGTACTTTGACTGAAAAGAGAGGGGAGAGAGAGAGAGAGAGAGAGAGAGAGAGAGAGAGAGAGAGAGAGAGAGAGAAATCGTTTTAAAAAGAAGTAGAACACCAGATCAAGGTCCGAATACGAGGTGTGAATGTGTGAATGCTAAAGCACATCTCCTTTGACCAAATCAGCACGCCACGTGCCTGCCGCGTTTCCAAAATGTTTACTCACCCCACCCACATCCCCACACACAAACACATAAACACTCCATCCACATCCACTCAGAGAGTTCTTAATATCTATATTGTACACTTCAGAACGTGAACTTAACGCCTGTGCGCGAATTCAAATGGCTATAAAAAAAAAAGAATAGAGGGACAGGCGGGAGAGAGGACGGCAGTTGCAAGGTGGTAGAATGAATTTATCTGGAATCGTCTTCCATAGCTTTTCTATTCTCCGACCCCATCATTGCTACGATGGGAAACATAGAAGCTTCTATTGAATACATTGCTTTTTCAATAGACTGTGTTGGTTTGTGTGTAGAATATACTGGTTTGTCTCGTACTGAAACGAAGAACCGACCATCGCATTCCCTACTATTAGCATGCTGCGCTGGACTTGGGATAAGGAAAAGCTCTTCACTGAGCGCACATAAGGAAATAGGAGATGGTATGGTTTTCATTTACATTTCCAAAGTGCATTGAACTTTTAAAGATGCTGTTTTGCTTTTAAATCTTTCCCCAAAGTGTGATATCACTCGGGCGAAAAGTGTGCGTTGGGAGAAGGACAGAAAGGGGGGGGGGGGGGGGGGGGGGGGGGGATGACAAAGAGAAAGGGGGGGAGAAGGAGGGGGTAGTGGTGAGGGAGGGGGAATCAGATAGAGGTGTAATAGAAGGTGGATGTATTCGCGCGCGCTCGCGTATTTATATTCGTGTGTTTTCATCATAAAGCGTTTTATTACCATAACATTGACTGAAAATCATCTGTATATGGATTAGAGCACAGCTCTCTTAAGATGTAGGTTCCATCCAGTGCTTTCGAATTCCGGGATTCATAAGGGTGAGGGGAGTTTCAGGCACTGCAGGTCGGTCACGAACAGAAGCCCTTCAAGCGGTACCTAGTCCTCCAGGGATATGACGTCAGGCAGCAGCAGTGGCACGAGACTTGTCTTATACGACTATCATCTCAATTCCTTGAGATTAATTTCTGTTTGGGATGGGGGAGGGTAGAGAGATGAAGGAGTGTGTGAGGAGAGACTAGTGGCTTTGGAAGGTTTATAGAGATCAAAGGAGAGTGGGTCGGTGGGGGGTGGGGGTGGCGGGGGTGGCGGGGGGGGGGGGGGGGGGACTTTAGGGCAGAGAGGGTCGGAGCGGATGAGATGGATACAACTAGCTCAGCGCTTTTCTCTGTCCCGTTTCTGCAAGTCTCTCTGTACAAGTTAATAACGAAGTGAGTAATTGTCTCACTTGAGATGCTACCGCTCTAAAGCGTTCAAAAGATTGTGAAACTTAGCAGAAATTCAACATTACAAGCCAGATTCAAACAGTAGGTCATTATTTCAGATACATTTCCATAAAATGTCTTCCGTTCATCTACTGAAGGTGCAGGACATTTGTGGACAAAATTGATAACGCACGATAGAGTCCTCCTCCCTGTCTTACTGTGACAGCGTTATCGTTGCATCAAAATAATCGCCGTTCGTAAACTGAAATGTTAACTGAGTAATCTATCAGCAGAAATTTAACTTTAAAAAAAGTTTCTCATTCCAATGTTAAATATTAGTGACAACACCATTGCATGCATTCTAAAAGAGCAAAATGATGATTATACGCGTGACAGCATTGTCAGACAACAGAAGATATTTAAGAAATCAATGTAAACTGCAGCTGCAAAGATTGCAGCAGCAACCCGTCTTGTGCAGCAACGGCAACAAAGAACAACAGCAGTAGCAATTACAACATCATACTTATCAACATCAACAGTGTCAAAAACAGGACCCTCAGAACATCATTCAAACGTGATCAACGGATTGAGCCTGTCAGTGTCTCCAACATGTTAGATGTACATTGACACAAACCTATTCTTGGTGGTCACACGAACGAACAGGGTACGTTTCCGAAATCTTGTTCAGACGTATGACAGTTTAAAGACGGACGTCAATGACAATCTTGTAAGCTGTCAGTTACAATTTTACGAGACGGTGTCAAGAAAAACATACATGGTTAACTCAAACGCTATGGAGAAGTCATTGACTCGACTGAAATTCTAAAGAAATTTAAAAAAAAGAGAAAAACCTTTTTGGAGCTTTTTCATCTTTTGTGTTGTCAAATGGCATTACTTCTGGCCCACTACCTCCACCTTTCTTCCTGGTAGTTCCTGGTAGTATATCCCGACATCAATCACACCCGAGAGATACAGACACCGGCAAAATCGGTCAGGATAGTTGAACAACACTCTCAGAGAAGCAACTCTTAAGAGGATGCAATCCGATTGTGAGGGTTCCAGCTCCCATTTGCTCTCGAAGCACACTTGGCGACCCTTCAGGAGCCGCTCCGGATCAAAGTATTCTAGCAATGTGTGCCTCTGATGGGAATCAAACCCTCGACCGCCCGCCGACTCGCAACCAGCAACACTAACCAATTCACAACGCAGCTGATCTGTTTCAACACACACCACACACCCCACACACACACACACACACACACACACACACACACACACACACACACACGAAAAAAAACGACAAAAAATGCTTGTTGCTTTTATATCTTACAACTTAAATAAGTATTTACAAAAACCTGCAGCAGACTCAGCAATGGAAGATCGTACTTCATGAGTAAATATTGTAACAAACCAACGGGGGAAAAGGGAAAAGAGAAAAAAAAAGAAACAAAGAAAGAAAGAAAGAAAGAAAAAACGCGTAAAAAAGCATAATAAATATAAACAGAAAAAAAAGAGTTTTAACTCACAGAAGTCCGCCAAGATAGTCAGGAACAACCCTGGCATCGGTCGCCAAGCATCAGCAACGTGCGTCCGAGTCAGTCAGTCCGCCACAAAGCCATCCAACGACCCGTCTGTCTCTCTCTCCCTCTCTCTGGTCAGGTCCCGCGTCCCCGGCATCGGCGAGTGGCTGTGGTGTGCGCCGTTTGGATTTGTGACGGCAGCGAAAGTGTGGCCTCTGCCCACACAAAGCCTATCGCTTCCAAAGTGTCTTCCCCGCCCCCCCCCCCCCCCCCCCCCCCCCACACACACACCAACCCCCTCCTCATACCCCCTTTCCCGTCCCCCAACCCCCCCTCCCCCCCTCCCCCCTCCCCCGCTGTTTCCCAGTAAACCAACCGGTAGCCTGCTGTGTTTATATATTTATTTATCTTTCTTTCGTTTTCTTCCTCGTCAGCCCTTCCATCACCTACTTTACGTGACCCTTCGCTCCCCCTACCCGCTTCAACAAAAGTAAAGGACAATTATGAAAATTCGTACTTTTTTTTCTCTAAAGACAAGTATGAAAATTCGTACACTTTTTCCTCTAAAACTGTATTACACCTTTAACATTGGTGAGATGATGGCAGCCCAAAGGATGACAGCCCCTGTCAGCTGTATTTGAATCACGAGACGAAAACTACACTGTTTTTGAAAGTGATGATTTGAACTAAATTTCATTCTTTGATATCTGTCAATAGCATTTTTTTTTCTAGCGAACTGCCCTGTGAAACGTGTTTTTCTGGGACAGCGTGATTGTTTTGCCATGAATTGTATCCGGTCACTTGTCTTGGAAATATGTTGCTCGGTAAAAATAGGTCACGTTTTTACGTGCACCAACGACGAAAACAATGATTTGGGTACCTATCGGTTTTTTTAACCTTTGTTGTAGATTCTGTATAGTCATCCTAGGCGCATTTATAGCACTGAAGAGCAGATAATTATGCTCTGTCTTGTTTATTTCTAAGTTGGCCGAACTTTTAACAACATGAGACATAAGACACGTCTGTTGGTAATGTAATACAGCTCAGCAGATCTTCGTTATCTTTAACAGGATTGCTTAGGGGGGGGGGGGGGGGGGGGGTATAGGGGGAATGGGGGGTGGTAATGTCTGGTGGTTATTCACGTTTGGAGAACTACGAGCAAAACCAACACAGGCGAGAAGTAAGAGGGTATCTTCACTGTGCAGCGATGGCGTAGAGCGCGCAGGGTTGATTTCTCCTCATAGGCTGTTGCTTTCACTGTCATAATTTAGTGGCCTGGTGGCCTGGTGGACGGCTTGTAGACTATGTCCTGGGAATGTCAAAATCCTGAAATTCGGTTCGAGTCGTAGGTGAATCGGACTGTTTCTCTAACCACGATTCAACTTCGGGTGATGATCTGAAAAACTCCATAAACCAAGATTCCGATGCTAGCAAGCGTTTAATGCACACTGAAGAACCCAAACAGTGAGATCTGTTTCTGAGAAAAACAGCAGACAAAACAGCATTTTGAAAGATAAACAAAGGCTTACACGGGGACAAAACAGCTTTAAATATGCTGCAAAAAAAAGAGGACATGAAGCGATGAAGGAGTTCCTGTCGCCATGACTAACATTTGCACAAAAGGGGGTTTAAGGTGGCCGGAAACCTGCCGTTCTTACAGAAACCCCTTCATTACTCTCTCCTGCAATGCACTTCAGCAGCTTTCATCAGGCGTCAGTGAGGTTACTAAACTTTTACTTCGCTGTCTTTTCACAATGATTGACTAGTGTTTAGAACAGTTCCGTTAACACTAAACAAAACAAAAAAATTAAAAAAAGACACCCAGTCCCGAGCTCCTTTTTGTTTATTACACAAGCCTTCTCACTTTTCACAAACTATCGCCATTTCGTCTCTTGCCCATTGACATGTTGTTGTTATGCATATATGACTAGCGTTTAGCTCTAAACAATGAGAAAACAAAAAAAATAGACGCTTTGTCACAGTCGTCTGTATACTTTTCACAATTTGTTGGTCTCATAGAGGGAGTACTCCCACACCGTTCATTTTGCCCATGCCCTATGCAGCTGTACTCAAGACCGTCCTGTCGTAGCACCAGAAGCGGCTGTTGCCAGGGCGCGATCAATATGAAGTCACCACGAGGCAATCGTCCAGAGGAGACGCCACGCTGCCGTCAAGTCACTT
>CM031599.1:50052618-50075118 GCA_018398815.1 Conus ventricosus | reverse complement strand
AACTGTTGCTCAGTATTGAACTCGTTTTAGATTGAAGAGTTCTCGCCTGTTGAGAATTTTGTTAACAGAATCTAAACAAATATCAAATCGTTGATTTTAATTAGTGCTCAGTTCTTAGGCTTGAAATAAAAGCAATACCACCTTTAGCCAGAGGCTGCTAAAGACTTTTTGTCTTTCAACGTCAGTAACGAAACAAATATTCTTAGCTCCAGGCTACGTGTACTCAAGAACACTCCTCAACTTTGCAGCCAATTAGAAATTTATTCAAACGAATAACTGAAAAATGGAAAATCCACAAGTATTCCAGATAATCTACATGCCTCTGTTGGAGCATAGCTAAGTCTCGTTTGACACTGATTAGGTTTTCTCTCTCTCTCTCTCTCTCTCTCTCTCTCTCTCTCTCTCTCTCTCTCTCTCTCTCTCTCTCTCTCTCTCTCACACACACACACACACACACTCACACACCTCCCCCCCTCTTTCTCTGTCACACACTCACGCCCGCACACACACACACACACACACCACACACCACATACACGTACACACATCTACCCGCCCACAAACACCCACGTACACCCCCCATCAAAACACACACACACACACACACACACACACACACACACACACACACACACACACACACACACACACACACACACACACACACACACAACCATCCTCTTAAGCAGAAAAATAAACAAACAAACAAAAAATATTGACAGCATGAGTTGATCATCTTGATTTCCATACGGGTGCCACGAATTTGGATTTGTAATCCTGATTTAAATGTATAAAATCGTTTTCTCTAAGGAACGTTTTTTACTTTTTTGTTTACGACAGGATGTCAAGCTATTCTTATGGAATTACGTTTTATGTGGGCCACTGAAATTTTGTACCGTCCTCTTCTTGCATTGACTTGAAACCTGTGCCGAAGAGCCAGCAAATTTGGATTTCCAATGCAAGCAGAGATTTCTTGGCATTAGGAATAAAACAGTCAAGACACAACATTATCTTTTGATGAAATGGAGAAGACTTCTCTGGGTCCCATCATACTGTGGGATCCACTAAAATGGAATAAGTACCTTGAAACTGGAATGACTGCAGGCAGAAGTTGCAGTAAGGGACAGATGTTTTCCAAGACCATAAAACAAATCGAAGGAACAAATGAGAATGTAGAGGCAACGCGTTTCGACGACTTGGGTCTTCCATAAGCGTGACAATTAAGCATGAATCCTTCTTTCTCCCGCTACAAAGCAAAGAAATAGTTTCAGGTGAGCTAGGTGTTGTTCAGCTGGAGAGTAGCATGTGTGATGGGAATGATCTTGTTTTAGCTACTGTGTATATTCTGCAGTGGGGAGGACGGGAAAAAAGACACCGCGATAGGAGGGCTAGAAAACACGTGAGTTTGGAGGTGGATGATGGTGGTGACTGTGGTGATAAATTATGCACGAAATGGTAAACCTATTATTACTTTTATTAACATTTACTAGAAAAGGAAAGTCCGTACGCTTGTACATGAGTAATGTATCAATGAGAGTAACAATACATGCGTAGATGAACAGACAAACACACAAAATGAACCAGTTTGTAAGTGTGTCCATGAATACATAAAATAGGATTACAATCGTAATAATGGGAACTGAATGAATAGGTAAAGGTAAAAAGTAGAGGAATAAGATTTAGAAATAGAATCTGATTAAATGGTACGGAATAAATCAGGGAAAAATCTAAACTGTGAAATAAGTCAATCATCGGACAAACCGAAAAAAAAGAGCATAGCACACACATTACCCGCCCATCAGTCCCCTTCCCTGTCCTTCGTGACGTTCACTCCTTTCCTGTAATTTTGTCCAGCTATGCAATTGTTTCACTCAGCTATTTCATCGCTTACGTTTCCTCTCTATGCGTGTAAATTTGAGTACAATTTTTCTTCTCTTCTTTAAAATGTTTATTCATCTGCATAATTATGACCACAGTACGCAGGCTGATACTCCTGCGGACACTGCCTGTATAGACAGGCAGTTGGGTTTTGTGTGTATGACCGTTTTTTATCCCGCCATTAAGGCAGCCATACTCCATCTTCGGGGAAGGTGCATGCTATGTGTAACGTGTCATCCATACCAACGGCCAAACTGGCCTTCTCTTCCGAAAGTTGGTGATGGGATTTTACGTGTGTGCAAGATGTTGTGCGTGCGTTCACACGGAACCTCGGTTTATAGCCTCATTCGAAGAACTGTATGGGGAATGGAGTCAGAACCAATGTTAACTCCGAAGGAAAATTCCCCCTGTACCGAAATTCCAACCCGCAACCCCAGGATCACGAGTCCGGCGCTGTACCAATTGAGCTATTCCGGCCCCCATCACAGTGTTAACCCCTCGTTTTGTTCGCTGTCCTATCTTCTGTGCCGAATGAGTGGCATTGCACCAAACGCTGCTTATTCCAACTTCCCGTCCACAGGCACAGCCTGGATCAACTCGCCACAAACCCCGGCACTGGCAATCTCCAAGGAGCAGTCAATGTCTAGTCATCATGCTGCAACCCACCACAGGAGACACTGCTCTGTTGTCGAGTCATTTCAGTGGTGTTCAGTGATGCCTGGTCTGATCCAGCATATGCAGGACACCACCTACTAAATCTCTGCTACTAACAACGGTAATTATTTTGTCGCGGGGCCGGGGTGAGCGTGCCCTTCCTCTGGAAGGCGCCAATATGTCCGTCCAACGACAAGTCGCTATGAATTTGCTAATGTTGATGACCCAAACAGAATCCAACCAAGGTCATAGACTTGGACATGCAATCGAAAGTGAGGTCACATGAGAGCAGGACAGAATTCGAGACATTTGTTTTTAGGCTGATCGCTGACGATGAGGTTCATGATGTTACAAATGTCCATTCTGGTCTGAGACTGCATGACAGGGCTTTACCTTTGGTTACTTTCACAACGTATTCTGGCGTCAGTCAAGCCCCAAGGGACACCACCACCTGTAGCGTTGGTCAGGATATTTGAGCAGCTCTCTCTGAGACACATCCACTGAATGAATGAAAATCGACTGTGTTGTCTCAGTCTTCTTCCCAGTTGAGCCCACAGCCAGTTCAGCTCTGGATTGGAGCCAGTCAGAGCAGAATAATCCCACAGATAAATGGATATGATGTGAATAGAACCCATGGCCTCCCTCATGTCCTGCTGTCATGGTCACATAAGTTTCGATTGCCACTATCCTTTGGTCTGGGTCAACGGTATCGACAAATTCATGTCTTTATTTAGACTGTCTTTGAATGCACATGGAGACGCTCCCTGGAGAGAGAGAGAGAGAGAGAGAGAGAGAGAGAGAGAGAGAGAGAGAGAGAGAGAGAGAGAGAGAGAGAGAGAGAGAGAGAGGAGAGAGAGAGAGAGAGAGAGAGAGAGAGAGAGAGAGAGAGAGAGAGAGAGAGAGAGAGATCACTCACGCTGGTTCCACGACTGAGCAATTATAGTCGTCAGAAATTCTGCAGTGGGTGGTATTGTGAGTATGTTGGCTTAGGACAAACACCACGAACTACAACCAAAGACACTCGGCAGCAGTGCAGTGTCTCCTCTGGTGGGTTGCCTCACGAAGTCTTCACTGCTCCTTACAGACTGCCAGTGCTATGGCTACGGCAGGACAAATCAGGGTATAAATGCTGGTGTGAACGCATGGTTGCAATGCCACTGAGGTGGCATGGAAAAAGAGACAGATAAAAAGTTGTTATGGTGATGGTAATGGTTAGTACGTGTGTGTGTGTGTGTGTGTGTGTGTGTGTGTGTGTGTGTGTGTGTGTGTGTGTGTGTGTGTGTGTGTGTGTGTGTGTGAATCTTGTGTTTGTGCACGTGCGTGTGTTGTGAGTATAAACGTGTGTGTGTGTGTGTGTGTGTGTGTGTGTGTGTGTGTGTGACAGAGATCATGCGCATGCGTGTGCATGCGTGCATGCATATGTGCATACATGTGTGTGCACGCACGCGTGTGTGTGTGTGCCTGTGTGTGCCTCTGTGTGTGTGTGTGTGTGTGTGTGTGTGTGTGTGTGTGTGTGTGTGTGTGTGTGTGTGTGTGTGTGTGTGTGTGTGCGTGCGCGCCCCTGTGTGTGTGTGTGTGTGTGTGTGTGTGTGTGTGTGTGTGTGTGTGTGTGTGCGCGCGCCTGTGTGTGTGTGCGCGCGCGCGCGCGCGCGCGTGTATGTGTGTGTGTGTGTGTGTGTGTGTGTGTGTGTGTGTGTGTGTTTGTGTGTGTGTGTGTGTGTGTGTGTGTGTGGTGTGTGTGTGTGTGTGTGTGTGTGTGTGTGTGAGTGAGTACACTTATGGTTTGTACCACGTGAATGTTGATCTTTGTTAGTTTGTTTTATTCACTGTTGTGCTTCCCCCCAATTCCCCCCACCCCCCCACCCCGCCATCCCCCTCCCCCACCTTCCTAATCCTGCTTTCCGCAATGAATATGTGATGGATATGTGCAATAGGTTGATCCTGGATATTCCCCTTCTTCCTCTCCAGATTTTCTTCTGTGTTGTAAAATATCCATTACCATAATATTTAATTTGAAAGAGTCCATTGACCATCAATCAGCATAGCAACAGCTATTGGAGATAATCCAAATCCTCACTGTTGCAAAACAAAAACAAAATACATTTTAAAAAAATTAACGAAGTAGGACTCAAAGGCCTGATGTCAAATACTCATCAACGAAATAAAAAGTTGACTCAACCACTGCCTGTTTAGAACATCTCCACAGACACATCAACACCTGTCTGATATGATGCAAGTCAAAAGCGTCATTGTACAGACAGGAACAAAGAGCGCTGAAAAGCCGGAAGAGGGCCTTGAGGACAAAAAGGAAACCCCATGTCGAACCGAGTGAGTATCAGAAAGCCTTCCATTATATGCAACGCCATCACGCAACGTGCACAATCGATAATTTCAGCACAGTCGAAACATTTCGAGAAAAACAAGTTTGCGTAAATAAACCCCCTTAACCAGGTTCCAATGCTAGAACGAATTCATTACATACATAAAGAAAAGGAAAAGGCACTGCTTGTCAACGTGAAGAAGGAGAATTTAGATTAGGGCTGTTCTCTCCATACTTCTCTTTCCCCCAAAACATTTACCTGCTGGGTTAGGACTGATTGATTGATTTAAGCGGAATGTTTGTCACTTGAAACTCTTGTTGATATCTGGAGGACAGTGGTAATAATGAATCTAGAAACAAGGCATAACTAGTTTTGCCATTCACAATTGTAGGCTGACAGCATTAACAATCCATGTTGGAATTAAGGCATTCGTTTCTTGAAAACTGTCCTCTGCATTTTTTCAAACAAGAAGAAGAACAACAACAGCACAGAGAGAGAGAGAGAGAGAGAGAGAGAGAGAGAGAGAGAGAAGAGAGAGAGAGAGACAGACAGACAGACATACAGAGAGAGAGACAGAGAGAGACAGAGAGACAGAGACAGAGACATAGACAGAGAGAGAGAGAGAGACAGACAGACAGACAGACAGAAAGAGAGAGAGAGAGAGAGAGAGAGAGAGAGAGAGAGAGAGAGAGAGAGAGAGAGAGAGAGAGACAGATACAGAGAGACAGAGAAAACGTATTTTTTGAAAATCACAGAGGATTTCGAGAAACGATATGTGAACCACTAACCACGTTGTAAACCTTTTCAATCATAAAAACAATCCCCTCGGTTCAAAGTATTCTGGAAACATAATATGGTCTCAGAAAACATTATCTTAGTACTTGCCATGCAAAACTGATGTACATGTTGAACAAAAACACTGGAAATTGCTGGCTTCTCTTTCAATGCTTTGAATGTTTTTGTCTGACTGTTCTTTATGAGCAAGAGTGGGCCAGGTCTGATCCTCATCTACATAGCTTAATACAGGAATCCTAAAAAGTTGCACAACTGACCCATTGTTAATCATTATTCTTATTTGTTAACATCTCAAGGGAACGCGAAAAGATATATGTCTCACATAATATGCAAAAGGATATTACCATTTTCATAAAATGCCAAAAACAAGAAGAAACTTGCCAGTCCTTAATGCATAAAAAAGTAAGAAAGTGGCTTGGGCTTTTGATAGAGACACCTCGTTAATAATGAATCTAAATAATAATCTAAATATCTAAGCTGCCCACTCAGACTGTTCCATATCTTTTGATCTCCCTTGTATCCTTGAATGATCCTCAAGCATAGGCTCAAAGATTATCCCCTACGTTTTATACTGTTTGAATAATGCTCTTAATTTTTCAGCAACTTTTTTTCCTCTCCCCACTTTCGTATTGTTCCATTTACTACCCTTCGCTGGCTGCTTTGGGGGTGCTGTTGGATTCTTTTCTGAACCCTTGGTGGTGAGAACACCACAGAATTATGGACTGTGGTGTGTATCTATTTGACACCAAGAGCACAGACACAATCAGCCGTGTCTTCCTGATGAGTCCGATCCGAAAGGCCTAGGAGCAGGCAATACAAATAAATGTGCCTTCGAGAGGGATTACGATGGTTCCCTCAGGCAGCTCGTGAAGGGCTTCTCATAGTTATAATATATTCCCCCATTTTCTTCATCTTAAATTTTTTTTTTAAAGTTCAAATCTTTGCCAGGTCATTACTATAACGACTGAAGAATTGTTAACCTGCGCTTGTTTTCCCCCACTACTTAATTGTTCAGCATTCTAATAATCTAAATATCAAAGCTCCTTTTAGAATAAGAAAGCGAAACCTCACAATATTCATAGAACGTGAAGTGTTGGAGAGTCCATTTGACTCAGAACCTAAACTGGCGATTTTACCCCCAAACAACAGAGTGAGAATAGAGTACGTCAAACTATTACTCCTGGCCTATGACAGATGTGATTCAAGATGGCAAGATGAAACCTTTGCCGGTGACAAAGTTAAGGCGTATTGTTTAGAGTTTGAGAGAAAGAGCGCCAAACAAGGCTGGAGCCTGAAAGGAGGAAGTGCAATGAAATCACCCGGCACAAAAAGTGTTGAAATGTATTCAATTTTCGTATGTGAAAAGGTTTATGTTACAAAATAGGGGAAAAACATCACTGGCCGTGACCACAAAGAGCACGTGCTGTTTGCTGAACTACATCTAAAAGAGTACCAGACGAAACATGGACAGAAGAAGGACCAAGCTTCTACAGCGCACCTACGCACGAGTCAAAAGTCGTACCTGGCGGAGGAGAACATTGCACCGTTGCCTCACCCTCCAGGCTCCCAGGTCTTGCCTCCCAATGGCCTTTACTTCCCTGTTTCCCCACTGGAAGAAATCTCTTGCAGGTCTTCAATTCTGCACCTGGGCTGCCCTCACAATGAAACATGTTCTTTTAGAGTGTTGGGACTTGCATGATGTGAGACACAAACATTTTACAGCAGATTCCATGAAAACCTTGTCCAGGGACGTTCCGCCTGGCGCGATCTTTGAGTTCTTGAAAGAGATTAACATTTTTCATCGGATCTGAGGTTTTACATTGGAAAGTTGTTGTTTTTTAAAACAAACTTTCGGATGGGTTTTTAGAAGATGTATCTTAAGGAATTGCGTGAATAAATGACTTGTGAGTTGATTTTAACGTGGTGACAGCCCTGATATGGCCCTTTGCGGTCGGTTGGGCTATAAACAACATTATCTTATCTGATCCTGCCCTCAGAGCTGGTATTTTCCACTGGTTCCAGAAAAGGCTTCAGAGGAGCGTTTCAATTCCTTTGCAGGATAGAAGGACGTACGCAGAAGGAAGCGCAGGGAGAATGCTTTAAAGCTGTTGTGAAACAGACTCGCTTGTGTTAAAAGCAAACCGATGCACAGTACTGTAACAGAGTGAACAGCTGTCGCCTATTAGAAATCTGGTAACGTCAGGAGGACAAATACTAATTCGTTGACTGTAATCAGTGTTCTGTTATGGGGATAGGATTTAGAAGCAATACTACAGTTAGCCAGAAGCTAGTCTGACTGAAGTTTAGCCCTATACAAATATTTAATAGAAACTGCGGTTTATGAATAGTAAAGTTAGTAAACCAGCTCTTGGTATTTCAGTATGCAATAATACGTCAAAGTCATACAAAGAAGCTGTATCCGTGAGTTCAGCGTAAGCAGTAAATAACCGTGTACGTTAGTAAATGACTTTCTTCTTTTAAACTCAGTAACGAACTAAATATTCTTAGATCTAGACTAGCTTTACCCGAAAAAAGGTCCTCAGCTCTGCAGCCAATTAGAAGGTGTTAAAATGAATAACTGAAAGATGAAACATCTGTATCTATTTCATCTAATCTACGAACTTCAGGAGCATAGATGTCTCCTTTGACAGCGACTCACACACACACACACACGCACACACACACACACACACACACACACACACACACACACACACACACACACACACACACACACACACACACACACACACGTACTCATGATCGTCTAATATCACTTTTAGTGAACAGACGTTAAACAGAATAACAACAATAACAACAACGTACTCATGCACGCACACCACACAGACACAGACACACAGACACAGAAACAGACACACACACACACACACACACACACACACACACCACACACACACACACACAAAACACACACACAAAACACACACACACACACACACACACACACACACACACACACACACACACACACACACAACACACACAATACACCCGCCCACAACACCAACCCACCCACACGCCCACCGTTCCCATTCCCTACTATCCCCCCCCCCCCACACACACGCCATCTTTTAACAGGTAAAAAAAACCCATACTAATAGAAACAAGTTCTGATCCTCTTAATGTCCATACGAGTGCCTCGGATTTAGATTTTTGAAACCTCATTTAAATGAACAAAATCGTTTTATCTTAGAAATGTTTTTATTTCTGTTTACGGCAGAATGTTAAGCTATTCTTATGCATAACGTTTTGTGTGTGACGGTGCCACTGAAAATTTGCTCGTTCCTATTCGTACATTGACTTTAAACCTGTTCCGAAGAGCCAGCAATTTTGGAAATCTAGTGCCAGAAGAGACCTTTTGGTATTAGGAATAAAATAGTCAAGACACAACAGCATCTTATAATGAACTGAAGCAGACTTTTGCTGGTTCCCATTGCACTATGGACTCCACTACACCGGAATAAGTGGTTTGAAACTGGAATGACTGCAAGCAGAAATTTTAGAAAGAGAACTCTGTTTTACTAGACCATAAAATGAATCGAACGAACAATTGACAATGCAGAGGCAACGCGTTTCAATTACATGGGTTTTCCATGGAGCGTGACACTTAAGCTTCCCTCTGCTCGCCTGAAAAATTCAGGCCAACGATCTTTCTCTTACCTGGCACCTGCTCTGTGGAATGGCCTGCCTTCTTTTCTACGTAACACGGACATTTTAAAAGACTTTTAAAACCTCCATAAAGACCCATCTTTCCCCCCCCCCCCCCCCCCCCCGGACTGATTAACGATATCCACTTATCTCTGTGCACGAGTCTGCTTGTTTTGACGCGCTCGTGTGTCTGTCTACATGTGTGTTTGTGTTTTGTTTTTCGTGTGTGTGTGTGTGTGTGTGTGTGTGTGTGTGTGTGTGTGTGTGTGTGTGTGTGTGTGTGTGTGTGTGTGTGCTTTGAGTTAGAATTAGTATTTTATCATGTTTCTGTAATATGCGCTTTGGCTCTCGCGAGGTAAAGTGCTCTATAAATATCCTTTTACATTACATTAAGCGTCAATTCTTCTCCCTCCCAACATAGAACAAATAGCAAAGAAATAGTTCAGCTGAGCTTGGAGGCGTTATTGTTTAGCCGGAGAGCAGCATTTGTGATGGGAATGACCTTGTCTTAGCTACTGTGAATATTCTGCTGCGGGGAGGACGGGAGCGAAGTATGCAGAGAAATGAGGGCTAGAAAAAAGTGTGCGTTTGGAGATGGGTGGCGGTGACGGCGAATAATGCTTGTAATGGTTATGCTCTTACTACTTTTACTCACGTTTAATATGAAAAGAAGATTTGCACATGCGTACATTAGTAAATGTATTCATGGACGTAAAGATAAATGCGAGGATAAAGAAGTAAACAAAGAAATCAACCGATGAATAGGTGAGTTTATGAATAAACAAAGCAGAATTTCCATTGTGATACTGGGAACTGAATGAATATATAAAGATGAAAAGTATAGTAAGAAGACTTAGAGCAGAAGTAAATTTGTGGAATAAACTAAGGGAACAACTAAGTTGCAAAATAACTCAAGTATCAGACACATTGAAAAAAGGGAAGCATTGCACACATATCAACCCCCTTCCCATCATTTTCTTTCTCTGCTCTCCAATGCATTCATTCCTTTGTTTTAATTTTGTGTAATTATTCACCGGGTTACTCAGCTATTTGGTCGCGTAGGTGTCCTTTTTTCTCTGTGTACATTTCATTACTGTGATTTTTTCCTCCCTTGAAACAGTTATCAAATTATTCATATTTACAGTTTTAATTTTTATTGCTGTCCCATCAATGGCATTGCACCCACGCCGCTCATTCCCACTCCTCGCCCATAGCCACAGCCCGGCCCGACCCGCCACAATCCCAGGCACCGGCAATCCACAGTGAGCAGTTAGTGTCAAGTCGTTATGAGGCAACTCACCTGAGGAGATACTGCGCTCCTGCCGAGTGACAGTATGTAGTGTTCAGTGGTGCCTATCTGATTCAGCATATGCAAGAGAGCACCCACTGCTGACGACAGTAAGTGCTTAGTCGCGGAACCGGCGTGAGTGAGCGGTCTTTCTGGAGTGAGCTGCCACGTCTGTCTAGCAATAGTTCCCATGAATTAACCGATACCACTGACCCCGGCAGAATCAGACCAAGGCCATTAGAAGTGGACATGTATTGGGAACTGAGGCCACCACGCAAGCGGGGCATAAAGGGCCACATAATTTGGGATTTTTTATGCTGATAGATGAGGATGAGGACGATCAAGGCGATGCTACGGATTTCCATTTTGGTCTGAGACAGTATGACTGGGCTGTACTCCACGCTTACTTTCATAGCAAATCCCGGCGTCAACCAGGCCCGAGAGAAACAGGTACCTGCGTTGTTGGTTAATACACCCAGAGACGCATCCAGTAAGTGTATGAAACTCGACTGTGTTGTCCGAGAATATTTTCAGCTGAGCCCATAGCAAACTGAACTCTGGGTAGGAGCCTCATAAATGGCTCTGAACGGAATGGAAACCACAACCTCACAGCCGGGAGTCCGCGACGCTACCCACTTCGACACGGCGGCCGGTATTTGAACCCTATTCTATAAGATTATATTTCTGCATTTATTGATGCATTCATTTTCTTCTTTACTTGCCGATTTTAACTTAACATTCAAATTAAGATTCATTTACTTCTTCCGTTAAGTTCTTTACAAAGGTGTCTCTGCAAATTTCTCCTTATACTGATATTTATTACCAGCAGTTGTATTCCTAATTGTTTTCCCAGCCATGTGGGCATTTGAGGCAACGGAATGGTTGATCAACTTGCCAAGAGTGCCACAACGGAAAAGTTGAGCAGATTGTCTATCCCTCACACTGATCTGAAACCCGAAACCCATGCTTATATTAAAGACCTCTGGTAAGAGGAATGGAGCTCGCAGATGGATAACAAACTATTTACTGAAAGAGTTTTTACCATTTCCCAGGTGGCCGTAAAGAAGAAACTGTTTTGTGCTGTTTGCATACAGGCCACACGTTTTACACTCATTCTTATCTTTTAAAAGGAGAAGAAGATCCGTGGTGCATTCCATGTCATGTACCACCCACAGTGAAACATATCCTTTTGAGTGTTGGGACTTACGTGAAACATAAACACTTTACAGCAGACTCCATGAAAACCCTGTTCAGAGATGTCCCACCTGATGTGATCTTTGAATTTCTGAGGGAGATTAACATTTTTCATCTGATCTAAGATTTTACGGAGGAAAGATCTTTAACAACATTTCCGGTGGTTGTTTGGAAGATGAGTTTTGAAGAGTTGTGTGATTCTTTTTTTTAATGACTTGTGTGTTAACAACGCGGTGACAGCCCTGGTATGGTCCTTTGTGGTCGGCTGGGCCATAAGCACCATTACTATTACTATTATCCTAGGTGTTTTATCATTACTTTTATTATTCCCCCTCCGCCTCCCCTCTCACCCCCTCTGGCTGATCTCAAGCGTGCACGGATGTTTCCGTTGGACGCACACTGCATCTCATCTTACGTGGAATTGTTGAAAGCGCAGTGTCACCATACTTCAGTCCCCTTAGGGGCGTGGGCTACATGCTTCCAACTGAATTGAGAACTCGCGTGTGCGCGCTCGCCTAGCCAGGTGATGTAAAAACAAAATGTAAAAAACGAAACGAAAAATAAAAGCAGCACCTTTAACAACCAAACAAAGCAGAGAGTATGCTGCGTGCTCTTAAATAGGGTGAGTGGGTGGGCTTTGTTTGTAACACACCGGATCTTCCATTAATTTTCTCTCTCTCTCTCTCTCTCTCTCTCTCTCTCTCTCTCTCTCTCTCTCTCTCTCTCCACACACACACACACACGCACGCACGCACGCACGCACGCACACACGCACGTACGCACACACACACACACACACACACACACACACACACACACACACACACACACACACACACACACACACACACACACACTCATGTACCCATTCCCCTCTCTCCCCGGCTGACAGCACAGCGTAGGAAGTTAAAGCCAAGCTGGGAACGAACGTCTGCTACATAGATGTCATCTTTCAGGGAAAAGGGTTCCTCCACTTCCAGGCCGCCACTTGCAAGAAGGGGGGAATTACGAAGCAGGGCGGGGTGGGGGTGGGGAGGGGGAACGGGTGCAGAGGTTCTGATCCACCACTATGCCTTTCTTCACCACTTCCAGCTGCGATTTGAAAAAAAAATATCCAAAGCACATTAAAAGCGTTGTCCGCTTAGACAAAAAAAGTTTAAACGTCATAGGATGCCGCAACAACAATAAGCATTGTAGCGCCGGTGTCGTATATAATACTGTCGCTCATAAAATCGTGTCGCAGCGACAGTATTTCCCGGAAATACTGCATTTTATGGACAGCTACAATATTCTATGGGACATTTTTCGTGAAAAGTTGTCGCGCGACATTTTTTTTCCAGCAATTATTGTCGCTGCAACAATATTTCACGTGAAATGCTATCGCTGCGATACAATTCCACGGCGACAGTATTATATACGACACCGGCTCAACCCTCCCCAACGCCCCTCCCAAACCCCGCCGTCCCCTTCTTCCCCCTCGAATTTTTCCCAGCTGTAATTAACTTTCTTTCAACCCTCCATATAATCACATTTTCAGCCCCAACCCTTCTCTCCCCCTCCTCTCCCACCTCCCCGTACTGCCGCCTCTGCTCTGTCCTCCCTTGGCTGGTGTGCTTCCGTCTGGCAGCAGTACGGGCACTCTGACAACACGCATCCCTCTCATCTGGCAGCAGTGCGGGCACGTTGACAACACGCATCCCTCTCATCTGGCAGCAGTGCGGGCACGTTGACAACACGCATCCCTCTCATCTGGCAGCAGTGCGGGCACGTTGACAACACGCATCCCTCTCATCTGGCAGCAGTGCGGGCACGTTGACAACACGCATCCCTCTCATCTGGCAGCAGTACGGGCACGTTGACAACACGCATCCCTCTCATCTGGAAGAAGCTGCTCTGTCACTGCCAAGCCTAGCTGCACAGTCAGGGTTTTTGCGGTCCTTGCACTTTTTTCCTCATACACAGAGACCCGTTCACTAGGTCTGATGTGACCTCCGTGGTGCAGAACAATATTAGTCGTGGATGAACGAAGTGATTGATTGAAGCAGATGTAGTGACACTACAGACAATGAAACTTGTGTGAGCTAACCACCAAACCAATCGAACAAAATAATGCCTACGAGTAAACGATGCGTTTTGACCAGCAAGGCTTGTACTAGCGTAACCAATAAATGAACAAAAATAAACGAATAGATATGTGATACATATGGCAACACTAAAGGACGAAGCTGTGACAGGCAAAGTTTGTTTCAGTTGTTGAGCAGGAAATGTGATGACAGTTATCATCCCTTGGTAGCAGGAAAAGAAGGAGGAAGAATGGGAGTCTTACAATGAATAAATTAATGAAATAAGAATGATAATCAGGAATTTGAAAAGAGAGAGAGAGAGAGAGAGAGAGAGAGAGAGAGAGAGAGAGAGAGAGAGAGAGAGAGAGAGAGAGAGAGAAAGACGCAAAATGACCAAGCAGATAGAAATGAAAACAATAATTCCGGTGATGGAAGATATTTTACATGATGAAATCTTACCTTTGCTAGGAATGATAACTCTTGTGATGGTAGATATTTCACATAATAAATATTTTACATTTGCTGGGAATGTAACTTCTGCTTCAGTGATGAAATCTGTACAAGCACTGACTCCAAACTAACACTGCTTATGATAACCGTTCACCTAGCATACTTGCACACAAGACGCACACAGAACAAACGAAGAAACTGTCCTGAAAAACAAACAAATAAACAAAGTTCCAAACTTGTCACTATAGCAGGAGCCGGCTCTCTCTCTCTCTCTCTCTCTCTCTCTCTCTCTCTCTCTCTCTCTCTCTCTCTCTCTCTCTCTCTCTCTCTCTCCCCACACACACACACACACACACACACACACACACACACACACACACACACACACACACACACACACACTGACTGACTGAAACCAATTTATTGTCAGATTAACTCAAGGTTGTACTGACAAACACACACACACACACACACACACAACACAGCAGGAGAAATGCAGTAACACAGGTTGGCATTTATTGGAGACGACATATCCACCCCATTGATGTTGTATGTGTTGTCCGTTGTAGAGCTTCTCTGAGGACAGGGAGCTGAGGAGAATCCTGATTGTACAGGGTCTATCAAGGTTCTGAAACTGAAGAACTTCAAATGTGGAAGTGATGAAAAGGCTGGAGAAAACGGGTGTAGTGATACGGCGGTGGAGCAATAGTGAGGTGCGGGATATGGAAGGGAGGGTGGGGAGCACTGTGTGTGTGTGTGTGTGTGTGTGTGTGTGTGTGTGTGTGTGTGTGTGTGTGTGTGTGTGTGTGTGAAGATAAATCTATGTGCAAATAACAAATGAAAGAAAACCGAAAAGCTGAAAGACAAACTCGGATTTATTCCTCGAGTGTAGAAAATATATTCCTCAACATGAAAGAAAATCACCTCAACCAACTCTCCACAGCTCACATGTTAATCAAACAACCCCCCCCCCAAAAAAAAAAAAAAAGAAAAAAAAGGGGGGGGGGGGGGGAAGAAAAAATGAAAACTTTGTTCAGGAGTAACATGTCGGAAGAAGATTTTCGTGAGATCCTGATACATTCTTCAACTTCATATAAAATCATATCAACCAACTCTCCGTTGTTCATTAATCAAACAAACAGGAAAAAAGGGTGGGGGGAGAGGGGAGGAAGAAAAATAAAATTCTGTTCAGGTGTCACATTTCAGAGTAAGATCTTCATGGACTCCTGAGAGACTACTTCAGCATGATGGTATGCAAGCTAAAACAATTTCGTGTAAGGTCCATTTTTAGTCGTGTACGTTCGATCGTAATTAGGCACTCCTGACCTCTTCACTCTACTTCCTCTCTCAAACAGCTCAGCAATGCGCTGAAGAGTGAAGAGATCGAAGCTGAGTACCAAATTCGTTCATTTTCGTTGTATTATTTGTTTGTGTCTTGCCTGAGGAAGACCTAAAAGGTCGAAACGCGTTGTGTTTTGTCTTGTGACTCGTTTGTCCACGATTCTCTTGGCGTTCGCTATTTAAGATTTGTTTAGAGTCCGACAGGTCAATCTTCAGTCTTCCTACCCAATTCCCCGTGGCCCAGCGAACCGATCTCGCTGTTGGACATTGTAGGTGGAAAGATTCCACGGGCCATACCCCTGGCCAGACGATTTCACGTCGCAGTTGTGACCGAGACTACGGGGAATCTATGGTATTTCGCAGGGAGCAGAGCACACACACACACACATACACACAACACACACACACACACACACACACACACACACACACACACACACACACACACACAACCGCGCGTGCCCCCCCCCCCCCCCACACACACACGCACACACGCACACAACATACGCATAATACACACACAAACGCAAGCACGCATACGCGCGTACACACACACGCACACACACGCACATACACACGCACGCACACACATACACACGCACGTACACACACACACACACAAAGACACAACCACACACACGCGGGCGCGCACGCGCGCGCGCGCACACGCACACACACACACACACACACACACACACACACACACACACACGCACGCACGCGTACTCAAGCACGCACTCACACAAACACACGCGCGCGCACGCACGCACGCACGCACGCACGCACACACACACACACACATACACACACACACACATACGCGCGCGCGCGCCCGCACCCGTCCGTTGATCTGTCAGTTAAGGAGAAAGGTCATCTTCCACTCATGTATCTTTCAGTTCGTCCACATCGTAACATTCCAAAACGATTTGACTTGAAACCTAACTTCACATAAGTGGCATGATTCAACCTATAATGTTCACAAAGGCGATGAAACGGTTGAAAGTTCATTCAATTTTGTTTTTCTTTTCTCTCCCAACTTTCTGTGCCATCTCAATTGTCGTGCGCCCACGCCGCTCATTCCGACACCCCGTCCACAGCCACAGCCCAGTCAGTCCCGCCGCAATCCCTGCACCGGAAATCCAGGGGAGCAGTCAATACCAAGTCGTCAAAAGGCAACCCACCGGAGGAGACACTGCACTGCTGCCGAGTCACTTCGGTGGTGTTCAGTGGCGCGTGTTCTGATCCAACATACGCAGGACTCCACCTGCTAAGCCCCCTACTGACGACAATAATTGCTTAGTCGTCGAGCCGGCGTGAGTGAGCTCTCGCCCCGGCCCGTCCAACGACAGCCCCCATGGACTCGCCGATACCGGTGACCCCGATGGAACCAAACTAAGGCCACAGAAGTGGAGAAGACATTGAAATTGAGGTCACCATGAGAGCAGAGCATGAAGGGCCACAGAATTTGAGACGGTTTGTTTTTGTTGATCGATGATAATGAGGATGCTGACGTTGATGCTACGGATTTCCATTTCAGTCTGAGACTGCATGACAGGGCTGTATGCTACGCTTCCTTTCATAACATATCCCGGCATCAACCAGGCCCGAGAGATACAGTCACCTGCAGTGTTGGTCAGGAAATTTGAGCAACACCTTCAGAGACGCATCCATTAAGTGAATGAAACTCGACTGTGTGGTCCCAGTCTTCCCAACTGAGCCCGTAGCAGACTCAGCTCTGGGTAGGAGCCGGTCGGGGCAAAGAAAAATCCCACATGACTCTGATGGAAACTGAACCCGCGACCTCCCAGCTGGGTACCCGGTTCCTCAGTTTGCGTGTGATTCCCTGATGACACCCACAATGATGTCACATCCCCCCCCCCCCTCACCAGCCCCACCTTAAAGGCTGACGCTGGGTAGTAGACGATGTGCGGCATTCTGCAAGGGAGATAATCTGTATTAGAGTTTGAGTTGATCAAAGTGACCCCGCCGTTTCCATGGAGAAAATACCGCTTGTGGGTAACCCAAAACATTTGTGCCCCATTGGTCAGCTGAACATTTCAGTCAGAGAGAAAATAGCAACATATTAATGTGTGACGGTGCGCCTGGGATGCTGATGGTCAATGTCCCTATCGTTATCCTGGCGTGCGTTCCTCGTCAAATATTTTCTCTAGAACTATTTGCTTGTTCCATGAACTGAGAAAGGTAACTCTGCTAGTATTGGAAAGATGTGCGTTATCATCCCCTTGTTTTGTTATTATTATTTTTTTCCGGACCAAATCTGTTTTGTTCCGTCAGTCATCTAAACAATTCAACCAGGGAGAAAATGCCGGGCAAAACATGGGCGTGAAATGCAGACAGTGCGTTGCGAACAGTTCGACTTCATTCATTATCATCATTGATCGATTCAGATGTAGATGTCTTGGGTTTGCTGTGACTTTTTTTTCCAACATGAAATGACGCATGCACACATTGCGTTATGATCTTGATCCATAAACCCCCCAAATCATCGCCTTAGGTGATAACTGATGCCACTTAAGAAAAAAAAAGTCAGAAAAGGTAACTCCAAGTCTTTCTATGGAAAGACATGCGTTATCTTTCTTTAGTATTTTTCCTGGAACAGGTCAATTGTGTCCATTTCATCGCGTGACAGGACTGCGTATATAATCTTTGATGATTATTTCATGGTATAAAAAGCCACGCATTGTTTTCGAGGAATATGAATGGAATGCAATTGTCCTCTCTGACTTCCAAATCTGACTACCCCATGGGTTTTGTTCAGAAATGATTTCCCGCTCTCCTTACTTCCTGTTCTTTCTTGTCAACTCAGTTTTTAAGAAATCTGCATAAGAACGAGGACGCACGTGCAATGGACTAACCTCTGAATTGATTGTGGTGCATGTGTCTAGTCTGTTCTTACCTTTGCCTCTCTTAACATTTCAGAAACACAAACAAACAAACATATAAACACAACATAATACCACACAGAGAGAGAGAGAGAGAGAGAGAGAGAGAGAGAGAGAGAGAGAGAGAGAGAGAGAGAGAGAGAGAGATTTTAAAATGGTTCTTTTCATATTTAAAACAATTGAAAATAAAACAAAATGTCAGTTCAGATGTAAGTTGAAAATATTTTTTCTCATGAAAAGACAGATCGACCATGAGTCTTGTTTTCCTTAAGACACACATTCTAAGACTTCCTTTGGGTGGAATTCTTGTCACATTTCAGTGGCTGTAATACGTCCACATATGCCAAAATACCACAAGACTGAAAATGATAAGAATAATAGAAGAACTCTTACTCGGTAGTTCTTCCAACTTGTCTAATAAGTAACTTTTGCTCCCATGT
The DNA here is from genome assembly GCA_018398815.1 of Conus ventricosus. Lineage (NCBI taxonomy): Eukaryota > Metazoa > Mollusca > Gastropoda > Neogastropoda > Conidae > Conus > Conus ventricosus. Next base: position 50,056,122 of record CM031599.1, on the reverse strand, counting down.
TGTGAAACAGTTATAATCACACTACTTGCAGTGTCTATACAGTTACAATCACACTACTTGCAGTATCTATACAGTTACAATCACACTACTTGCAGTATCTATACAGTTACAATCACACTACTTGCAATATCTATACAATCACACTACTTGCAGTGTCTATACAGTTTCAATCACACTACTTGCAGTATCTATACAGTTACGATCACACTACTTGCAGTATCGGTATCTATACAGTTACAATCACACTACTTGCAGTATCTATACAGTTACAATCACACTACTTGCAGTATCTATACAGTAACGATCACACTACTTGCAGTATCGGTATCTATACAGTTTCAATCACACTACTTGCAGTATCTATACAGTTACAATCACACTACTTGCAGTATCTATTCAGCCAGACCACTTACAAACAAAAGGTACGCAAAACAAGCGAGGAAAAATTCCTATAAAACAGTTCCAAACTTATCTTTGTAGCTCAAGCTGGTCCATACAAACACCAACAGCAGGGACATGTACAAACACAAATTAACTTTTCCAGATGACCCATGCATCCAACTGATTTTCAGACATTTATTAACAAGTACCTCTGGTGCATCCTCAACAAGAGATGGCCATACGTCATTCCCATGTTCACGCTTGTCTTCTTCTCTGCTACAGTACAGGGCATGCCCTTTACCAAGGGTCTTCTATCTAACTTCACAGAGGCAAGAATGCCAGGTGTATATGTCTGTTTCATAAGCCTATGATTCTTTCAGTTTTCTAATCTACCTGAATGATGTTACATTACAGGCACCAATGTGATGACCCTTGCTTCACGGATATCCTTTGGTGTTCCCCTAGCAGCACACTTTCATGTCCACCATGGTGGGGGTTGCCACATTGTGCGGCCACTACTAACCAGGGTTCAGACCGACCCTATCTCTGTGATGTTGTCTTTCATACGGAGTGTCATGGACAAGTCATTCTCTCTTAAGGCTGGATTTTCTCGTTTGTTTTACTTCCAAAATGTGGCAGGTACTACTTGGTTACATCTTCTTATTCCTTTGAGCTCCCTTGGGAACCAACGGTTGCAGCGACACTCTTCAGCTGACTCGGCGGTGGCCTGACCCCTTCAGCTGCGCTCATGTAATTCCGGCTGTCTCCACATTGGAATCCATGCACCGCGCCAAGTCGAGGTCGCCCCGCCTTCCTTTACCCTTGTGGGTTCAGTTCGAGTGTCTGTCTTGTGCTGTTGGTACAAGGCTTTGGTAAAGTGTGACCTGTTCAGCCCCATTTTCTTTTCTTCGTCTCTGCGTTTGTGGAATTTTGTTTAGTTCTCTTTCACAGGATTTTGTTGGAAATTACTTCTGGCCATCTGATATTGAAGACGACCTGGAGGAACTTGTTGATAAATGTCTGAAGACTGTGGGTATTGGTCTTCGTTGTTCTCAAAGTCTCTGAGCCATATAACAGAACAGAGTTCACATTTGAGTTGAACATTCTGACCTTGGTCTGGAATGAAAGGGCCGCAGAAGCCAATACGAGTCACAAGGTGTCAGTAGCTGCATTGCCTTGTTGATGTGGCTACTGACATCTTGGTTTGCTTGACCATCTTTGCTAACGACACAGCTCGGGTAGAAAAATTTCTCCATTTCTTTGATGTTCTCATCTTTTAGCTAAATGGTTGATTCCGGGGCGCCCTTCATATTCCTCTCGGGATTTCGCTCTTTGTAATAAAAGTCTTTATAACCATAACATTTCTTTTAAGAGTATTCAACGACCATTAATCGCCATTGCAACAGCCATTGGACATGATCAACATTTTTTCATCGTTGACAAATATTTTAAAAAACAACAACAACAGAAGAATAAGAAATAAAAAAAGCAGTACTCGAACGCCTGACGACAGAAACTCACTAAAGAATTAAAAGTCGACTCATCATTGGCTGATTTAGAACCTCTCAATAGACACAGCAATGCCAGTTGATATGATGCAAGTAGTAGGCGCTAGCGACAGATAGAAACAAAGAGCACTGGGGAAAAAAAGCCGGAAGCGTGCCCGGAAGCGGAAAGAGGAAACCCACTGTCGACCCGTGTGCGTATTTGAAAGCCTTCTATTATATGCCACGCCATCATGCAAAGGGCGCGATCGATAATTCCAGCACAGTCCAAACATTCCAAGAGAAACGTTTGCGTAATCAACCCCTCTGAACCAGTTTCCATGAGAATGCCAGAGCCCGTTCATCATGGCATAAACAAAGAAAAGGAAAAAAAAAAGCACGCATGCCAACGTGAAGAAGAAGGATTTAGAATAGAGCTGTTCTTTTGATTCCGCTTTACATATTGGGTCAGGAACAATTGTTTCATTTTACCAGACTGTGGCTATATGAATCTTTTCATCATATCTGGAAGAGGAGAAAATGATGATACCAATTCAAAAAACAAGGTAAAGCTAGGTGTGCTACTGGCAATCACCGACTGATAGCATTACCACTCACTGTTGGATTTGAGGCGTTTGGTTGTTGAAAAATGTGCGTTTTTTGAAACAACAACAACAACAACAAGAGAGAGAGAGAGAGAGAGAGAGAGAGAGAGAGAGAGAGAGAGAGAGAGAGAGAGAGAGAGAGAGAGAATGTATTCATAGAAAAGCAAGGAGACTTTCGGTGAAAAGATAGATAAACCACTACCTATGTTGTAAAGCTTCTCAATCACAAAAGCAATCTGCACGAGGCATGATGGACACATTCTATGACCTCAGAAATATTTATCATGGTACTTAGCATGGAAGCTAACTCACAAGTTGAATACAAACGCAAAAAGGGTGGAAACTGCGGGGTTCTCTGTCAAGACCTTGAATGTTTTTATCTGATGGATCTTTATGTGCAAGAGTTGGTCACGCCTAGTCCTCATCTACATATGTTACTACAGAAACCCTAAAAATTGCACAACAGCCCCAGTGTATTCATCATTCTTATTTATAAACCTCTCTCTAGGGATCGCCAGGCGATATAGGCTACATCGCACAGTACGCAAACGATTTTGACATTTTGATAAGACGCCCAATACCAGATGAAACTTGCCGGTCAGTAATGCATAAATCAACCATGCAAAAGAATGTGCTTGTGCTTCGAGAGAGAAAGCACAAACGACTTCAAAAATCCAAAGATTATCGGTTCATTTAGAATAAGAGACCAAAACCATACTATATTCGTTAAATGTAAAGTGCTCTGGGTTGTCCATTCGACTAATAAACTCAATCGGCAATTTTAGCAGAAAGCGAAAGCAAGAGGGTAGAACACGCATAACAATTACTCCTGACTTACGACGGATGTGATTCAAAATGGCAGGATGAAATTGTCACTGGTGACAAAACTTTGCGGAATTGCTTTGAGTCTGAGAGAAATGCACTGAACAAGGCATGGATCCTGAAAGGAGGAATTGCTCAACAAATTTGGCGATAAAATCCCTCCACACAGAAATTCTTTTATTCAGTTTCCTCCAGTCTAAAAGGTGTTCTGT
>CM031599.1:50035118-50037618 GCA_018398815.1 Conus ventricosus | reverse complement strand
AAAGATGGCGTCTAACAGTGACAGGGAAGTGAAACCATGAAATGGGAAGGGATCCTGAAAAGAAACAAAAAGCTCGAAGAGAAGGAGAGCTCTGTGGGCAGACATTTGGACGCCGCAAAACACATACACTACGACATTATCAACTTAATGGAGTGAAAATAAAAACCCACCAAAGAGTAAAGCGCAGAAATTGACTGCTCCTATGGATTGCCGGTGCCGGGGCTGCAGCGGGCCTGGCCGGGCAGGGCCGGGATGTGGCTTTGGACAGGGGAGTCGAAGTGAGCGGCGATGGTGTAGAATCACTGAGGTTGCACAGAAGATGGGACAGCAAAAACAAAACAAAAAACAAACCAAAGAAGAAGAAGAAGAAGAAGAAGAAAAAGAAAAAAGCACGCTGCTTACACAACACGACCCGTGACACTGCCCTTAAAAGAGCAAACAACACGACAGCTGGCGCCGTCGGTTGTTCTGCTTTCCCACACCAACCTCACGGAGGCCGTGGATGATCAGGTTGGTGACAGTGTTGCACAATAATGCCGCATCTCGTGTACAAGTGAATTGTCGGTATTCAAGGCGGTTTAATATTGATAGAGGAGTTTGATAAGGAGATCCTTGTTACCCTTACTTGTACCGGATAGCTGCAGAAATGTTTTTCAATTATGATTCGCCAGAATGACAGGATCGAAGAAATACACGAGACAACGTGGCAACGCTTCCACTACGACCTGCTGATGACATGTCTCATTGTCTGAATAGTCTGAAGAATGGTTTAAAGACGTTATTAGCACATGGGTAAAAATTAATCTAATTTTTGGAAAAAAACCCCAACCCAACAACAAAAAAACTCAGGTGTCGTGATCGGAAGCAGAAAACTTTGTGGTCAAACGCTTGTTCGGGATAGGAACTTTGCAGGGAATTCATTTTTAGCATAATATCTATATTGAATACGAATCTTTTTTTTTTTTGCAGTTTTAAATTCTGATGGCATGATAATTGACTTTAGTACACGACCACAGAAAAAGTGCAGAAGACAGTTCACGCCTTCGGAAAGGACCACGGTGCTCAAAACTTGCTCAGGCAGAAGTTACTTACCATTCATTTGCTTGACACATGTGGTAATTTTTTTTATTTCTGATCTTGTCAATACATTTTTACAGATTTTTCTGGTATGGAAAGAGAAGTAAGATAATGATGAATGCCCATCCAACGAGGGGTATAGCTTAGAAATATTTCTGAGCCAGCGTTTATAGCTTTTATGAAAATTATTTGGCTATGAACATTATTTGGCTAAAAACAATGTTGTTGGCGTCCACACGTTAAAGATCTGGAACATTTAGGGAATTAACATGTTTTTTCTTCGTCATGGCGCACATAGATATTTCTTTTTTTGAGGAATGAGCAATGTCATTAAAGAAATTGTGTAGAAAATGTTTCTTACAACTGCACATGAATTCATGTCTAAATACATTCACTATAACGTAAACATTGAAGAAGAAATACAGTATATGTATTAAAGGATCGATGGATGCAAAAACGAAACTTGTATTAAAAGGCTTGTGAACTCTGATGGTAATCGTTTCTCCAGGTTAGAATTTTAACAATAAAATGTCCAGAAATTCTTGGAAAAAAAGCTTTGTTTTATATAATGGTGTAATTCAAGCAATCAAGTGTTTCGAGATCAAAGATGGATTCTGAAGACAGAACGCTTTAAAAACAAAACTCGGGTCGTCCTCTGAAACTGCAGTGAACATTGACAGTTACTTAATGGAATGAAAAGTACGACAACTTTAGACTTGAAAAATAAATTTACTCATTATCACAACTTAACATCTGACATTCAGCTGGAGTGGTTTCAACGAAGGCTTTAAATATGTATTCTATCAGCAAAACAATGTCAGTGCCGAAATGCGTATGGTTCTTTTTTGCAGTCTTTGCAATCAGGAAATTGAGAGCTTTGACCATCTACTCTGAAGTAGTACCTTTGTCCAACATATTCTTTGTCTGACTTGCAATTTCTTTAAAAACATCTTTACCATGCGGATATTCCCTACACTGAAGAACTTGTCTTATTTGGGTTGTAACTGGTATTTCCACTGACACTATATTTGATTTGATTCTAATGTTGGTCAAATTCTTTCCACACAAATTTGGATTGAAACGGGTATTTCCACTGACACTATATTTGATTTGATTCCAATCTTGGTTAAAGTCTGTGTGCACGAATTTGGATTGTAACGGGTATTTCCGCTGACAATCTGTTTGATTTGATTTTTTAGTGTTGGTTAAATTTTATGTATTTAAATTCAGATTTCACAGGGTTGCTCCAGTCCACAAGGTTTACTCGTTTTATTGGAAGGATTTGTGATGGAGAAATGTGCATCCTGTGTACATAACAAATATTTCAATTCAAGATGGAATAGTATAGACCGCTTTTGTACTTTAGACCTCACCGGCTCGCGGCTCGCGCGGGCCTCATTATCATAGAGTTGCCAGGGGCCAC
>CM031599.1:49995118-50027618 GCA_018398815.1 Conus ventricosus | reverse complement strand
TGCACGCAAATGGAAGTCAAAATTTCATAAGAAATGGTATCCCTTTCAGAATCTGGTGGAAAGTAACAGACAAAACTCCCATTGTCTAGACATGTAGATACTTCCAATATTTTGCCACAGATTTTTGTACTCCTGTGAATTTTCCCTGGGTTACTGTAACAATTCGATGTGTCGATGGAATGCATTGTATCTCATGTACTAGACCGATTGCTTTGCCTTTACATGTCCTAATGATGACATGCGTTTGTCTGCTTTGTTTGTAAATGTGCCTAAAAATAAAGTTAGAAAAAAAAATATGACATTGGCATCGGCGTCAAGAAGAGCACCCAGTTGATGGCCAGTCACATCACCACTACTAATACCCATACAACTCTTCACTCCATGGACACACGAAAGAAACTATTCTACAGTTCACATACCTGGTATCCGTCGTTGCCAATGTGCGATCCAAACCTCAAATCCTCTCTCAAGGGCAGCAAAGATATAATGTCCAGACCGAAAAACAAACAAACGAACAAACTACAAAATAACAAAGAAAAACCTTGCGTGAAAGGACAAGAACATCTGCATAAACAAAAGATCACGCTCCTGTGTGCGCTGGTATAGTTCTTCTTCTTGTACGCTTGCGAGACATGGACCCTCACCGCGGATCAGGACGGAAGATTCTAAGCTACGGAACTGAGGTGTGTCTGCAAGACACTAAATTCAAGATTATTATACGTGTCATTATCACCAATGGACAGGTGCGTCAAACCTGCGAGAAACCATCAAGCAGCACATCGGGCCATATGAAGATTTGCTGACATCAGTCAACAAAAGAAAACCATCTTGGTGTAGGCATGTAAAACGATTTAAGGGCCTTGTCAGTTGTTAACGAGAGAAAACGGAAGGGGGAGACGATCAGAAAGAAAACAAAAGAAGAAGAAAAAAAGACTGACGACATTGCAGAAAGGACAGGGAGAGCATTGGCAGAGACACTTGGAATATAAACGACAGAATGGGAGAAACTGTTTTACCGCGTGGTGCCTTCCTGACTCCCCGAAGATGCGAGGGAAATTTAATTACAAAAAACAACAACAATAATAATGATAATGATGATGATGATAAAGGATAACAATATAATAACAAAAACATTACTGTTACTACTACTACTACTACTACTACTACTGCTGCTGCTGCTACTACCTCGAACAACAACAATAATTATGATGATCATACTACTGCAACTGCTACTGCTACTGCTACTATCTACTACTACTACTACTACTACTACTACTAAAATAACAATAATATATGTGCATACATCCACTCTCTCTCTCTCTCTCTCTCTCTCTCTCTCACACACACACACACATACACACACACACACACACACACACACACACACACACGCACACACGCACACGCACGCACACACACACACACACACACACACACACACACACACACACACACACACACACACACACACACACACACACACACACACACACACACATATATATTATATATATATATATATATATATATATATATATATATATATATATATATATTCACACACAGATATATATATATATATATATATTCACACACAGATATATATATATATATATATATATATTCACACACAGATATTCACACACAGATATATATATATATTATATATATATATATCTATATATATATCTATATGTGTGTGTGTGTGTGTGTGTGTGTGTGTGTGTGTGTGTGTGTGTGTGTGTGTGTGGAGAGAGAGACAGACAGACAGACAGACAGACAGACAGACAGACAGACAGACACAGACACAGACAGAATATAGATGGGTGTTTTCCTTTTCATCGCAGCCCGCAACTCCACCCCCAAAATTCATTTTCTATTTGCCTCCACCACCTCTGTCCCCATTCCCCTCCTCTCCAGAGAGAAAGAAAGAATTAACATATGCTTTCGTTTTCTTAGCAGCTCATTCCTCCCCCCCCCCCCTTCCCCGCCCCCCTCCTTTAATTTGTTCCCTCTGCCCCTTCCCACTTCTTCTCCTGTCTCAATTCGTCTTTTTTGTTTTCCTCTTTCTTTCTAATGTTTAACCCATTCTTCTTATGTTTAACCTTTCTTTCTTTGGTTTAATCTCTTCCTCTTTGACTTCCAGACTGAGGCCAGACGAGTGGAAACCAACTGCGTGAAAATCAGTTTCCCCAAAGGACAAATAAAGGCACTACACCGTTTGAAAAATTCATTACATCAGTCAGCACTGAGCTTATGCCAAGGGACTGTCGATATCTTTCGGTGATTATCCACGTTTTATTTGCCGAGACAAGAAAGATTTCTCACTCATCAGTCACCTTTTAGGACGTATTACGCCAGGGAATATTGTATAGTAATACTGAACAACAGTAAATGTGGAAGCACTTACTTTTTTATTTGTCGGTCGTCTTTGTCAATCGTAAATGAAATTAATGTTCTGGGGTTGTTCTTGTTTTTTTTTTTTTTTTCGATTCAGTCTGGGAGTTAGGGTCAGTGCGTGCTCGAGTGGAATGACATCTTTTCCAGATTAGTGCCAAGTGATGTCTTCATAGCATCTTTCCATCGAGTTTATATTCCTTTTTTTTTGTTTTTTTTTGCTGACTGCATTTAAAAGGCCGGTAGTATCAGGCACTGTTCTCAAGTTCCTGGTGGTTTCGCGTCTGTTTATTTGTAAAGAGAGTATGTCAATAGGAACATGGATTACTTCTGGAATCTGTCGAAAATAGAATTAAACAAAGTGAAGTAAAGCAAAATAAATAGATAAATGAATGATCGATAAATAAATGAATATCGATGAATCGATGAAAAAAATAAATGAATAAAAAAAAATAAACGAATAGACGAACACACACACACACACACACACACACACACACACACACACATATATAATATATATATATATATATATATATATACATATATATATATATATATATATATATATATATTATATATATATATATATATATATATATATAGATAGATAGATAGATAGATAGATAGACAGATAGATATAAGAAAGGAAGAATGTTAAAGTATTGTGCCTGGTCACGTAAACCGTATAGCATGCATGCATGCTGGGCTGGGAAACGATTCCACAGTGTGATTGGCTGGTTATCTGTAGGATGGGGAGTGATGTCAGAAAAAAAAAAGAAAAAAGAAATGTTCGACGGCGCCGTATCGACAACGAGGCTTTAGCGAGGGCTCATACCTCATAAGTTTTTTTTGTATTAATGACACGAAATGTGGCTTATGTAAATGTAAATTAAAAGTCACGACTGGCCTTTGTAAGGAAACCCTGAGCTCTGTTTTTTTTTTTTAATTTTTAATATTTTTTTTTTTATAGATCGCATGCATAAGATAGATTTCTTACAACCTTGCGAATGTGCTAAATGACTGACAATGATGGTTTCACTTATACAGTCGCCTTCTTTACATCATTCTTTGTCATTGTAGGAGATTTTGGCTTAATTACCATTCTACGAAAATTCGGAACTCTTTGATCGATATCGTGTTAACGGTTCCAGTTCCACGGCAAGTAAAACTGAAATCATAACACCCCCCCTCCTCCCCTCCGAAAAAGATATTAGTTTGTATTCTGTTTCTACAGAATATTTTATCATCGAATATCGAGTCAAAAATCTCATGCCAACGGCCGGGAGAGGAGAAAACCCATTTTTTGTGCTGATTTTCAAAGACAAAGTTCTCCACTCAAAGACAGTTTTAGAGAATCAAATCTACATATATGAAGAGCGCTGAATGCCTGTCATGCGTTCTTTATAATAATGTTTTGCGCTGTTGAAGATTCATTATCGCAGTGAGGAAAAATGCAGTGGGAAAACTTGTCAAGAGTGGGTTGATTCTCCATACCGTTCTGCTCAAATACTGTTATGCCACAGGTGCGCTATGCCACAGGTACACACACACACACATATATATATATATATATGTATAGATCTAATATATATATATATATAATTATAAACAACGCTTGCTCTTATTTCTTAGATTGAAGAAATAGGGGGAGCTAAGCATTCATATCTGCAGTGGTAGATAATTCTGCCTAACTAACAGTATGTGCTTGAGTGGGTAAATGGGGTAAAATAAAATAAATGCTTCTCAAAATGGGCCTTCAGCAAGCTTATAGTCTCCAAGAGAGAGACAATCTCCAATAGGGAAAGAAACTAACATATAACTCCTGGTCAGATACCGATATTTCGAAACCTGATTGTTTCTCCTCAGTGACCGCGGAAAGTGGTAATTTGACTCCTTTGCCTTTTCGGTTTTAAGAAGAATGCTATCCCAGAAAAGGCTGGTGTGCAATACCGTAGCATGTTTGTTGAGTTTTCAAAAAACCAACCAAAGGTGCCACCTAAGAAGCAAAAGAAAATCATGAAAGAGCAAAACAAGCTACATTTTCTTGTGAAAAGTAGAAAATATAATAAGATAACCTCTTAAGACACAAGTGCTGAGGGCCAGTTCTTGGAATGAATCCGCAAGGGACTAAATTACAACAAACTAATAAATTCCAAGGATAAGTACCGAGCACCATTCCAGCAACTTACAACTTACTTTCCAAGAACTGGCCCTCAGCACTTGTGTCTTAACAGCCGTGTCTCCGTGATGAGTCCGATCCAGCGGACGAAAGGCCTAGGAGCAGGCAATGCAAATAAATGTGCTTTCGAGAGGGATTACGATGATTTCCTCAGGCAGCTAGTGAAGGGCTTCTCATATTTATAATATATTTTCCCCCCGTTTTCGTCATCTCCATTTTTTTTTAAAGTTCAAATCTTTGCCAAGTCATTACTATAACGACTGAAGAATTGTTAACCTGCACTTGTTTTCCCCCACTACTTAATTGTTCAGCATTCTCTCTCTCTCTCTCTCTCTCTCTCTCTCTCTCTCTCTCTCTCTCTCTCTCTCTCTCTTTCTCTCTCTCTCTCTCTCTCTATATATATATGTATATATATATATAAATTAGAGAGAGAGAGAGAGAGAGAGAGAGAGAGAGAGAGAGAGAGAGAGAGAGAGAGAGAGAGAGAGAGAGGGACCATTCATGCAGGGCGCACGACTGACAAACGACAAAGCGTTGTTTAATCTGTTCAGTACGTCAACTGACAGATGAAGCGTCCCCAAACTGAACTCTGCGAGCACATATCCAGTTTGAATTATCATGAAGAACGATTACACTGAATTTGTACGGGCTTATATATCGAAAAACAATTGGTCAGAAGACAGAGAAGTTTAGAATTCTACATGGTTATAATGCTGTCAAAAGAACTAAAACTGTTATATTCCTGTACATCAACAACGGGAGTACATTCTATGAAAATCAATAAATGTTTTGTCAAAATTAACTCGCATACTTTCTGCGTGCGAAAAATGTTATAAATCTCTTTACATCTTACTGATCTAAACAGCAACGCTGACGACAGGGATATTAATTTCACGAGTCTCGGATTTGATAGTTGTAACATCTGATCTTAATATGTGGAAAGAGAGGGGGTAGTTACCGCCAAGAACACAGACAAACAGAGTACAGGACTATTAACTAACCCCCTCTCTTTCCAAATTTTACTTCATTTTCTGCCCTCAGTCGCTCCGTTTTGAAACTCATCTGATATCAATGCCGAAGGTTTCAGTGGGGTTTATATAGGAGAAACAGGAAGGGCAGATCATGTGCCACTCGATTGATCCTCACCAGGAACGACCTTGCCAGAGCGCTCAATACAGGAGTCAGTGAGGAACACTCGTGACGCGTGCTCACGAATGTGTTCGCTGTCCACAGTGACGATTCGCGATGTAACTCCGCGCGTTTTTCCTACTTAGCTTTTCTCCAAGTTCCTCGAATACGCCGTTCGCTGAAAGCGTTCAGTGTCTTCCGTCCCCTTCCGTCCAACCTGTGTTTCTGAAAAATCGGGACATGCCAGATTCTGTGCAGAACAGTGACAGAACTGGAGCCGCGTTTGGCTGGGGAACGCACAGCAGGCCATGGCAGTGTTGTCAGTGCTTTGAACATCATCAGAGATCTCTGGAGGATCTGCCCTGCAGCCAGACAGACGAGGAACGATCTCCTTGTGAAAGGTAAAAGTGTTGTCATTGTTTAATGTAGTCAGCCAATACTAATCCCTTTGTTTTGAGATCACGGAGAGCAAGAGCACGCTGCCACAGTGAGGAGGGCAGACATCCTGATACTGGAGATAAACAGTGACACAGAGTTTGACTCAACTTGGATTCGAACTAAGGTCCGATTTTAACATGAGAGAACAGGAAAACCTTCATTCTAACTCACTTGCTTCACCACCGAGTTTTTGGGCGAAAGTGGCCTAAAAGCCGCCTTTTCCTGTGGCGGAAGAGAGAGAGAATCACCGGCAGACAGACAGACAGACAGAGAAGAGAGAGACAGAGAGACAGACAGACAGACAGAGAGGCGGGCAGACAGACACACACTCTTTCTCTTTCTCTCTCTCAATTAAATGTCATAAAATCCGCACACTTCTTCTGACTAATTTCCACCTACAAACTTTGTACATAGACAGGCAGACACGGGGCTAAAACCTGATCACTTAATTTACGGCTCGCGGCAGTTTGCAACCAGAGCTCCTAGCCCGCGCTGTGTAAACGAAGCACACTCGGCTGGGTTGCACCACATTGCCACGTCGACACCCCATATCGAGGCTGTCACGCGACACGACCGGGGTCGCCATTGTTGTTTGAGCCACTGCACAAGAAGGCTGTGTGTTTTGACTGCGCTCTGTTGTGACCACTGTGTTTTACTTGTGTTATTTTAAAATGGCTAAAACGTTACTGAAGAACAGGTTTGTTATTCGAGGCCATAAGTTTTACTTTAACTGCATGTTAGAGTATTTGTTGAAAGAATTAGGCGAAGCATGTTGTGAAACCGGAGAGATTGTTTTTTAGAAAACGAAAAAGTGAACTAACTGCTTTGGAAATGAACGACTATCTTAAAGGTTGTCGGTTCAAGGAAATGAAACAAGATGTAGCCAGTTTAATACGTGTTTGCTATCGATGAGATGGTCTATCAAAAATTGCCCGGGCCGTTTGGGGGGGGCCTTGGGGAAAAAACGGCCACGGGGCCAGGCCCTTTTTGGGCGGGTTTTTTGTTGGTTTTTCAAAGGGGCCTCCCTTTTTGGGGAAAAAAAAAAAAAAAAAAAAAAAAAAAAATCACCCCAAAAAGTTTTCCCCTTTTTGGAAAAAAATTTGAATCCCTTGCCCTGAAAAAGGCCCCAGGGGGCGGGGGGGGGGGGGGGGGGGGGGGAAAAAAAAAAAAAAAAACGGAGGGGAAAAAAAACTTTTTTGGAAATTTTAAAAAGTGTTGGTATTTTTTTAAAAAAAATTGGGCCAAAATTTTAAACCCTTTTTTTTTTAGAAAACTTTGGAACAAACCGTTTTGGAAATAAAGGGGGGGACCTTTTAATTTTGGGTTAAACGGGAAAAAATTTTTGTAACCTTTTAAAAAGGTGTTTTAAAACATGAGGGCCAAAAAAAATTTTTCCCTCATTGTTAAATTTTTGGGGCCCAAAGGGGCCAAAACCCCTTTTATTTTGGGGGAAGGGGAGACACAAAGCCAGAAAAACAGGGAAAGGGAGGAAAAAAACGGCGAACGGGGCAAAAAAACCCCATTTTTCTTTTTTCTTTCCCCTTAAGTAAAAAATGCCATTTTCCTGATTAATTTTCCCCCTCCAAACTTTTGTTGGCAGGCGGAAACCGGGGATAAATTGAATCATTTCTTTTTTTAACCTCCCATTTTTGGCCCCAAGTTCCCCCCTTTCAAAGAAATGGCTTTTTCAAATTTCCCCGGGCAAAAAACCCTAATGGGTTAGGCAGACCGGGGTCCCATTGGTTTGGAGAAAGAAGGTGTGGGGACTTTCTTTTAAAAGGGTTTTTTTTTTAAAAGGGAAAAACTTTACTAAAACATTGGGATTGGGCCTTTAATTTTTCCTTTAACTCTTTTTTAAAGCGTTTTAACCATGGTAAGGATTTTTTTTGGGAAAACCCGAAAATGCGGAAATGCCTTTGGGGGGCGTTTTAAAAGGTTTTGCGGTTAAAAAGGAAAAAAAACCAAGAGGAAAGCCATTTTTAAATCCCTTTTTTCATCAGGAGGGCCCCTTAGAAAAAAGGGGCCCTGCTTAAAAGGGTCGGCCCCGAAAAAACCATTGCAAGGGGCCCCCCCTTTTGAGCAGTCCATTTTAAAAAACCGGCTTCTTTTCAAGGCGGGGTTTTTTTTAATTGATGTTTTAAAAAACCCCAAGATTCATTTTTTGTATTCTCCGTAAAAATTTCTCCTTACCAGGTTTCCCTTTCAACGGCCGGTTAATCTTTTTTTGGGGGCTTTTGGCGGAAGATTTTTTATTTTTTAAATTCAACCCTTTTGTTCTTGTTTTTTTAAATCAACTTTTTTTTTTTTGGAAAACCTTGGGGGTTGGCGGCCTTTAAAAAATCTTATTTGGGAAGGGGAGGGGGGCCCGGCCCTTTTTAATTTTAAAGGCCAAAAAACCCAAAACCTTTAAAACCCTTTCCCCTTTCCCTTTTTTAATTGCAAAGCCCTTCCAAATTTTAAATTTTTTGCCGTTGGGGCGGTTTTTTGTTTTGTTTTTTGGTTTTACGGATTAAGAAATTTAATTAACTGACGTGATTTTTTTGGGTGCCGCACACAGGGCCTTTTTAATTTCCCAAAACCCCCCCACCCAGCACGAAGACCCCCCCACCCCCCCCCACGAGGGCCCCCCCCCAAAACCCCCCCCCAAGGGGGGGAATACCCCGTTTCCCACCCCCCCCCACCCCTGTTTGTAAAACCAAATTACCCCCTTCGCCCCCAGTTTTAATTTTTTTTTTGGGCCCACAAAGGGTTTTTTTAATTAAGGTTTTTAAATTAAGTTTTATTAAAGGTCTTTTAAAAATTTCTTGAAAAGTAACCCCAATTTCTTAAATTTAAGGCCCTGGGAACATAAAACCCTTTTTTTCCCAACCAAGTTTCCCTTTTTTTAAAAAAAATTTTCTTGTTTTAAACCCTTTTTTTTTAATGTTCCTTAATATATTAAAACCCCCCAAAAAACTTTTTAAAAGGTGAGGAACCCACGCGCGTCCCCCCCCCCAAGAAATTTCCCCCCCCCAACCCCCAAGCCCCCGGCAGTTCCCCCCCCCAATCCGGGCCCCCAAAAACCCCTTTTTAAACCCCTTTGCCCCCAATTTTTAAAAAAAATTTTTAAATTAATCCCCCCCAAAGTTTTTAATTAATTTTAAAAAAAAATTAAAATTAAGGGGTTCTTAAAAAAATTTCTTTCCCAAAAGGAATTAAAAAAGATATTGATTCCCCCCTTTCGGCATTCTTTTTTTTTCCCTTTTAATTTATCCCAGTTTTTTTTAAAATTTCGTTTCTTTTTGGGGTTTTTAAAATTTTTTTTAAAAAATAATGCCTAAAGCACAACCCCAAAAAAATGGAAACTTTTTAGGTTTTAAATTTCCTAACCCTTTTGCTTGGGGTTTTTTAAAGGGAATTTTTTAAAATAAACCCCGGGCATTAAATTAAAAAATTTTCTGGTTTTGGGGGAAAGGGTTTTTATGAAGTTGTTTTTAAATTAATTTTTTTTTTCGCCATTCAAATTTTTTTTTTTAATTTTTAAAAATAAAAGCAAAGGCCCAAAATGAGGTTTGTTAACCCTTTTTTGGTCCCCCCTGGTTCCTTGTTTTGGGGCTGTTTTTTTTTCCCGGGCCCTTGGGTTTTAAAATTTTTCTTCCTCCACCCCGCGAATTCCCAAAAAGGGAAATTTTTTCCCCGATTCTTCATTTTGGGGGGTGGGGAAACTAAAATTTATAGGGAAAAAAAGTAATTTTTCCCGGTTAAACGGCATAAAATTTAAATTTTCTTTTAACATTTTTTTTTTTCTTTCCACTCTCAACCCTTTTTAAACCCAAGGGGTTCTTTTTTAAACCGGGCCTTTTTGCGTTTTAAACTCGGTTGGTTCTTTTCCCCAGGAACAAGGGGAAAAATTTTCCAGACTGTTTTTTGAAAAATAAACCTTTTCCCCCCAAAAATTTTTAAATTTCCCTGAAAACCCCCGTAACGGGTTCCAAACCTTTTTAAAAAAAAATCCCCCCTTAAATTAATGTCTTTTTTCGGCGCAATTTTTTGAAATTTTGTTCAAAAAAGGGGAGCAAATTCAATTTTTCGGGAAAATTTTGGGTTTTTTCCCCCCTTTTTTCCTTTTTTTCCCCCCCCCCCCAAACAAATTTTGTTTTGCCAAAGGGAATTTTTAAAACAAACCCAAAAAAGGCCCCCTGCTCCAAAAAACGGGCCCTTTTTCCTTTTTTGGGATAATAGCTTGAAAAAACAATTTGGTAAATCAAAAAATTCGGGAAAGGTTTTTGGGGCCCCCCTGTAGCGTAGTGTTCATCACGTTATGTTTTTTTTTTTAAAATTTAAAATTATTTTTTTTTTAAAAAAATGAGCACCAAAAAAACAAATTCCCAAAACCTTGTATAAAAATTCTCCCCTGTTATTGGGGGCCCTTTAATTTGTAGGATCCCAAAATGCTTGGTAAAAGTTGTTAAAAATTAAAACCCAGCAGATCTGAAAATAGACTTTGGGGATTCACCCAAAGCTGTTTGCTATTTTTCCCAGCTTCGGTTGCCACAAAAAGATTTTCAAAGCCCAACCCCAAGGAATAATTCCAGACAATATAAATATGTAAAAAAAAAAATTTAAAAAAAAGGGTTCCCCTCGAAATTTTTTTTAATTTGATAGCGGGCTGGGGTGAATGCGTTTTGCTTTTTGGGGGAAAATTTAATTTCGCATTTAGTAAACTGGGGAAGGGCGAGAAAAAAAAGACATAACAAAGCATGGGGGAAACCCTACCCCGCGGGCCACAAGACGCCAAATTAAAAGGGCAGGATTTGACGTTAGTTTTTATTAATGACCCCCTAAAAGAAAAAGGGCTTTCGCTTACACTTTTAAAAATGTTGACCAAGCAAAAAAAAATATTATCTAGTAACAGCAAACCGGCCCGGGCTTTGGCCCCCCCCCAAAATTCAGTGACTTTTAATAAACCATCAAAAAACAAAAGATGCAAGAAATCGCTTTGATTGTGTTGGTATGACCGTTGTGTTTTTTGTTGCACTTTAATATTGGCTATTTAAAAAATGAAAAAAATCTATTATTCCCCAAAAAGGAAATTGGAAGGGTATCACAGCAATACAAAAAGCTAAGCCAAGCCCCCAGGTGTCAGGGGAACAAACAGCAAAGGAATGGTTTTTCTAAAAAAGAAATTTTGGGAAAATTTTTATTACCTCCCCCTTTGAAGATACAGAGCCCCCACTTTGTTAATCCCAACCCCCCCAAACGACCCCCCATCAAAGGTTTTTCTATATTTACCCTCTGATAGGATTAGACAAAAAAAGATTTAAGTACGCACTCACAGTTTTTGGGACACTTCAAGTACAAAGATCGGACCCTTTAACACAAAAGATGCTTTGCTTTTGCTGTCGCCAAAACAGCTGAATACCAGCGGGGCCCGCTAACTTCCCCTCGCATGTTTCCCAAGTTGATGTTTGGAAAAAAATTTTTAAAGGCCCCAAAGTGAATAAATTTAAATTTTTTAAAACATAGATTACCTTTTAAAAGAGGCATTAGGGGGGGAGTTCACAGATCCCCAGGCTTTAGTTAAAAAATTTTAAAAAAAAGTTAGCCAAAAGCCCTTTTTTCCTACCAGTTTCACAGAAGCGATTGAAAATTTCTCGAAACCCCAGAAGGGGTTTTAAAGACTGCCCTCATTTTTGCGCGAAATTTGAATAATGAAAAAATTTAAAAGGGCCTTTAAAACCAGTACAACCCCAAATAAAAAGAAAAACCCAAAAAATGCTGTTAAAAGGAAGGGGCTTCACCCGGGCAAACTATTACCTTTTGGGGTTTTGAAAGTAAGGACCTTTTTTTACCGGGAGAAGCAAAAGGGGGACACTCGCATCAGGGCAACCAAATCCGGTTTGGAGTGTTAATCCAAAAGAAATAAAAAGAATTGTAAAAAATGAATCCGCCCGTGTATTTTTACGAAAAAACTGACACAACAAAAAAACCACCTCCTCAAAAAAATCTTTTGTGAGGAAAAAATTTGCAGATAACCCCCGCCGGGCACTTTTCTGTTAATTAATTTCGGTTCCCAGTCCCCCAATTTTGCTTAGAAAACTCTGGATTAAACAAACCCCGTTTTGTGTTTTTCAAATCAAAATGACTTTTTTGTTACAATGGTTTTGGGGATCTCATGTAATTAGATCCCCAGTTTTACTTGTCAAAATGAAAATTTTCCCAAAAAAAGTTTCTTTTAGTTGTCAGGTGAAATTTTTTGCTGCCCAACGCTGCGAGATTTTCCCTTTCCCTTTCTTAATGTTTTTCTCCTGGCCGAAATCCCTGTAAAATTTTTGACCTTAACCCCAAAATCCTTAACCCCCTTTCCAGATAACCCACCCTTTTCACTTTCCTAAAACCTTCTTATTAAGGGAATAAATTGCAAAGGCAAATTTCTTTGGGGTTTAACAGTTTTACCCATACCACCCCGCATGTCCTTTTAGCCCTTCCTTTTTCCTGCCCTTTATAGATGCCCTTCAGTGGGAATACTATAAAAAAACTATCTGTTAACTTTTGTAAAGTACTCGGGGATCAGGTTACGAGGGTTTAAAAGTTAATAAAGAAATTTTAACTTTCAAAAGCTTTGATAATTCTAAAACATTTAAACCCAATAAATACGGGTTTTGTCCAATTTTGACTTTCTTTTTTTTCTCATTATCCCAAAAAGCTGATCAGAAATCTTTCTGAAGTCCTGATTTTTTGGGTTTTTAAAAGTCGGCCTTAATTGTTTTCCTTCCCCTTTGGGACTAATCTGCCCTTTTTACGCTTGTGCGGTTCTCCAAATTTTTCCCAAAAAACAGCTGTTGTTCATCAGTTTAAAAAAAGTCTTTTTCTGAAGCTCTGCGGATTTATTCTGAAAATCAGTGTTCTTCATGATTATGGTTTCATGAATGTTCTTGATAAAAAGCAATTTTTCGATGAACACTGTTAATTTAAAAACCGGGTGTCTTAAATAAAATTGTAGAAGTCTGTAAGGCAGACATAATTTCTTTTGCCCCAAAGATTAGGCACAATTTTAGGCGGCTCCCCCGGGAACCATCTTTAGACTTTCTGCTGCAAAGGGGGAAAACATTAGGGCGGTCAGGGATTCATGGGGAAATATTCTAAATCAATTCTAAAAATGAAACCACGCTGCGATAGGCGTTAAACTGCCCAACCATTTTAATGCTTTTTGAATATTATTCGTACCTGTTTTACATTTTGGGAAGAAAATAATGGAAGTGATTGCCCCATTCCCCCTTTCCCATACGGGTTTGTTTGCTTTCTAAATACATGAGTTTTTAGACCTTTTACTCGGATCTTTTGTCCCCAAAGTTTTTGGGTTGTTTCTTTACAGTAATGATCCCGGGGCCAACAAAACCCTCCACGCAATCCGTTTTCAATCATCGGAACTTTGGGTGGGGTCGGGACAATAAATCAATCGGGACCCCAAAGAAAACTTTAAAAAAGCACCCCCTCACCCCGGGGGGCAGAAATGTAAGGGAAAAAGGATCCGGCTATAATGTTTCTTTGCAGGTCTTTCCCAAAAATTTTTCAAAGCGTCCGCCAACAAAAAAACATCCTGCCAAAAAGTATAAATTCATGATAGTCTCCCCATCGTTTTACAATCTAACTTTTGCCAAGAAATCTTGAGCATCCCGGGGAATGGGAAGTCGCTGATGTCCTTTCCTCAAAGGGATAGAAAAAGAAGGGCCCCTTTTTAGGGGGAAAGTGTACTTCATCAAATTTTTCCCCAAACTGTTCATGTATAAAGGAAAACGCCCTTTCTAACAGATTTGGGTTTAAAAAATTTTCTTCTGTTTTTGGGGCAGGCCCTTTAAGGACTTTGGCCAGTGACCCCAAAGGGACCCCATCATGTGCTGCATGGGAGCGTAGAAAGACATGTTTTTTAAAGGTGAAACACATGAACTTTTCTGAGACGGGTGAAATTTGCATGTCCCCTGAAGGAAATGGGCCACTGCTTTCTTTTAAAAGGTGGGATTTTCGTAACCTCGCAAGTTAGAAAGAATACGGGCCCGGGTTCCTGTTTTTTGGTTAAAAACTTTATTTGAAGATTGCATTTGTTGTGCCAGCTCCTCTGAACTTTCCGCTAATGGGGTCAGGGGCCCTCTTTTTTTTGGGATTCCCCCGGCGCCGATGGGGACCCCAAAACCAAAAACCAAAATGTGTGGCTGAGTCATACTTTTGGGTTGGTTTTGGGGGTTAAATTATAAATTTCCCAGATAATTTAGATTATTAGAAAAACTTTAAAAACACTTGCTCCCTGGGGTTTAAAAGTTTTTTTGCGCTTAGGCCCTCTATAAATTGGGCTCTGAATAAACCCGCCACCCGGGCCTGAAAAACGATGAAAGCAAATGAACAAATTTGATGATTACCATTAAGACTTTTTTTTCGAATTTTTGTGGCCGGGGCCCTTCAAAAGGGAAACCCAATGATTTTCAAAGTCGCGAAAAAACATATGGTAAATTTTTTGCCCCGTTTCATTTTTCTTAAAACTAACTTTAGATCCGGGTGGGGGTTTAAATTTGTTCCGTATTAAAAGTCAAAACAGAACTTTTACAAGGTTTTTTAAAGTTCGCTCGGGGCTTGAAAAAGAGGGCATTCTTGTTAAACTTTTCTACAGAATTCTTTTTTGCCATGATTTGGGGGAAAGTATTTTCTTTTGGTCTACCATCGTGCGTTACCCAATGTGTAATGCGGACCCCCGCTGGTGAAAGCATCAGTGGGAAGTAAACCAGATTTTTGCTGGTCGCCAATCGTTGGACTGTTTTTGGACATTTTAATTGGCACCAAATTTGTTTCCCCCCCCCCATGTGTATATTTAACGTTTTTTGGTTTTGGGTTTTTCTTCAAACCGATCAATTTGGTCAAACACTAACAGGAAAGGCCCACCCCACAAAAGGGTTAAGTCATTGAGAAAGGGGTGATTTTAGACCTCTCTCTGGGGGTTTTTGCGGGCGAAATGCCCCTTTGCAAGAACACACCACAAAAAACTTTTGTTGTTTTTGTTTTCTTTATGTTTAGAATGCTCTTTTCCCAAAAAATGCTGGAGGGTGGAAGGGAAGCCTTCCCTTACAATCGGTGCATACTTAGCCTTTTTTTAAAATCGGGTCCCCAAAAGATTTCCCGCCCTCGGGACCAACCAACCCCTCTCATTTTGGCTTCTTCCCGGGCAGCGTCCAAACGGGTGAAAGCATTTTCGTCTGCCCAACCGGGTGTTAAGTAAATTACGAGAAAAAATAGTCTGTTGTTTGGGCAAAGCCCCCAACTTCTAGATTTTTCTTCATTTTTTTGTTACAAGTCGATTAAAAAAACAGCTAACATTACTTTAACTGGGGGGTTTTTTGTTATTTTTAACCTGGAACTTGAGAAATAGCAAAAACAACATTCCCCTTACTTTTTTTGGATAAAAGCTTTAGATCAATATCTTTCAGTGTTTCTTGATAACGCTCTCTCTCAACATCCCCTTTAAAAAAAATTTGTCTTGCCCTTCATATATCTTTTTGCCATGTTTAGGTTTTTTTTTTCTAACTCAAAAAATTTATTTTTAAAATTAAAAAAAAAAAACTTAATCAAGGAAAACCCTTTTCGACGGGGCCCTTTTTGGGGGTTGGGCCTTTAAAATAAAGAAAACACCTTTTGGTGTTGTTTTAAAGTGAGCTGTTTTGAACAGAGTTTAAAAGTCTCGTTTACTTTTTTTAAGCATTCCTTTTTTATCTGCTCGGGGGTTGGGGTGGGTTTAGAAAAACTTGGGCCCCGCCCTTTTTTTTGAAGATCAAAAAATTTTTGGGCTTTTGTAGTCATAAAATCCGGGCCCGGGAAAAAGGTTAAATTCCCTTTTTCCCCAAAGTTTTTAGTCAGCTAGTGCTTTATTTAAATTTTCAGTTTGAACGAGCCCAAGTTTTTGGGGTTATTATTGAACCATAGCTGGTGCTTTTTGGGGTTTTTGTTTTTTTTTTTTTGCTCCGAGCACCTACCCGCTAATAACAACAGGCCAAAGCTAAAGGGCAAACCCCCAGAGGAAAGCTGCGGGGGGCCCAATACCTGGTTTCTAAGAGAAACCCCACTCGTTCCTGCTGATAAGCGCTTATAAATCATTTCCCCGTATTAACATATTAACACATTTTAAAAGGGAGCAGAATAAACCCTTTGTCGGTTTTGGTAAAATTTTGAAAGGTCTTGCTCTAGTTTTTGTTTTCATTTTTAAGTTGTTTAAAAAGAAGGTTTTTTTTTGCTAGGGGGTTTTTTACAATTTTCTTCTCTTTGGGATTCCGGTGCTGTAGGCACATTTGGATAAACCTTAACAGACAAGCTTTTTATAAAATGAAAAAATAATTTAGTATCTTTCCTTTTGTAATCTCTATCTCCAAAATTCCCGTTGCATAAAATTTTTTTAAAAACCCAAAAGTACATTAAGCGGTTTTTCAGCTTTTTTTCTTTTTTCAATTTAATGTTTAAAAGTCCTTTTAAACCCCTCTCCCTTTTATGCAACTGATTTTTCCCCTGTTGACCTTAGGTCAAACCCTTTAAAAAGTATTTTGATTTTAAAAAAATCATAAGCCTAACATGTGAAGGTTTGATCCCTTTTGACGCAAGGTCTGCTGTTGGCTTCTACCCTCCCCCCCCCAAAAATTTTCTTTTTTCGTCAAAATGATGATTTAAAAATTTTAAGTCCCCTAGCCCTAGATTTGGTTTTGGGCTGCCGTCAATTTTACATTTTTTTCTTTCCTTTTTTTGGATTAAAAAAAAATTTTTAACCCTTTCTCTTGCGAATGGTTTTTCCCTCTTCCAAAACAGCAATAAAATACCTTTTAAACGATTTTACCCGGACACAAAAACTAAAATTTTACCCAAAAGGTCCCGCCCGCTTTTAGGATATGTTTTTAAAGATGAAGCAAATTTTCGTAATAATTGCTAATTTGGATTTTATTGATCCCCATCGCTCTGCTAATTTAAGGTTTCTAAAAACGTCAAACTCTAAAGAGGGTGTCAGAAAAAAGCGTACTTTGCTTCGGTGTCTGTTTATTTGATAAAACGTTTGTATTTTTAAAAATTAGTTTCCCCAAAGACAAACGTCTTTTTAAAGCTCCCTTTTAAATTGGGGGGATGCCTTTTAACTCTCAAAAAATTTGGGGAAAGGAAAAACGATTACCAAAACGCATAACTTACAGCTAAAGCCTTTTTTTCTGCTTTTTTTTCACCCGAGGCGATTTTGGCGCCCATTCTAAGTTTTAGTGCCTTCATTGGGGCCCATTCCCCCTTTAAACGGGAAAATCTTCCCTTTCATTCGCGGTTTTGCCATAGTCAGAATAGGTTAAAAAAAATGCTGCATTGTTTAAAGAAAAAAACTTCTTGGGGGCCCCCCAAATTTTACAGAAATTTTTTAACGATTGCCCGGCCCCAAAATTTTGGGCAACGGGTTCCCGGTTTTTGGGGTTGTTGAAGCGAGGTTTTTATTTAAAAGTAAGCCGTTTCAGAGCCCGGCACATAAAATTTATCCGCTCCTAGGCTGGAAATTTTTAACAGTAAGAATTTGATCCGCATCAATAGTAGAAGGAAATTTTTTGGAACATAATAATTTCCCCTTATTTCCCTTCACGCCATAGGGTTCTTTCATCTTCTATACGGGTTTTTGGGAACACCATGGCTTGGCCCTTTTTTTATAAAACCCAAAAAAAAAAGTTTTAAATTTTTTAAAAACATGGGAGGGAAATTTAAGCGAAGAAGATTATGATTTTTTGATCCTGGAGACGAAAAATGAGTGAAAAGATCCCTTTGACCAGCAAACGCTCAGCGCTCTCAATGCGGGGGGAATTAAAAGAAAGTACGGGCGGAGATTTTTTCAAAAAATTTAGGCCAAGAACCCCCCGAATTTATAGAAACCCAAAAGATTTTAAATTAGAAGATGGCCCTTTGTTTTTTAAGGGGGGATCAAAGGGGAATCTGTTTTGGCTTTCAATAAACCCGACCCCCCCCAAAATTTTTAGGGCCCAAAAGTACAATTTTACAAAGACTTTTGGGGAAAAGATCAAAATCGCCTTGGTCTTTTTAAAACCAAAATAGATAGGGATGGTTGCTAAACTTCAAAACACACTGCAGGAACTCCCAACACCCAAAAAATTTCAAAACATGGAATTAAAAAATTAAATTTAATCGACCAAAGGGAAAAAAATAAAGCAAAAAGAAGCAGAAACCAGTTTTTTAGAAGAAAAAAGCTTAAAGACTATAACGATCACCGCTAACCCCCTGCGAGAAAAAAACGGCCCTTTATCAAACTTTAAGAACCATTTTGAGGGGGGTTAACAAACAAATTTTCCCAAAAAAAGGGGAACTAGATGAGATATAAAAAGAGAAAAAGAAAAACCGTTGAGGGTGATTTACGCCCCAAATTAGGGCCCCAAAATTTAAAAAAAGAATAAGACAAAGGGCTAAAAGGGTTTTTGAACAAGAAGACAAACAAGCCCAGAAGTGTGAATACTAACCGGGGACCAAAATTTCGAACTCCCAAATGAACAGAAAAAAAGAAAACTATCGAAAAAATTTTATATGAAGACACAACGGGTAGCAGGAAAAAATACGAACGTTGTTTTTGAGGAGCAAGGTTCACATTAGCCGCGTTATAAGGCTTTTTTATTTTTCAATAAGTACACTAGTAAAAGGCTAATTTCAGGCGGTGGTGGGGGGGCAAAGTTCAAATGCCCCCGCCGCCATCGCCTCCTCACCGCCTGTTTAAAACAAGGGAAAAAAACAACTTGATCATCTTGCGAGTTTATTTAAAAAAAAATTTGCCAGTAAAGCCGTAGAAAGCTTTTAAAACCCGGGATATTAGGCGGGAACGTTAACTGGCTTTTTTCTACTGCAAAACAAAATAGTTGGTTTTTTGGGCCCAGGGACTTTTGGGCTTGTTTTGTAATAGTTGGGGTTTAAAATTTAGTAAGATAAAGACCCCCAGTAATCCATGCCCCCAAAACCAAGAACAAGCCTGTCTTTTTTAATTCAGGTCATTCCCAACAGAGGGCTGCGAGCTTTTCTAGTTTCAATACTTTGGGGGTTTGGGGCTTCGGGAAATTAATGACTTTAACTTGGGGGTTTGTTTACTGCTTTTAATATTACTGGCCCGAATTTAATTTTCGTTTTTCCCAACCTTTTTGTTCAGCCTGCTAAAAGAAATTTCCATTATTATAGTTTTTTTTTTATTCCTACCTGGAGTCTAAGGTCAGAAGGGGAACCCCTGTATAAACCGGGCCCAAAAACAAAGTCTACTTTTGATTTTGCGTATTGTTTAAAAAATTTTTTGGGACCTTTTAATGTTGAATTTAAAACAAACTGTAGAATTAAAAGGCGTCCCCTAAATTTGCTAAGTATTGTTTTTGCGCGTCAAAGCCTTTAAAGGATCAAATTTTTGCTTGATCTTTCCCCGTGCTTGCGACCCTTTGCAAACCCCCCAAACGTTTAAAAAAAGAGTGTTTAATTTTTCTATTCCCGCCCTAGTTGGCCCTTAGAAAATGCCCAAGATAAAAAGTTGTCCATGCTGTTTTATGCCCCTTGCTGTAGGGGGCCCCGGGGTTTAAAAATTGGGCCTGAAAGGAAAGTTTTTAAAGGAGGATCCATCATAGTTTTCCCTTTTTGTGCGTGCCCCGAAAATTTAAAATCGCCTAGGCCCGGGTTATGATCCAACTTTTTTCCCAAAAACCTGTTTTATGTTAATTTTTGAAATTTGTTAAAAGATCCTTTTAAAAACCCTTCATGTCTATTATGTTCCCCGGTTTGGGGTTTAAAAGGTTTGGCATTTGGGAAAGGAGCTTTTCAATTTTAGTCAAAAAAAGTTTTTGGGAAAGGGGTAATAGAAATTTAAAACTGTACACTGGGGGGCCTCACCAAAGGATCATGGTGATTTTAAAAAGGGTCAGCATCGAAAACTCCCCCCCCATTGGGTTTCGCAAAACACAGAAAAAATTTTAAATGGTTCTGATAAAATGCATCGGTGGCTAAAACCAACCTTTTTTTGAGGGGGTCGTTTTCAATAGGGGGGGTTTAAAATATCTGCTTTTTTTGGGGTACTCACCTTTTTTTGAAAAGAGGCAGTCTTTGGGGCCCCGCAAAGTCAAGGTTTCATTGCCCAGATTTTTAAGATTTTTTAGTGGGCCCCAACAGAATATTTTGGGGCCAGTTATTTGAATGCACTCATTTTTTTTTCGTTCAAAAAAATTTTGTAACAAAAACAACCCAAGACCCCCCCTTCTTTTTAGAACATGCTATTGAATTTAAAATTTCGGGGCCAAAATGGTCGGCTCCCTGAAAAAATTCACAAAGTCGTATGGGTTTTAAAATAACGAAGCCAAGGAGAAAAAATAAAAGGGTTTTAAAAGTTGAAAAAACAGGGGCCCAAAATTAGCGAGTTAACAATAGCTGATGGTTTAATTTCGGGGTTTTTCTCCCCCAAAAAAAGCAATGAGTAACTTTGACATTACCCCAAACTTAACAATTTCAAATCTAAAAACAATGTTTAAAATTCAAGCCTGCAGAAGAAGGAGGTTACATTTTGATAAAGAGCTTCCCCAAAAATTTTGGCTTTGCAGCAACCCCTTTAATTTAGAGTTACCCCCAACCAAAACTACTTATGAGGGGGAAAATCCGCTCGTCTTGCTTTTCATTCATTAATCTATGGCTTTTGGTTTAGCTAGCGCTGATTTAAAACTTATATGATGGAAGGCCCTCAACTGTTTTAAGAGCTCTTCCTCCCGGGAAAGCTGCAATTTTTGCGGGTTAAAGAAATTTTACAATTTTCCCCAATTTTAAAAGTTTAAAAATTAGTTTGTGGGGGGGTCCCCGGAAACATTTTTAAAAATAAAAATCAAAGACAAAACAGGGAAAGTTGTAAAAAAGTGATAACCTGACATTTTTTTTAAAAATAAAAAAAATATTGTTTCAAAAAAATGTCGCTTTGGGGCCGGGAAAAAACCAGGGGTTACATTAGCGCCTGTAAAAGGGGTTTTAACTTTTTGAATTAAAAGACCTTGGGAGACGGTTTCGGACTTTGAACAGAATGGTTTAGATTTGGCGCTTTTTATGGTTTGAGTACACTAAAGATGGGGATTTTAAACGCAAAGGTTGGGGGACAACAAAAAGTTTCCTAAACAGAACAAACCCGGCAATCTAGAGGCAAAAAATGTTGGCCAGTATGGAAAAATAAAATAGTTTTAAAAAAACCTGACCTAAAAGGGATTTTGAACCATATTTTTGAATGGGGGGCAAAAAAATTTTAATTCATTGCCCCTTTACATTTTTTTGGCCGTCAAAAAAGTTTTTAGAAAAGCATTCCCAAAACCCGGCCCCTTTTCATGTAACTTTTGCCAGATGCAATAGTTTAAAGAGATTGAAAAAAAGCCGTTTTGGGAAAAAAAAAGTAATCCTCCACAAAGAAAGGGGGTTTTAAAAATTTCTTCTTTCAAAATTACGTTTAAGCCGCAAATGAAATTAGGGGGCACTTCACAATGTATTTTAAAAATTTTTGTCTTAAAAAAATAAGGAGGGGGGGGTTTGGGCGTTTGTTGGGGTCCTTTTTTAAAGGGGTTCTAAAATTAAACGGCAAAACTTAAACGTTGAAAGTCTTTTTAAAATTATGTTTTCCCCTTCCACAATGGTGAGGATATTAAGGTCAAACAAAAAGCAACAAAATAATATTAGTCCCAAAAAGAAACAATCCCTTTCAGCCGAATTGGGTTAATCTTTCACACTTAGGCCTTATTTGGATTTTATTTACTGAACAAGTTTTAACAAGGGTTTTGATAAAAAAAAATAACCGGAAATTTGAATTTAAATTCTGTTTTTAAAACTAGGGAGCAGTTAAACTTTTTGACAAAAACTCCTCATTGCTCTTGATTTTGGGGAGACGGTTGTGGGGGAAAAAAAAAAAAAATTTATCCTGCCGTTACAAAAGTTTTT
Organism: Conus ventricosus; assembly: GCA_018398815.1. Taxonomy (NCBI): domain Eukaryota; kingdom Metazoa; phylum Mollusca; class Gastropoda; order Neogastropoda; family Conidae; genus Conus; species Conus ventricosus. The sequence goes on along the minus strand of CM031599.1, from coordinate 50,005,510 downwards.
TTTTCGTTATAATTTAAAACATATTGTGGTTTTCTTTTCCAACACTTAAAAAGGAAAAAAGCATATCATAATAAAGGGGTTTTTAAAAGGGCCGATGATGGGCATATATTTTGTTGATCCCAGAAAAAAAACTGATGGTGTTTTTGAACAGTTTTTTTTGACTGTTTGAAAGGAAAAGCAGAACACTATTTAATTTTAGATGACTGTTCGGCAGGGAAAAAAAAATAGTTAAAAAAAGAAACACTTTGGGGCGAAACTAAACTTTCAGTGGAAGACATGCTTGGGAAAAAGGGGTGGAATTTTTGGCAAAAATATAAATCAGTTTTTTAAAAAACTTTTGAGAACATTAAAGACTGTAGTTTTTTTTTCACAGAAAAGACAGGGGCCATTTGGGTGAATGTTTGCGCGAAAAAAAAAGTTTTTGAAAAGATCAAGAAAAACATAGGGGGGGTTAAGCAAAAAAACCCGAAAACGAAAAAGGTTTTTGTAAATTAGTATTGAAAACGGAAAATCCTACACAGTTTCGTTTGTTTTGGGAGGGTAATCGGTTTTTTTTTGGTTATTGAAGTCTTCTTGTCAAGAAAAGGAAAACCCTTATTCGGGTCACTTTCGCCCGAAAACCGGGTTTTTTTAGGGCCCAAAGTGAGCCAGAAAGAAGGTTTCCGGGTTTCTTACATGGAAAGAGGGCAGAGACCCCGGGAAAAGTTTTAAACGTGGAAAAGATTCGTTTTCATCACCCCCCGGGTACCCGTCTTGGGCAAATTACTGAAAGCAGAGCATTTAAAAGCCAAATTTATTAAAAACAGAAAAATCAGTAATTCGTTTTTAAAGTGTCCCGGGGCCCGATCACCATAGGGCAGTGTGGGGTGAAAGAGGGTTTTTCCGAAATGCAAAAAAGTGGGGACCAAAAAAGGAAAACCCCTTTCCCTGAAAAAGGGAAAAGCTAAGAGGCCCGGGACAGGCCAACGGTAGGGTTTCACACTCGCATTTTCCTTTTAGTCTCAGGACAGATTTTCCCAAAGTAGGGGTTTTCCCAAACCCCAACCCCCAAACCCCCCCCCCCCCCCCCACCCCCCGCCTCAAACCCACATTGTAGTATTATTGAAGCAAAAGGGGGGGGGCTGAATACACACCCAGGGCCCCGCGGCCTTTCGGGGGGTTGGGGGGGGGGGGGAAAGGGGGGGGGGGGATGGGGGAGGGGGGGAAAGGGGGGTTTTCCCCCCTAAAAAAATATTTTTTTTAAAAACCCCATATATTGAGATTTTACCTTGCGCACAGTGATATGTGGTAAAAAAAAAAAAGTTATGTTTTTTAGTCACCCGTCCCGAAGGCCCTTTAGTATTCGGGGCAAACCCCTTTTAGCAAGCAGGAAGTTATTCCATATATAGGTGTTCGGGGCGGGCCGCAAGTGACATTTTTCAAAAATTTTTTTTGAAATGTAATTACTAGGGTTATGAGTACCCTTTATATTTTCAACAATGGTTTGGGGAAAAAACATTTTTATGAAAAATAAGAAAACCCCCGAGATAAGGAAACCAAACCCCCCCCCCCCCCCCCTCCCCAAAAAGGAAAAAAAAAAAAGAAAAAGAAAAAGGGCAGATTCGAAAGAAAAAAAGGCGGAAAAGGGGGACGTTTTTGACTACCAAACGCCAAATAAAAACGCACGCCAGTATCCCCCCCCCCCCCCCCCTCCTCTCCCCTCTCTCTCTCTCTCTTTTCTCTCTCTCTTTTCTCTCTCTCTTCTCTTCCAACACCCCCCCCCCCCCCCCCCAAAGTAGCTCCCAAAAAATTTTTCCTTTGGCGCTGACAAGCTGTGTGATAACGAAAAAAATCCCTGAAAAGAATGTTTACGCTTTTTTTTTTTGTTTTTTCCCTTTTTTTTCTGTCTGTCGTTTTCGGGCCGTCTGCTGTCCCCCGGGGCCGTCCGTCCGTCGTTTTGTCTGGGCTGCCGGGCTCTTTCCCGCCCCATTTCACTGTCTCCCCCCAAAAACCCCTCCTCCCCCTTACTCTCTCTCTCTCTCTCTCCCTCTTCCCCTTTCTCCCTCTTTTCCCCTTTCCCAAAAAAAACCCCCGAATCGCTCAAAATCCTTTGGGGGCCCAGAAATCCGGGGATTAGGAAAAAGTTAGGTTGACAGAAGAGGTTAAAGACACTATGAGGAATCCCAAGCTGTGGGTAACGACAAAATCACCAAAATGAAAAAATCCCGCTGTTTTTAGTATTCTTTTACTCCTTCTGGGGTTTTGTCTGTCCTTTTTTTCGCCATCTGTCTGTCCGTTTTCCATAATTTCGCTGTCTGTCTTCTGTCGTCTGTCTTCTCTCTCTCTCTCTCTCCCCTCTCTCTCTCTCTCTTGCCGCCAATTTCACGGGCTCCCCATACCCCCTCTCCTCTCCCTTTACCCCTCTCTCTCTCTCTCTCTCTCTTTTCTCTTCTTCTCTCTTTCTCTGATGCTCCCTCCCCCCCGTTTTTTTTTTTTTTTTTTCAAATTTCTCTCCAAAACCCCCCTTTGCGGTCTTAACCCCCCCCCCCCCCTTTATTTCCTAATTCTCCTCCTTTCTCTTCTTTTATTCCGAATTCTTTTTTCCCCTATCCCCCCCCCGGGTTTTTTCCCTTTTACGCTTTCCCCCCCCCCCCTCCCCCCTTTCCCTTCCGTTTTTGTTTGGTTTTTTTGTTGTGTGCCCTTTTGCATTGCTTTTTCCTGAGCATTTTTTAAACATTGAACATACAAGATAGGACAACTCGACAACAGACGAAGTGAGAAGTGATGCCTCAACCTTTTGCGTTTGATAAGATTGACTTAAGTAATGAAACATTGGTGCACTTATTCAGCAAATTATATACAAGTGATTCGTCTTGTTAATAATGATTTCCATTTAAAAAAAAAAAGGGTTCTATTAATCTAAGTAGATAACAAAATACAGATGGAGATTGATGCAATGGCAAAATCTTGGAAAACAAATGTTTGTGCTACAACAAATATATAAATTACAAGACGAACGTCCTGAATTTAATAAAAGGCCGAGAAAAGTCTGAATAAAAGCAAACGACATTATCAAAACTCAGGAAAGGCATCTCAAGACAGTAATGGAAATACAAGACGTACTCGTCCAGGACAGAGCGACGAAATTTTTCAGTACAATGCATTATTGAATACTATCTCACAAATCTGGACCGAGTGGATTAAGCATTGTGACATGCACTAATTGAGAGAGAAAATCAACCGAGTGGATTAAGTAGTGTGACATGTACCACTTGAGACAGAGAATCAACCGGGTGGATTAAGTATTGTGACATCCACCAATTGAGACGGAGAATCAAGGTACCTTTGAGGCAAGCCATTTTCATGCTAAACGCAAAGAAATCCAGAAATTCTTGCTATAAAAAGCAGTAATGAGCCTTTTACTTCACACGCTGTCGATTTGGGCACAAAAAACCCTTTAATTTTAATAAATAGGTATGGCTTACTCCGAGACTGGCAACGGAAATGAATTGCAATGGAAACTATTGCATGATATTTAAACCCACAATTGTTCTGATGCGAAAGATGGGTATATGTCATTGTGTTTCAGTCTATCATCATCCGAACATTGTAGATATTATTTAAATATGTATTGTGTTAAGTGACTGAAAATTAGAAAAATAATCTAATACAAGCACACACACGCACGCACGAACTCGCGCGGGCGCTCACAGACAAAACACACACACACACACACACACACACACACACACACACACACACACACACACACACACACACACACACACACACGCGCATGCGCACGCGCGCGCGCGCTGATATCTGTTGTCTCGTTTCTGCACTTTCTTCATGTTGTCGTTGCGGTTGCTGTCGGTTATTATTATTATCATTTTTTTTACCCATTGCAAGCATAGCCTCTGGGGGATTAGATCAATTCGCGAGGCGATATGTCATCGGCTCCTCAGTACATATTCTCCCCCTCCCTCTTTTCTTCCTTCGTTCATAGTGGTTTTGTATTGTTTCGTATTGTTTTGTCTTTTTTTAGTATTGTTTTGTATTGTTTGTTTGTTTTGTTCGCGTTTGCTTTCCACGACTTTGTAGCTTCACGGATGGCTAAGGTGAAATGATAGTTCCTCTTGGAGAGGAGAAAGAGGGGAGGGGGGGGGGGGGGGGGGTGGAATTGGGAAATTTAAACTAATAGATATAGTTTAACATTATAATACACCATTTTTTTTTATAACGTCCATATGTTTTTCTTTCTTTTTCCTCCTCCTCTCTCTCTCTCTCTCTCTCTCTCTCTCTCTCTCTCTCTCTCTCTTCTCTCCCTCTCTCTCTCTCTCTCTCTCTCTCTCCCTCTCTCTCTCTCTCTCTCTCTCTCTCTCTCTCCCGCACAGACACACCACACTACATGTTCAAGGTTACAGCAATAACACATGTATCCGGAGCCTACTCTTGAACAAAAACAAACCGACACAAATGTATCCAAACGCAGTCAATAAATCCATAGTCACTAGGACAAGAAAAACGCAGATGAATATATCCTTTCACTACTAATAGAACATGCATAAACCCAGACACCTGTACAGCTCGTAAGCACGCAATCCATACATATTAGAGCAACGAAAAACCCAGACACTAAACTGTCCAGTGTTGTACTGAAGTGTTAAGCGGGAAAAGGACAGAAAAACAGAAAAGAAGTAAGAGAAGTGGGGGGGGGGGGGGGGGGGGGGGGGGGGGGGGGGGGCAAATGGGAAAAAAAAGAAGAAAAAATCCAGCGAAGAGAAGCATTATGACGCTTTTCCTGAAAAAAAAGGTTAGAACAACTATAGGCATTCTATTATTTGCATGCCAGCAAGGCAACAAGAAAAGAAAAGAAAACAGCAACAAACAAGCAAGCAAGCAAGCAAGCAAGCAAGCAAGCAAGCAAGCAAAACGTTAGAACAAAGCGCAAACAGACACCCATACTCTATGACTTGGCAAGACCTTCAACAAGGTTGTCCGCGGACAATTCCAACTGAAAATAGTTTCAAAGTGAGGTGACCGCAAGCGAAAACTGAGAGAAACTTTAAATTAAAGAAAAAAAATTACTACGCAGCCGAATGAAAGAAACAAATAAGTGTTTGTTTTGTAATCAGTTTGTTTCTTGCGTTCGGCGGCATGGTAATTTTTCTTTTAAGTTTGATCCCAGCTGAAGCCTTTTCACTCTACGTGGTCCAATGTTACACGCAGATATATAGAAGAAGTAAGAGAAGGTGGGGGGGGGGGGGGGGGGGGGGGGGGGGGCAAATGGGGAAAAGTATGCTGATCTGGCAAACAGCCTGAGGAGAGAAGGCTATCAGGTCAAAGTCCTCACTGCAGAAATTGGAGCTAGGGGATTTGTAGGAACGTCTGCATACAGCCTCATGAAACAGCTCTCAGTTGCAGGGAAGGAAAAAACCAGAGCCCTGAAAGCAATGGGAGAAGCGGCAGAGAGGTGTTCAAGCTGGATCTGGTCAAGGAGGAACAAAAGTGAACTTCATAAGGCTTAATTTCCCTACAAATATCAGGTGTCCCTGTGGCTCAGTGGTTAAAGCGCGAGTCATTAAGTGGAAATGGCATCTCCAGAGGGTCATGGGTTCGAATCCAGCCGTGGCTCGTCCAAGATGGGAAACAAAAAAGGGGCAGCAGAGGGACATCGGAGTCATGAACCGGGTGTGGCCCAACCCCCTAGGTGTCAGGAGATAAGGGCCGAAACACTTGCTTGAAGGGGGCTTCTCTTCTGAGGACTCTCTGCTGCCACGCTCTCACGAGTTTCTTTCCACTGATGCATGGGTAAACCATTGACTTCCTGGAATAGGCCGGAGGACGTCCGGGAAAGATCAGAGGACATTGGGAAAGACCAGAACCAAGGGCTCTGTGGGCTGGCTCCCCACTTTGCTTAAACATGTGGTACGAAGAATAAAAGGAAAAGATGCTCCCAGGATTCACCGAAAGGGGGAGAGAATGATGAATCCATCGGTGCTCAACCAATCACGACTGCAAATCCCAAACGGACTATGAACATGGACCAAATGGAATATCCATGTGTCTGTGGAAAGCGTTTCGCTACACCCGTGGCATGAAGATCCACCGAACAAAGATGGGATGTGTGAAGACTCATCTGAATGAGCAGCAGCGCACTGCATCAGCAGATAAGACGTCGGAAGACCAAGACCAGGATTGAAACCACAGTGCCAAGGACATCCACGCTGTTGGTTCGGATGAGGAATTTGCACAGGCCCTCGATGCCAGGCGCCTGAAACTCAACCTGCCACGAGCAAACGAAACTGAAGATTGGGAGAAACTGGATGCAAAAATCGTCCAAAGACTCGATGCACTGATAGGGAAAAGCACCCTTGAACACAAACTAGCCACATATGGGGACATTGTGTATGCCACATGTAGAAACGCCTATGGAGTAAAACTACCCAAAGAGAAAACACCTCCAAAGAAATCCAGACGCCAAGAAAAGATGGACAAGATCAGAGTCCAAAAGAACAACTCAAGAAGCAAATGAAGACCGCACTGCCAGCTGAAAAACAAGGCTTGGAAAAACTGTGGGAAGACCTGAAAGAAAAACACAGCGCCCTCAGCAAAGCGGAATTGCGAGAAAGAAGAAGAGCAAAAAGAAGAAGCCTCCAACGTTGGCGGAAATCAAGAAGGTGGTCGACAAAGCCAGAGCCAAATCATCACCAGGGCCAAACGGAATACCTTACCAGCTTTACAAGAAATGTCCCAAGGTGCTGGAGTGGCTCCACAGGTTGCTGCGATCGGCTTGGAGAAACCAGAAGATCAGCGGCCAGTGGATGACGGCAGATGGTGTGTACATCCCCAAGAGCAAAACGCAAGTGACATCAGCCAGTTCAGGCCAATATCACTACTGAACGTCGAAGGGAAAATCTTCTCTGTCTTGGCAGCAAGGCTGACCAAGTACCTGTTGGAAAACAAGTACTTGGATGTGTCAGTCCAGAAAGGTGGCATCCCAGGCGTGGCTGGCTGTGTAGAACACGCCACAATGATCTGGGACGCAATCCAAAAAGCAAAAACAGAAAAGAGAGACCTGGACGTAGTGTGGCTTGATCTGGCAAACGCATATGGATCTGTGCCCATGAGACGATACAGTTGGCTCTTGAGATGTACCATGTGCCAAAGAACATCCGCGACATGCTCAAGAAGTACTTCAATGGCTTCTCAATGCGGTTCTCTACCAAGGAGTACACAACAGATTGGATCAACGTGGAAGTGGGCATCGCAATGGGCTGTGCAATTTCCCCAATACTGTTCGTGCTGGCAATGGAACTCATCTTGAAAGCAGCAACAAACAACGCGAGACAAACAGACCTTGGCGATGGATACAAGATGCCTCCTCTCAAGGCCTTCATGGATGACACTACAGTGATTTCATCCAGAGAAGACGAGACACGTCATGTGCTGGAGAGGCTGGACGACATAGTTGCCTCATCCAGAATGCAGTTCAAGCCAAAGAAATCACGGAGTCTCTCACTGAGGAAAGGAAAAGTGGCCGAATCTGTGGTCTTCAGTGTTGCCAACCAGGCCATTCCAACAGTCACAGAAGAACCAGTCAAGAGCCTTGGAAGATGGTATGATGATACGCTGAAAGACACACAAAGAGCAAAAGAAACCAAGCAGATGGCGGAAGAAGGCTTGGAGACCATTGACCAGTGTGGGCTCCCTGGCAAATACAAGGTCTGGTGTCTGCAGTTCATGCTGATACCAAAGCTCCTATGGCCTCTGATGATATACGACATCTGCACCAGCACAGTTGAGGCAATGGAAGCCAAAATCAACAAGTTCACAAGGAAATGGCTTGGTGTCCCACCCTGTCTGACTGACATCGCGCTGTACTGTCGCCAAGCAAAGCTGAAACTACCACTGAAATCCATCCTGGAGGAATACAAAGCAGGGAAGATCAGACTTCAAAGCATGCTGGAAGACTCAGGAGACAAGGTGGTAGAAGCAATCAAGCCCCAGCTGAAGACAGGCAGAAAATGGAAAGTTCAAGAGGCGATGGATTCTGCAAAAGAAAGTCTCAAGATCAGAGAAATAACAGGACACACACAGACCAACAGACAAGGACTGGGGGTGACCAAAACTGAATGGTCGTCAAAGGCCAAAGGAAAAGCCAAAAGAGACATGATGATTCAGGAGATGAGAAAAGAAGAAGACCAAAAAAGACTCCCAAAAGCAGTCCAGCAGAGCCAGCAAGGGCAATGGACAACGTGGGAGAATGCACTCCAAAGAAGTCTCACTTGGAATGACATTTGGCACATGGCCCCTCTCAGGATCAGCTTCATTCTCAGATCTGCATATGACCTTCTGCCCTCAAATGCAAACCTGGTGAAGTGGGGGAAAACAGACGATCCTGCATGCCCCCTCTGCCATGAAAAACAAACAGTGGAGCATGTTCTAAGCTCACGTAAAGTAGCCCTGGCTCAGGGAAGGTACCATGGAGGCACAACCAAGTGCTCAAAGAGATTGTACAAGTAGTCTGGGCCAGTACCAACACCACAAAAGGGAGAATCAGGACTCCAAAAGCACCCGCAACATTCTTCACGGCAGGAGGCAGCAAATCATGGCCAAGAACAACAGTACCACTCGAAACATGCAGGCAGAGTCTGCTGGACGGGGCAGATGACTGGGAGTGCACTGCAGACCTCCCAGAATGGAAGAGTCACCCAGAAATCATCAGCAAGAGTGGCATGAGACCAGACATAGTAGTCCACTCTAAGTCAACCAAGCAGCTGATCATGATCGAGCTCACGGTGCCATATGAAAACAGAATGGAGGCAGCTCAAATCTACAAGACTGAAAAGTATGCTGATCTGGCAAACAGCCTGAGGAGAGAAGGCTATCAGGTCAAAGTCCTCACTGCAGAAATTGGAGCTAGGGGATTTGTAGGAACGTCTGCATACAGCCTCATGAAACAGCTCTCAGTTGCAGGGAAGGAAAAAACCAGAGCCTGAAAGCATGGCAGAAGCGGCAGAGAGGTGTTCAAGCTGGATCTGGTCAAGGAGGAACAAAAGTGAACTTCATAAGGCTTAATTTCCCTACAAATATCAGGTGTCCCTGTGGCTCAGTGGTTAAAGCGCGAGTCATTAAGTGGAAAATGAGCATCTCCAGAGGGTCATGGGTTCGAATCCCAGCCATGGCTCGTCCCAAGATGGGAAACAAAAAAAAAGGGGCAGCAGAGTGACATCCGGAGTTATGAACCGGGTGTGGCCCAACCCCCCTAGAGTGTCAGGAGATAAGGGCCGAAACACTTGCTTGAAGGGGGCTTCTCTTCTGAGGACTCTCTGCTGCCACGCTCTCCACGAGTTTCTTTCTACTATATCCTCTCACAACTAATAGACCATACAGAAACCCAAACACCTGCCTGTAAAGCTTCGCAAACACTCAATCCATAGACACTAGAGTAACGAAAAACCCAGACATTAAAATCGCACTGTACGCTACACATTTCAGTGTGAGGGAACTTTTAACCTGAACAGGATCCAAGACGTCGTGGTCAAGTAGCTTCGATCACAGGCTGGACATGGTCATTGCAGGGAGTGGGAGTAGGGGTGGGGGTGGGAGGGGAGGGAGGTTACAAGGCTCTGTGCTCACCCCCTCCCCTTCCCCTTTTTGTACTCCCAGTTCTTATAGAACAGGGGAGTACTTTACAATGGAAACGAAGAAATGCTGTCTGTGTGTCTGTCTGTCTGTCCGTGGTCAAAATGTGTTCCACTCGCTCCAGACAAACCTACTGGGCCGATCTTTCTGAAAATTTGTTCGTATTTTCATTATGGGTCACGGATGATGCCCGATGTTTTATTTTACCAGAATATCCGTTACAAACGGCTATTACGGCCCAAAACGGGTTTTCTTCTTTATGGAATCTGTCAGAAAGTACTTAGCCGATTTATAAGCGGTTTGTATGATTTGAAAAATCGGAGCCTCTCCATATGTGAGTGATGTTGTGCTGAAAATCGATTAAACAACCGTTAAAAAACCGTTATTTTGCCGTTATTTCTTACATATAAGTGGATTTTAATGAAATTTGGTATATAGAAAGGTTATCACACACATATGGTTCTTCTGTATAGTGTTTCAAAATGTGACTGTTAAAAACCGTTATTCTTGACATATTGTCTGATTTGAATGAAATTTGGTATGTGCACAGGCTTTAGCCCGTGAGGACTAAAATACCAGTTTCAAAAGTGTACATCACTTATATATACATCCGTTAAAACCGTTATTTTGCCGTTTTTTCTTATACATTGGTGGATTTTAATGAAATTTGGTATATAGAAAGGTTATCACAAACAAATGGTATTTTCATATAGTGTTTCAAAAATTGACCGTTAAAAACCGTTATTCTTGACATCTTGTCCGATC
>CM031599.1:49985118-49990118 GCA_018398815.1 Conus ventricosus | reverse complement strand
ATTTTAACTTTGTGTACAAAAGGACAGGGTATTCCAATATCGTAGGTTTGGAAATATGAATTTAAAATTGAACATTTAAATGGCTCGTTGGATTTTGAGAAAGCAAGGAAGAAGTGCGCGCGCGCGAGAGAGAGAGAGAGGAGAGAGAGAGAGAGAGAGAGAGAGAGGGGGAGAGAGAGAGGAGAGGAGAGAGAGAGGAGAGGAGAGAGAGAGAGAGAGAGAGACGTTGGTGTGTAATTTTTATGCAGATATCCGTGTCCAGAATAGTACAGTTAGTAGAGCACCGGACCTCTGTACACGTGTGTGTGTTCTTCAATTTAGTGTCCTTCCACTGAAAGTGAGCCGGACAATTGTGAGTTTGTGGGTGAATGAGTAAGTGGGTGTGTCTATAATAAGGTTAACAAAAAATTGAATAGTGAGTTTGAGAGTGAATGAGAACAAGTGGATGTGTCTGTAATAAGGTTAACAAAAATTGAATAGTGATTTTGTGAGTGAATGAGAATAAGTGGATATGTCTGTAACAAAGTTTACAAAAAATAGAATAAAAATGTATCCCTTTTGTCCTACGTATTGTCATTACCCCACCGTGATCCTAATTATATAAATGAATAGATAAACTAGTAACAATGGACAATTGAATTACCAAATCAATAAATTAACCAAATCAATATACTAACAATTTTACAAATAAGTACTCAGTGAACTATGCAATAAACCTTTACATACAGATTGAAGAACAGAATAATTGTTAAGTATGCTAGATAAAGACAAAGGAGTCGATCCATTAGTGAAACCATCAATACCCAATTTCTTAAAAATGTCTTTTGTTTTTGAACAACGTGTCAATACATGATTGACACTTAAGGATTCTCCGCACATACATCTGACATTGTTACAATATTTTGTTTTGATTGAATTTAAACGAAGTCTATGAATAAGACTCTCAATCTCTCTAGATGAGCAAATAAAACGCTTGGATGGTCTGTTTTTGTTGTCTCTGTCATGTTGATTAAAATAATTACGACTATACTGTATGTAGATTTTAGCATTTTCGTGAGATTTTCTATTAATAATTGAATAGCATTCTGTTAAATCTAATGGAACATTTACGGACACAGCATCATTACTATTTTGGGCTTCTTGTTTTGCAGCTCGAGCTACTCTTTCGTTTCCATATATGCCGCAGTGAGAAGGCACCCAGCAAAAAGTCACAGTAATTCCATTGATTGAAAAAAGGTGTGTTAAATGATTTATTTCAATTATCATATCTTGGCGTATGCGTGAATTGGGAGACTTTATCGAAAGAAGCGCTGCTTTCGAATCAGCACATATTAAAAGTTGACTGTTGTTTATGGGAAAAGTTAGTATGAAATCCAAGGACTTCAATATAGCAAATAGTTCTGCACTGTATATAGATAAGTTGTTACCAAGATAAAATAACTTTTGAATTTGTAAACTAGGGATTACGAAAGCTGCTCCTGACTTTGAATTATCAAGCACTGAACCATACGTATATACTTTTAAATGATTATTGTAATTATTTTCTAAATGAGAGCATACGTGAGTTTTTTAAAAGATTAGGTGAGTCATTTTTTGATAAATCTGTGCATTCTATATCAAAGATTGCTGTTGATTGTTCCCATTTTGGCATTGGAGAAAACGTTGGATTTTTAGCAATGTTATTTTGATCTATATTAGTTTTTCTCAGAAGATCGCAAGAATACGAACAGATAGATTTTGTTGAGAGTATGTTTTGAGCACGCTTTCCAAAGTCCTTTTCTGAAACTAAGCATACCTCTCGAGAACAGAAATTTTTTTGTGAGAAACTTTTCAAAACAAACTTTGAAGCAGAAGCTTTTCGGAAGTCTGTGAGTGGTAAAACACCTACCTCATTGTATGTCCCTAAATTTGATGTATGTGTGGGGACTCCAAGGGCAATTTTATAAGCTTTACAATCAACACTTTGAAGTTTATTTAAAAGATATTGATGTGCATTAAAGAAAACTTCTTGAGCATAGCAAAGTCTTGAACGAACTAAAGCATTTGCTAAGATGGTTAATGTTTTAGAATCTTGAGCCCAGGATTATTTATTTATAATTTTAAGGAAGTTTAAACTTTTCCTGGCTTTGTTTAGAATGTAATCAATCACTCAACACACACACACACACACACACACACACACACACACACACACACACACACACACACACACACACACACTCACACACACACACACAACACACACACACACCATTTTTGGTGTGTGGTTACATTTCCTTTCCCCATTTTCTTTCTTTTTTTTGTTTCTTTTAAACATTTTTAATCACTTTGAATGAGATTACATAACAATTTACACGCATACATACAAACGTACACGAATACATATATATGCACAATGAGTAATTATATCAATACATCATTTGATATTAAAACACATCACATTACATCAAAAAATGTATGTACCCATACGCATGTACACACACACATATATTTACCCACACATATGCATAGACAAACATAACGGCACAGACATTAGGAAAGCGTATTTCTGAATAGCAATTCATATGGCATCCATATTTTTTTTTAATCATCCGTTTTCCATGATAATCTGGCATTGTGTTGTTCTATTCTATGTCTTGAAGGAAAGCATCTTCAAAGGTTATCTTAGGTACGGATTTTTCAAATTTACATTTATAAATAATACATTTTACCCAGAAGTATCAATAAATCAAAAACATAGTCCATAACCATATATATTTTCTATGCCAAATAATACTATGTTTTGAGTTATACTGATGTTTGTACATGTTGTACATTTTGTTTTTAAGAATTGTTCAAGGTGTTTCCAGAAACGATTTGAGATGTTGCATGTCCAGAATATATGTTCAATACTGTCTTTGATTCTCTACAGAAATCACAATAATAACTATTTGTAATATTCATTTCTTTCAGTAAAAACATTTGTCCCGAGAATTCTATGTACAATACGCATCTGCAGCCATTTCAATTTGACATCTTGTATTTTATGCACTTTTTAAAATGCTTCTTTCCACTGAATATCTTCCCAACTTCTCAGTCAATTTTGACACAAAATTGGGAGGTTTGTTGTCATTGATTAAGATGTTATAGAACAACCTCGTACCTTTAGATATGGAATCTATTAATTTCAATGCCCCGGGGATATCATGTGCGAAATTGTTTATTTCATTTATCTTTGTTTGTTTTTATGTATTTCTTAATGTACATTTTACAGCCATTAAAATCCAGAAAATGTATATTCTTTCCCAAATTTTCTATTAAATTCAGTATGTGAAAGGGAAAATTTTCCGTTGATGTCAAAAAAAATGTGCAACCAGTTGAAAACCCCCTTTGGATCCGATTTTTATGTTTAATCATATTGTCTCCAATTTAAATTTCTCATTAAAAAAACACTGGTTCTGAAAGTAATTCTTTTTTGGGGTTTTTGGGGTTTTACTAGATTGCAAAAATGACTGTATGCCACATAAATATGTTTCCAAAAGATGTTTTTATGATTTTTTGTAAACTGTAGCTTGGGCCATATTTTTCGATTTCAGTGAGAAATGGATATAATTCCAATGAAAACTTTTTTCCCCATTTAATGTTTCGTAGTTTTCAACCTTCTGATCCAAATGAGTTTCAGTGCAGCAATATATGCTCTGATCTCCGTACATTTAGACCACCATTATTTACCCCTTTCGTTAGCGCATTCTGCTAATTTTATCTCGTTTGCCGTTCCAAATAAAACGAAACCACATTTTCTGGAGGATTATTCACAAAATCATCTGGGGGGTTTGGGGAAACAGAGTCTAGAGGTGTATTAGTTTTGATAGTATTAAGGATTTTAATACAGCAACTCTTCCAAGAGGAGTTGCATTTCTTTTTATCCAAATATTGAAAAAATGTTTATTTCTGAAATTTTTTCGGCATAATTAGCCTGATCACAATCTTTCATGTCATTTGTAAACCATATACCAAGTATTTTAAATTTTTCTGGATTCCAAATTATATTTAGATGTGCATGTATTTTGTTTTTGAATTCTTTTACTTTCAAGCCAGATTGCTTGTGTTTTATTTTTCATTATAAACAGCCCTGAGAAATTTCCAAATTTAAAATCAACTGAATAGACTTTTCAAAGGATAATCTATCACCATTATTCATTGCTGCGCATCCCTCAGCAAATTGAGTATTTTGTGTTCTTCATGGTTGATGTCAATGCCTTTTATATCTTTGTCTTCTCTGATCATAATGGGTAAAAAACTCCCCGCAGAGTATAAATAGATAAGGGGAAAGTGGGTCTCCTTGCCTACATCTTCGTTCTATTGGAAACCAATCAGCTACTTGGCCATTGACTATAACTGCTGATTTGATATATGTGTAAAATGTTCGTATCCATTTACAAATACCCTCTCCAAAACCAAAGGATTCCAGAACTGTAAACAAAAATTGCCAATCCAAAGAATCAAACGCTTTTTCAAAGTCTAAACAGAGCAAGAGACCAGGCCTATGTGTTGTGTCAAGATAACAGATTAAATCGTAAATCAGTCTAATATTGTCTCCAAGATATCGGTTGGCTACAATCCAGTCTGATCCTCATTGATTAAATTTTCAAGAGTTTTCTTAATCCTGTTTGCAATACACGATGCTCCGATCTTATATAAGACATTTAATAATGGAATTGGTCTCCAATTCTTTATGTGTTCTTTACATTTTTCTGGTTTGGGAATGCAAGTAATAAGCCCCTGTTTTTGTGTTGCTGAAAGTTCTCCGTCTTTGAACGACTGGTTTAGAGCGTGCACAACGAATGGTCCCATTTTTTTTCCAAAAGAATTTATAAAATTCAGCTTCAGATCCATCCGTACCTGGACTCTTTCCATTTTCATATGTTGTAATGCATAACCTGCTTCTTCTAAACTTATGTCCCCTTCTGTAGAGAAACTCTCTTTCTGTGATAATGTAGGATGCTTATTAACTAAATCAC
>CM031599.1:49962618-49980118 GCA_018398815.1 Conus ventricosus | reverse complement strand
GATGTTGCCAAGATTTTAAAGAATTCTTTTCCTACATTTGTTTTTACTGTCCATCGTATGGTGGGTTGTACCATGTAATCTTTCTTTTCCTATTTTTCTTATTTCTGTTCGTGATATTGTCTGGACTGTATTGTAGTTTGTAATTGTAACCACTTTTTTGTAACGCTCCTTGATATTCTGTTGCTGCATCATTGAATGCGTTTTCATTGCATGACAGGTTTGATAGTCTCTTGTTTATACCATTGGGTATTATTTTTAGTATAGATGGTGGATGATTGCTTTTGATGTTTACGTAGATTGGTATGTCATTGGTTTTTTGTATGGTTTGTACACATGGTCATTGAGGTCTAATTTTATGCTTAGGTAATTCACTACTTCTTTGTTTGCTTCTATTGTGATCTTTAAGTTGTGGCTTTTAAAGATTTTACATAATTCTTTTTTCTTGTTTTCAATGGTTCTTGGATGATTGTTTAATGCAGCAAGTCCGTCATCTCTGTATAAACCGACTTGTTTTCCAAGTTGTTTTTGGATGTTGGATAGCACGAATAGTCCGACTAGTTCACATATTTCGGCACCATCATACGATCCCATGGTTACATCAAATGTGGAGTTTTTGCTCTTTTGTTAATCCAAGTTTCATTTCTGCTATAGAGTAAGGTTTTCTTGGTGTGGAAAATAATCTCCATTTCTGATTCTGTTATTTTTGTGTATTTGTTGGCAAATTTCAAAGCTTTGGTGAGTAGTTCTTCATCTATGGATGGATAGAAGTCTACTATATCAAATGTAATAAACATTGTATTTCTCTGTTTGTTGAATTTCTTAAACCATTGTATGACTTCGTAGCTATTTTTCCAAAGGTTGTATTCGGTGCTTGATTTTACATCTTCTATAGCCTTTTCCAAAATTCTCTTGCTTATTTTGCCCAGTTCGGATTTGGATGGGTTTATTAGTCTACATGTTGGGTTGTTTTGGAAGTTAGTTTTGTGGTCTTTAAGTGTTATGAAGGCTTCTTTTGTTGTTGTTGCCTCTATCCTGTCGCTTAACTCCATGTGGTGTGCAAGCTCTTTTTTTTTGCGGATGTTGCTATGTGTGGTTTTATATATATATATATTATATATATATATATATATATATATTATATATATATATATATATATATATATATATATATATATATATATATAAACAAACTAATAAATTCCAAGGATAAGTACCGCACCGTTCCAGCAACTTACAGAGCAGCTTGGTGATGCAATGACTGCAAGAAATATTGAATTATAAACAAAGCTTGCTCTTATGTCTTAGATTGAAGAAATAGGGGGAGATACGCATTCATATCTGCAGTGGTAGATGATTCTGCCTAACTAACAGTATGTGCTTGAGTGGGTGAATGGGGAAAAATAAAATAAATGCTTCTCAAAATGAGCCTTCAGCAAGCTTATGTTCTCCAAGGGGAGAGAGACATCCTCCAATAGGGAGGGAAACTCACTAACATATAACTCTGGTCATATACCGATATTTCGAAACTTGGTGGTTTCTCCTCAGTGACCGCGGAAAGTGGTAATTTGACTCCTCTGCCTTTTCAGTCAAATTACCACTTTCCGCGGTCACTGAGGAGAAACCAAGTTTCGAAATATCGGTATATGACCAGGAGTTATATGTTAGTGAGTTTCCCTCCCTATTGGAGGATGTCTCTCTCCCCTTGGAGAACATAAGCTTGCTGAATGCTCATTTTGAGAAGCATTTATTTTATTTTTCCCCATTCACCCACTCAAGCACATACTGTTAGTTAGGCAGAATCATCTACCACTGCAGATATGAATGCGTATCTCCCCCTATTTCTTCAATCTAAGACATAAGAGCAAGCTTTGTTTATAATTCAATATTTCTTGCAGTCATTGCAACACCAAGCTGCTCTGTAAGTTGCTGGAACGGTGCGGTATTATCCTTGGAATTTATTAGTTTGTTGTATTTTAGTCCCTTGCGGATTCATTCCAAGAACTGCCCTCAGCACTTGTGTCTTTAGAGGATATCTTTTTTATATTTCTACTTTTCACAAGAAAATGTAGCTTGTTTTGCTCTTTTATTGATTTCTTTTGCGTTCTTAGTGCATTTGGTTGGATTTTTTGAAAACTCAACAAACACTACACGGTATTGAATGCCAATTTTCTGGAATGACATTCTGTCTTAAAACTGAAAAGGCATGAGGAGTCAAATACCACTTTCGCGGTACTGGGAAAACACCAAGTTCGAATATCGTTATGACCGGAGTTATATGTTAGTGAGTTTTCCTCCCTATTGGAGATGTCTCTCTCCCCTTGGAGAACATAAGTTCTGAGGTCATTTTGAGAAGCATTTATTTATTTTCCCCATTCACCCACTCAAGCATACTGTTAGTTAGCAGAATCATCTACCACTGCAGATTGAATGCGTTATCTCCCCCTATTTCTTCAATCTAAGACATAAGAGCAAGCTTTGTTTATAATTCAATATATATATATATATATATATATATATTATATATATATACACAACAATCTAATAAAATTCCAAGGATAAGTACCGAGCACCGTTCCAGCAACTTACGAGCAGTTTGGTGTTGCAATGACTGCAAGAAATATTGAATTATAAACAAAGCTTGCTCTTATGTCTTAGATTGAAGAAAATTTTTTCCCCCCCATTCACCCACTCAGGCACATACTGTTTAGTTAGGCAGAATCATCTACCACTGCAGATATGAATGCTTATCTTCCCCTATTTCTTCAATCTAAGACATAAGAGCAAGCTTTGTTTATAATTCAATATTTCTTGCAGTCATTGCAACACCATGCTGCTCTGTAGTTGCTGGAACGGTGTCGGTACTTATCCTTGGAATTTATTAGTTTGTTGTATTTTAGTCCCTTGCGGATTCATTCCAAGAACTGGCCCTCAGCACTTGTGTCTTAAGAGGATATCTTTTTATATGTTCTACTTTTCACAAGAAAATGTGCTTGTTTTGCTATTTCATCATTTTCTTTTGCTTCTTAGGTGGCACCTTTGGTTGGTTTTTTGAAACTAAAACAAAACATATTTACGGTATTGCACACCAGCCTTTTCTGGAATTGCATTCTTCTTAAAACTGAAAAGGCAGAGGAGTCAAATTACCACTTTCCGCGGTCACTGAGGAGAAACCACCAAGTTTCGAAATATCGGTATATGACCAGGAGTTATATGTTAGTGAGTTTCCTCCCTATTGGAGGATGTCTCTCTCCCCTTGGAGAACATAAGCTTGCTGAAGGCTCATTTTGAGAAGCATTTATTTTTTTTTTTCCCCATTCACCCACTCAAGCACATACTGTTAGTTAGGCAGAATCATCTACCACTGCAGATATGAATGCGTATCTCCCCCTATTTCTTCAATCTAAGACATAAGAGCAAGCTTTGTTTATAATTCAATATTATATATATATATATATATATATATATATATATATATAGATGAATATAACCAAAGAGCCTAAAATGATTTTAAAAGTGCTCGACCCTTGGGGAGCAACATTTGTCAATGATTTTTAAAAAGGAAGGTTAAAACTCAAGGTTAAACCTTGAGTTTTAACCTTGAGTTTTAACCTTCCTTTTTAACATCATTGACAATATATATTATATATATATATATATATATATATATACACAACAAACTAATAAATTCCAAGGATAAGTACCGCACCGTTCCAGCAATTTTACAGAGCTGCTTGGTGATGCAATGACTGCAAGAAATATTGAATTATAAACAAAGCTTGCTCTTATGTCTTAGATTGAAGAAATAGGGGGAGATGCGCATTCATATCTGCAGTGGTAGATGATTCTGCCTAACTAACAGTATGTGCTTGAGTGGGTGAATGGGGAAAAATAAAATAAATGCTTCTCAAAATGAGCCTTCAGCAAGCTTATGTTCTCCAAGGGGGAGAGAGACATCCTCCAATTAGGGAGGGATAACTCACTAACTATATAACTCCTGGTCATATACCGATATTTCGAAACTTGGTGGTTTCTCCTCAGTGACCGCGGAAAGTGGTAATTTGACTCCTCTGCCTTTTCAGTCCAAATTACACTTTCCGCGGTCACTGAGGAGAACCCCAAGTTTCGAATATCGGTTATAGACCAGATCTATATTGTTAGTGAGTTTCCCTCCCATTGGAGGATGTGTCTACTCACCTTGGAGAACATAAGCTTGCTGATGCTCATTGTGAGAAGCATTTATTTTTTTTTCCCCATTCACCCACTCAGCACATACTGTTAGGCAGAATCATCTACCACTGCAGATATGAATGCGTATCTCCCCCTATTTCTTCAATCTAAGACATAAGAGCAAGCTTTGTTTATAATTCAATATTTCTTGCAGTCATTGCAACACCAACTGCTCTGTAAGTTGCTGGAACGGTGCGGTACTTATCCTTGGAATTTATTAGTTTGTTGTATTTTAGTCCCTTGCGGATTCATTCCAAGAACTTGCCCTCAGCACTTGTGTTTAGAGGATATCTTTTTATATTTTCTACTTTTCACAAGAAAATGTAGCTTGTTTTGCTCTTTTATGATTTTCTTTTGCTTCTTAGATGGCACGTTTGGTTGGTTTTTTGAAAACTCAACAAACATTACTACGGTATTGCACACCAACCTTTTCTGGGATTGCATTCTTCTTAAAACTGAAAAGGCAGAGGAGTCAAATTACACTTTCCGCGGTCACTGAGGAGAAACCACCAAGTTTCGAAATATCAGTATATGACCAGGAGTTATATGTTAGTGAGTTTCCCTCCCATTGGAGGATGTCTCTCTCCCCCTTGGAGAACATAAGCTTGCTGAAGGCTCATTTGAGAAGCATTATTTTATTTTTTCCCCATTCACCCACTCAAGCACATACTGTTAGTTAGGCAGAATCATCTACCACTGCAGATATGAATGCGTATCTCCCCCTATTTCTTCAATCTAAGACATAAGAGCAAGCTTTGTTTATAATTCAATATATAATATATTATATATATATATATAATATAATATATATAACACAACAAACTAATAAATTCCAAGGATAAGTACCGAGCACGTTCCAGCAACTTACAGAGCAGCTTGGTGTTGCAATGACTGCAAGTAAATATTGAATTATAAACAAAAGCTTGCTCTTATGTCTTAGATTGAAGAAATTTTTTTTCCCCCATTCACCCACTCAGGCACATACTGTTAGTTAGGCAGAATCATCTACCACTGCAGATATGAATGCTTATCTTCCCCCTATTTCTTCAATCTAAGACATAAGAGCAAGCTTTGTTTATAATTCAATATTTCTTGCAGTCATTGCAACACCAAGCTGCTCTGTAAGTTGCTGGAACGGTGCGGTACTTATCCTTGGAATTTATTAGTTTGTTGTATTTTAGTCCCTTGCGGATTCATTCCAAGAACTGGCCCTCAGCACTTGTGTCTTAAGAGGATATCTTTTTATTATGTTCTACTTTTCACAAGAAAATGTAGCTTGTTTTGCTCTTTCATCATTTTTCTTTTGCTTCTTAGGTGGCACCTTTGGTTGGTTTTTTGAAAAAATCAACAAACATACTATGGTATTGCACACCAGCCTTTTCTGGAATTGCATTCTTCTTAAAACTGAAAAGGCAGAGGAGTCAAATTTACCACTTTCCGCGGTCACTGAGGAGAAACCACCAAGTTTCGAAATATCGGTATATGACCAGGAGTTATATATTAGTGAGTTTCCCCTCCCTATTGGAAGGTGTCTCCCCCTTGGAGACTAAAGCTTGCTGAAGGTTCATTGTGAGAAGCATTTTTTTTTCTTCCCCCCCCCCCCCCATTCACCCACTCAGGCACATACTGTTAGTTAGGCAGAATCATCTACCACTGCAGATATGAATGCTTATCTTCCCCCTATTTCTTATATATATATATATATTTATATATATATATAATTACACACACATACACACACAAACACACACACACTCTCTCTCTCTCAAGCACAAGAACAAACACACACACACACACTCGCACACACTCACTCAAACGCACACACACACACACACACGCGCGCGCGCGCGCGCACACACACACACACACACATGCAAACGGCGCGCGCACGCTTGCCGGATGTGTACCAGATGTCAATTCCTTGTCCAAATTGCCACTTCGTTCCTGTCACTGCTTTCATGACCTCTGGCCAAAATATCACGTACCCTAACTCACACTCACACACACACACACACTCACACTCTCTTGCCGGTGGCAAGCTTTGAGGGCCTAATGATCAGTGTCTGTCGAGCACCAGCAAGCAGAGTGTTGCAGGCTCGGAGGGCTTTATGTTCTCTCCTTGGAGAAAGGAAAGCCCGATGAAGACAACTATCCGGAGAGAGAAGAGACGCGCGACACAAGCCTGTTGAATGCTCAGCTCAAATCAGAAAGTCGTTAGGGATTGCCTAGTCCCTGATCTTCTCTCTCTCTCTCTCTCTCTCTCTCTCTCTCTCTGACTCTGTCACTGTCTCTGTCAGTCGGTCTGTCTGTCTGTGTGTTTATCTGTTTGTTTGTGTCTTCCTGTGTGCCTGCCTGTGTGTCTGTCTGTCTGTCTGTCTGTCTGTTTATCTCTGTCTATCTGTGTTGTGTGTGTGTGTGTGTGTGTGTGTGTGTGTGTGGTTCTCTCCCTTGTTTTAAGACAAGGTTAGAAAACTCCTCATTTCTTCCGTAGTAAGTAGTATACATATGTATACTATGTGCCCGTGTTCCGTGTGTGTGTGTGTGTGTGTGTGTGTGTGTGTGTGTGTATGTGTTATGACTCGTGAACGCAGAATTTTGCGTGTGTGTGCGCGCGCGTGCGTGCGTGCGTGCGTGCGTGCGTGTGTATGTGAATGTGTGTGCGTGTGTGTGAATGTGTGTGTGTGTGTGAATGTGTGTGTGTGTGTGTGTGTGTGTGTGTGTGTGTGTGGTGTATGTCCTGCTTATATTTTTAGATGTTGAATCGTTAAAACTTGTCAAACTCCGTGTAGCCTAGGTTGTGAGGATGGGCGCTATAGAAATTGTCATTATTATTATTATTATTATTATTATTATTATAAGTTGGAGGATTAGGTCTTGATTGAGCGTACGTGTGGGTAAAGAGAGGACTTTGTCATTTTATTCCTTTTTTTTTCTTTTTTTTTTTGCTGTCCCATCTGTGGCACCTCACTGGCACTACACCCACGCCGCTCATTCTGACACCCCGTCCACAGCCACAGCCCGCTCATTCTGACACCCATTCCACAGCCACAGCCCGGTCATTCCGACACCCCGTCCACAGCCACAGCCCGCTCATTCTGACACCCCGTCTACAGCCACAGCCCGCTCATTCCGACACCCCGTCCACAGCCACAGCCCGCTCATTCCGACACCCCATCCACAGCCACAGCCCGCTCATTCCGACACCCCGTCCACAGCCACAGCCCGCTCATTCTGACGCCCCATCCACAGCCACAGCCCGCTCATTCCGACACCCGTCCACAGCCACAGCCCGCTCATTCTGACACCCCGTCCACAGCCACAGCCCGCTCATTCCGACACCCCATCCACAGCCACAGCCCGCTCATTCCGACACCCCGTACACAGCCACAGCCCGCTCATTTTGACACCCCGTCCACAGCCACAGCCCGCTCATTTTGACACCCCGTCCACAGCCACAGCCCGCTCATTTTGACACCCCGTCTACAGCCACAGCCCGCTCATTTTGACACCCCGTCTACAGCCACAGCCCGCTCATTTTGACACCCCGTCCACAGCCACAGCCCGCTCATTTTGACACCCCGTCTACAGCCACAGCCCGCTCATTTTGACACCCCGTCCACAGCCACAGCCCGCTCATTTTGACACCCCGTCCACAGCCACAGCCCGCTCATTTTGACACCCCGTCTACAGCCACAGCGCGCTCATTTTGACACTCCGTCCACAGCCAGAGCCCGGTCATCCTAACACACCCGTTCACAGCCACAGCCCGCTCATTCTGACACCCATCCACACGCACAGCCCGCTCATTCCAACACCCCGTCCACAGCCACAACCCGGTCAGTCCCGCCACAGTTCCGGCATCAGCAGTCTACGGGGAGCAGTCAATGTCAAGTCGTCTAGAGGCACCCCGCTGGAGGAGACACTGCACTGCTGAAGAATCACTTCGGTGGTGTTCAGTGGCGCCTGTTCTAATTCACTTTACGCAGGGCACTACCTACGAAGCCCCCTACTGACGACCATAATTGCTTATTCGCATAGCCAGATTGAGCGAGCTCTCCCTCCGGAGGGCGCCACCATATCCGTCTAACGACAGCCTCCATGGAATCGCCGATACTGGTGACCGCGACGGAATCAAACCAAGGCCACAGACAGAGGACATCGAAATTGAGATTACCATGAGAGCAGGGCATGAAGGGCCACAGAATTTGATTTTTTTTTTTTTTATAATGCGGATCGACGAGAATATAAGATGATGCAACAGATTTCCATTCCGGTCCGAGACTGCATGACAGGGCTGTACTCTACACGTATTTTCATATCATATCCCGGCGTCAACCAGGCCCGAGACATACAGACACCTGCAGTATTGGTCAGGAAATTTAGTCCACACTCTCAGATACGCATCCATTAAGTGGATGAAACTCGATTGTATGGTCCCAGTCTTCCCAACTGGACCGTAGCAAACTCAACTCTGGGTAGGAGCCGGTCGGGGCAGAAAAATCCCACATGGTTCTGATGGGACTCGAACCCATGACCTCTCAGCCGGGAGTCCACGACGCTAACCATTTCGCTGGGAAAGAGAGGACTGTTTGCATCTCTCTCTCTCTCTGTCTCTCTCTCTCTCTCTCTCTCTCTCTCTCTCTCTCTCTCTCCTCTCTCTCTCTCTCTCTCTCTCGCTCTCTCTCTCTCTCTCTGTCAATCTATCTATCTATCTATACTGCACATGTGAAGTATGCTCCAGTGAATGAACGAATGAAGTCAAAAAGTTATATAATGAAGGGCCGTGAGAATGTTTTTAGAACGCCCGTAAACTAATATCCGATATTTCTTTTATAACAACAACAACAACAACAACGACGATGATGATGATGATGATGGTGATTGTCTCTTGCATACCTTTAGACTGAATATTCTTAATCACAGTCCACTTAAGGGAGAGTGACGCTACGCGCAGTAGCACTCAGATTTTTAAAAAACAAATATTTATCTATAGATGGCACTGTTCGCAAGGTCCATTGCTTCATCTGTAATCCCTCAGATCAAAAAGGGTTACATGGCAGCAGAACACCTTGCCACGTGCAATAACGCTGTGAACGACACATAGGTGAGCAGATGTGTATATTTACATTTTCTGCATGTTTCTTGATGGAATATCGGTATCATTCATTCACGCGAATATGACTATATCTGCCTTTGCACTCACTTGCTTCCAATACTTGTTTCCCGCACAGAAGTCATGGTTACTGTAATAATTGATTTATTCCCGATCGCTTAAATCAGTTACATATACACGGCCATTTGTCACATTGCAGCTGTCACGTACATAATTATCAAGAACAATATAAAGATAATCTATGCAAAATATAACTACACACTAAGGTTTTATGCATGCTGATAAATACGCTATTATTATCATCATCATTATTATCATTTTTATTATTATTATTATTATTATCATCATTAATATTATTATTATTGTTATCATTTTCAGCATTGTTATTATTATTGTCGCTCGCTGAAGCGAGCGCGGTTATATACTCGATGTCAGTCAGTTATTATGAATAATTGTCCACTGCAAAAGGTTTGCTGATATCCTATTTCCTTATGATTCTTCAAATGATTTACATTCACACGAAAAATATATACGCTGTACAATAATATTGCGAGCAATTCTGTGATTGTGAAATGTACATATTTTAGGGTCGAGCAAGCTTTTAGAGCACTATCATAGTTCCGTCAGTAATCACACACACACACACACACACACACACACACACACACACACACACACACACACACACACACACACACACACACACACACAAACACACACACAAACACACACATTGTATGACATGACACAACACAGTGTCGTCATTTGTATGTTACCTTCAAGTCTTTCAACATGTCACTACAAAGAATATACTGTCAAAGAATTTGAAACAGCGCTGAGAGAAAACAAAAAACAAACAACAGACCTGGTTCTCTTAAAATAAATGCAATGAGTGTATGTATTATTGCAACATAGCGCATGTTACTGGTTTTAAGCCCTCTAACTCTGGTAAATACTTTCTTGATGCTTTATAAAAAGCAACAATTGTATGTCTGGTCGTATATGTCTGCAATTTGTTCTGCTTCCAGAACTTCAAAGTTCCAAAGATAACTGTTGCTGCTTATAATGCCTATGCTGTGTGATGCATCCGACATGCCGTGTGTGTAGCTATGCCTGCATCTGACCACCGCTATCAGTGTCCACCCTTGTGGGTAATTAGGAGGTGCACATCACACAGACAGACTTCTAAATGGACGAAATTAAGCACTGGTTGCTAGCTAGCTGCCGTGGATTCCCTTCTGGAAGGTCGTGCGTTCGATTCCCATCAGAACCATTTATTCGTGGGATCTTTCTGCCCTGGCTGGTGCCTACCTTGAGCTGAGTTGGAAGGGGGCTCAACTGAGAGGGCCTGAACCACCCGCTTATTGAGTGAGTGTCACCCGCTTATTGAGTGAGTGTCACCCGCTTATTGAGTGAGTGTCACCCGCTTATTGAGTGAGTGTCACCCGCTTATTGAGTGAGTGTCACCCGCTTATTGAGTGAGTGTCACCCGCTTATTGAGTGAGTGTCACCCGCTTATTGAGTGAGTGTCACCCGCTTATTGAGTGAGTGTCACCCGCTTATTGAGTGAGTGTCACCCGCTTATTGAGTGAGTGTCACCCGCTTATTGAGTGAGTGTCACCCGCTTATTGAGTGAGTCTCTGGGAGTGTTGTTCAGATACTGTCACCCACTTATTGAGTGAGTCTCTGGAGTGTTGTTCAGATACTGTCACCCGCTTATTGAGTGAGTCTCTGGGAGTGTTGTTCAGATACTGTCACCCGCTTATTGAGTGAGTCTCTGGGAGTGTTGTTCAGATACTGTCACCCGCTTATTGAGTGAGTCTCTGGGAGTGTTGTTCAGATACTGTCACCCGCTTATTGAGTGAGTCTCTGGGAGTGTTGTTCAGATACTGTCACCCGCTTATTGAGTGAGTCTCTGGGAGTGTTGTTCAGATACTGTCACCCGCTTATTGAGTGAGTCTCTGGGAGTGTTGTTCAGATACTGTCACCCGCTTATTGAGTGAGTCTCTGGGAGTGTTGTTCAGATACTGTCACCCGCTTATTGAGTGAGTCTCGGGGAGTGTTGCTCAGATACTGTCACCCGCTTATTGAGTGAGTCTCTGGGAGTGTTGTTCAGATACTGTCACCCGCTTATTGAGTGAGTCTCTGGGAGTGTTGTTCAGATACTGTCACCCGCTTATTGAGTGAGTCTCTGGGAGTGTTGTTCAGATACTGTCACCCGCTTATTGAGTGAGTCTCTGGGAGTGTTGTTCAGATACTGTCACCCGCTTATTGAGTGAGTCTCTGGAGTGTTGTTCAGATACTGTCACCCGCTTATTGAGTGAGTCTCTGGGAGTGTTGTTCAGATACTGTCACCCGCTTATTGAGTGAGTCTCTGGGAGTGTTGCTCAGATACTGTCACCCGCTTATTGAGTGAGTCTCTGGGAGTGTTGTTCAGATACTCTGACCAACATCGCTCAGATACTCTGACCAACACTGCTCGGGTACTCTGACCAGCACAGCAGGTGTTTGTATCTCTCGGCCTGGTTGACGCCGGGAGTTATGATGACAATCAGCGCGAAGGAGAGCTATGTCGTGCAGTTCCAGTGGAACACCGTAGCATCTTCATCATCATCATTCTCATCGATCATCATCAAAAAGCCTTTTAAAAAAAAGGTCTGTGGCCCTTCATGCCCTGCTTTTAGAGTGAATGAACAACACGGGGAACGACTGAATGTAACGCCAGCAGCAGCAGCTCATCAGTGGGCGCAAACCAGGCAGGCAGCCTGTAGTGCAAACGAGATCGTGGATTGTAAAGCGCTTAAAGTGTGTGCGCTTAAACCGAGGATAGGCACTATGCAGGTACCACCACTGCTACTATTACCACCACTCCTCCTCCTCCACCCACTACCACGACTAACTAGCAGCACTGCAGTTAGATTCAATCGTCAGATCTTCTGGACTGTCCTATCAAAAAATACTTCCCATTGTCTTTCATAGAGTAAGGAAAAGATACACCCGAAGGTGCGAGTGGGACCCAGAGAAGTACTCGTCCACAACTACGTGGATTTTCTACCCACCCCACCCCATCCCACCCCCACCCCCACCCTCACCCCACCCTCACCCCACCTTTTGCCCGTCATCTTTCCCTGTAACGAACCCCCTTCTCCCTGTGGGAAAAAAAATCTAGTTTATTGAGCAACAACATTAACATCTTTTAAAAAAAAAAAAAAAGACGAAACCCCCCCCCCCAAAAAAAAAAAACACGGCTTCGGGGTCCCGCTTTCATCTACCATACGAACATAGCGTCAGTCCCTCACTTTTCTGCCCACACGAGCCGCAAGCACTCCTGTCCGCGCTTTAGCTTGGTCGACACTGCTGCGCCAGTCTTCCTGGCAGGGCCGGTCACACACACATGGTCCAGAACTCTACCGCACTGCACGACTTCTCTGTAAGACCTCGAAAAGAGGCCTCGGCACGCATCCCCTCTCTTCTCCCTCAGTCTCTTCCCTGCACCGGAGTCCCATCTCGACTTGCATTCAGTGCAAGTTCTTCATAATATTATGCTTACCACGTCCAAATCATTTGGAGTCGGTCCTCAATACCTTATTGAATTAATCTCTCCTTTCAGACCATACCGGGAGCTGTGATAGTTTTGTGGCGTCCTGACATTGAGAGACCCCAGAGTCCGCTCAAAGTCCTTTGGAGGAAAATTTCTCACTGGTGCCCCCCCCCCCCCTTTCCACCCGACCCCCTCCCCCCTCCTCCCCCACACGTGAAACGACCTTCTATCAGCAGTGTGGAACGACCTTCTATCAGCAGTGTGGAACGACCTTCTATCAGCATTTCGCCATACCATAAAACCTAACCCCCCACCCCCACCCACCCCCACCCCCTTTAAACTGCCATCAAAACACATCTTTGAAGAGGAGTATCTTTGATCTAGCGCGCTCCCTTTGCACTTTGCTATGCTTCCTTTGCTACTCTCTCTCTCTCTCTCTCTCTCTCTCTCTCTCTCTCTCTCTCTCTCTCCTCACACACACACACACACACACACACACACACACACACACACACACACACACACACAGAGAGAAAGTTCTCTCTCTCTGTGCATGCGTGCGTGCGTGCGCACGTGTGTGTGTGTGTGTGTGTGTGTGTGTGTGTGTGTGTGTGTGTGTGTGTGTGTAACAGTATAGGGTAATTTGAGTAAATACCATAGTCACAGGATGTATTTCTGAAGGAGGCAACTGCCGCACCACAAATAAAGAGCTTGGTAGACAAAACACGAAATGTGTCCTTTTCTTGCCAGCAATAATAGATTTTACTGATGTGATTCATCACTGTTAATGTTGTTAGTCATCACAGTTAAAGAAAACCACACCTTAGTTCTCGAAATGAAAGTGATTAATACATCCTCAGGGCCTCCTCGGTCAATGAATCCCCTACAACAGACACATATTTACAGAATATTAGAATTTAGACCCAGTGTTTCATCCACAAGCCTAACTTCAATCCAGATCAGCAGTTGACTTCATCACTGTGCCCCCCCCCCCCCCCCCCCTCCAGCCCGCCAGAAGGTCTGGGACTATTTCATGGTCGAACAGGAATTTCCTGGACCTAAAGACCCTGCCTGAGGTCCTGCGCCGTTCAACTCATGTTCCTGAGTGCCCTCCGGAACCCCTTCCCTCTTGGAGGACCGGGTGAACGACGACTGGACCACGGGGCCACAGGAAGGTCTCCAGCATCGCAGCAACTTCCAGAAATAGATCCGGAAGCGGCGGACGCTAAGGAAGTAGAGGTAGAAGTTGAGAGCGTGGGTGGAGTCGGCCAGGAGGAAGGCGATCTGTCTGATGAGCAGCTCCTTGGCTGTGTGGCGAACCGACATGAAGATGTGGTCCGTGTGGATGAAGAGGATGAAGTAGAGACACTGGGGCAGGACCATGAGGATGAAGAGCAGGGCGGCGGTTATCGTCATGGAAGTGATGGCGCGTTCCGACCGCCGGATCTCCCGTGTGAAGTTAGCCGATCGGCTGCTGGCTGCGGGGCCCATGAGATCGCGACGGCGGCGTCCAGCCTGTCGCAGCGAGAAAAACAGTGCTGTGGTGATGACCACGAGCAGGAACTGAGGCAGCAGGGCGTACACCAGGTTGTTGAGCCAGGGCGACACGTCCACACCGTAATGAACCATCTCCTCTTTCAGCACGCATTTCTTGCCCCTCGGCTCCCTCCCTGCCATCATGGGCACGTGGATGGAGAAGATGAGCAGAAGCACCACCACGCAGATGCAGTAGACTCGCCGCTTGCTGAGGAACCGGTGTCTCATCACAGGTAACACCACGGCCACTAACCGCTCACAACCGATCAGCACGAGCACCCAGTTCGCAAAACTACTGCACACGTTCGCCAAAGGCAGACTGCGGCAGAAATCGGCGTTGTAGTGGTCAGTGTAGAAGGGGAACTGGTTGGTCACCAGCTTGACCAGCAGGGCGGCACTGTCGCTGGCAGCCAGGAGGGCGACCAGAATGGACCCCGTGCTAGCCGGTCTGATTCTGGTGATGGTCACTATGGCCGCGATGTTGCCGGGAAACCCAGGGCGCAGATGATTTTCAGATAGTGGCGCTGTATAGACATGGCAAGGGCCGCCATTCTTCTCTCAGAATCCGGCATTCCGATGAAATCCGTGGAGTTGTTGAAGGCAGTGATCACAGTGTAGTTAACCATGTCATCGAGGACACCCATGTTGACTGGAACAGTGGCACAACTTCACTGATTCTCCTAAACCTGGTTCTTCTAAAAAAAAAAACCGCCTGATAATTATAAAAGCCTCTGTTGGATTTATTGTAATTGCTGAGGTCTGACGGATGCGGTCTTTCGACACATGCGTTCATTTGTTTGTCAGGATGTCCTCAGCTCTGTCACTTGCTAAAGAATAAAGATCGTGAAGTCTCCACCGCACTTCACCTACCGGCATACGCCAAGGTCACCTAGGACCACATTAGTTGTAAAGCACCGCCATGTCTGCTCTGCGCCTGCCCGTGACGCGTTGTACCGGACGGTAGACGACCTCGTGGCTCTGCTGTGCACCAGATGTCTCCACAGTCCCCGTCAGTCAGGATGTACACTGTGGGGGCCTGTAACAGTGTACACAGATAGTCAACTTTTAAAACGTGCTTTCAGCACGCGTACACCACTCAGAATCATTATTATGCGTAATCATTCACCTGTCAATAGGCCTCTGGGGATCATTCTTTTGTAATATTTTATGTATGTCGTTTGTGGTGTATGAAGAAAAACTGGTTTTTTTGTGTTTTGTGTTTTGACACGTAGTGTTCCTAGCAAAATATTCACAAGTGCACAGTCGTAGATACAGACAAACATGTTGACACATAATAATAATGATAATAATAATAATGATAATAAGAGAGTGGGCGAGGGGGGGGGGGGGGGGGGGGGGTAATAGAAACAGACGGTCGGAAAGATCGGAAACTGCGCAACGCACCACACCCTCAAACTAGACTGGAACAAAGACCGACAAATGTCCATGACAACAAACGATCAAGATAATTGTCTCCCTGACACACACGGCAAAGAAGAGAGACTTAATGCAAACGAGGATACCGCAGCTCCGTCACCGCATCCATGTCATCGTTCCAAAACACGCGTGGTGTGTGTCCTTATTTGGATGGACTGCCCTGTAATCTAAGTGTCAACAGATGGTCAGTGTAAAAGAAGAACACTTGGAAGTGCTGATGTACAAAATGGTCATGCCTGTGCAGAGTGAGATTTTGAGCAACTGTCCCAGTGATCACAATACAGCGAGTGCATCGTCGCCTGAATAGTGATTGGACAATTCGAAACACGCAAAATACGTTCTTAAAACCGGCAAATCACGGCTTTAAGAAAGCTAATTTCAGAGAGAGAGAGAGAGAGAGCGAGCTTTGTTGATGACTGAATTCCACCCCCCCCCCCCCCCCCATGTGAAAATGTACCACCGTTCGGCAAAAGGTCACTGGCGCAGAAGTCAATTCGGCGAAAAGACACCCGTGAAAGTCTATGTCTGAGAAGGAGGAAGAGGAGGAGAATGAAGAAGAAGGAGAAGAAGAAGAAGAAGAAAGAGGAGGAGGAGGAGAAGAAGGAGGAGAAGGAGGAGGAGAAGAAGAAGGAGAAGAGGAAGAATGAAAGAAGAAGGAGAAGGAGAAAAGGAAAAAAAAAGAAGAAAGAAGAAGAAGAAGAAGAGAGAGGGAGTCCCTAGCCTCTGACGACATCGCTTTTGTCACATGAAGACTGGGTTTTTTTTTTGTTGATATTGTTTTGAGTAGCAGTGCTCAGGATTAAAAGACAATAACCTCTGCATTGTGCCAAAAAGAGCGCAAGTGTTCAGAGGCGTGTGTGTGTGTGTGTGTGTGTGTGTGTGTGTGTGTGTGTGTGTGTGTGTGTATACGTTCGCGCACGTGCGTGCCTGTGTGTGTGTGTGTGTGTGTGTGTGTGTGTGTGTGTGCGCGCGTGTGTGTATGCGTGTGTGTATGCCTGCGTGTGAGCGTGTGTGTGTGTGTGTGTGTGTGTGTGTGTGCGCGCGCGCGTGTGTGACGAGTTGGAGACGTTGATTGAGAGACAATCGTACCTATAAAGTAGGTTCTTTCTTTCTCTCTTTCTTTCTGTCTTTCCTTCTTTCTTTCTTTTTTCTTTCCGTCTGTCTTTAAATCAGTAACCCATGCGCATCGCTTTAAGCCAAGGAAGGAGAGCGTAGATACAAGCAAAAGCTAGAGAGCAACCTGCTCACGGGAAATATTGGTGTGTTCGCTTTGTGTCAGGACGATTTCCGAGGGGGGACATTTAGGTATCCTAGGCATAAGAACGCGAAGACATGGGGTTTCATAGTTTTTCAGTGCATATAGTCACTGTTTCTTTGGTGTTGCCTTTGAGCAAGATTTCCATCCGGCACAGTTTCTCCTTGTGGCAATATCTACTCTCATCTCCGTCAGGGAATATAATGTATTGACGAGTAGAAGCTCCCGGGATATTTCCTTGATCTTTTCCAACCAATTGATTATCTTCTCTCACGGGGGTGAATGGGGAGATTGCCCTACTTGCTCGTTGATGACGGGGATGACAGTCAAGCTGACTATTTTTCTTTCAACAGGATTTGTTTTGTGTGGGATGAAAGAAATCATGATGGAG
>CM031599.1:49955118-49957618 GCA_018398815.1 Conus ventricosus | reverse complement strand
AACCCAGAATATCTTTCATTTTCCTCAATTTTGGATAGTGCCAGTTTTGTTTAAAACATGATATAATACGATCCTTGAATTCTGATATAAATTCCCTTTCATTACCCCACCTCTTGACAAAGCCAAACAAGACCAACCCGTTCACAGTAAGAACATGTTTTACTTGACTGACCAATTTGCTTTCCTGCCTCAGACTGTGAGAGTAACATATCGTAAGCTTGTCTGCATAGCCGGGTTGAAGAAAGTGTATCAACTTTATCCAGTATTTAATGCATTTTATATAAGTCACAATAAAGAGAGCATATCTCCCAGTTTCCCATAAGCTAAGGTATTGGATGAATGAATTGGAACACTCAGAAATCTTTTAATAGCAAAAGTATGAACTCTTTCCATATAAATATTTCTGAAAGCCCCCAAATTTCTGCAGCATTAAGTTATATGGGTTGTATTTGAGTGTCAAACAATTTCCAAAAAATGGAGAAATCAATTGATCTCAACTTCCTCATGGATTTCAGAATTCTACAACTCTGTTTTTGCCTTTTAAACATTTCTAGCCATCCGGTATTTAAACTTAATTGGTTGTAATACCATCCCTAAGTACTTGTATGCATTTGTAACTTTAACTTCCAAGTTGCCATGCTGCCATATTTCCTGTTGTGAAAGGCGACCTCCCTTACGAAACACCATTATATTAGTTTTTCAAGATTGACAGTCAGTTGTAATTTATCCGCCTCTTGTTTCAATGCGTTTAGTTGATTCTGCAACCCAATAACAGTGTCTGAAAATAAAATCATGTCATCTGCAAATACAGCAAAAATATTTCAGGAGCTCCAGGTAAAGTTGGATTCCATGTCTTCCCTCTTGGACATTTCAATGGCTAGTTCATTAATTAAAAAAAAACAACGTAAACATCTGGGGACTCAAAAGACACCCTTGTTTTACGCACGAGGACAAACAAAGTATTCAGAATAATTACATTTATCACGTACAAGCAAGGACAGAATCATTAAACACCCTCAGAGCAAAGTACATTTTCCCTTTTATACCAGACTCCCTAAGCACATGCCATAATATGTTTCTGTTCACAGAGTCGAGGCCTTTTTAAAATCAACAAAGGCCACATACAACTTGGAATTTTTCATAAGATTTCTGAACCAGTGCATACAGAGTAAATATATGATCCACTTGTACTATAACCTGCCCTAAATCCTGCTTGTTCTCAATCATTTTTCCTTCTCTCTCAGCCCAATTGGTTAACCTTCTGTTTTAAATGTGAGTGTATACCTTACTAACCACACTAGTTAAAACAATTCCCTATAGTTGTCTGGATTATTTATATCTCCTTTTTTGTGGATAGGCACAATGATAGATTTGCACCAATCTATTGGAATGTTCCACTATCAAATAATTTATTGAACATAAAACTAAATAGTCAGTTACTAGTGTATTTTCTTGTTTGAGCATCTCACCCAAATTTTGTCAGGCCCACAACTTTTACTAGGTTTCAATTTCTTCACACAAGCTTTCAACTTCTTCTTTTGTTATTTGATCATGGAAAGGGGTTCATTACCATCATCTTCTCCATCACTGCCTTCAAAGTATATACAGTAGAATGCTCTGGGGCAGAATAAAAAAAATATTAAATACACTGTGGAAGTGCTCATACCACTGTTGAATATGATATTGTTATACACAATATTCTTTCTATTAACTGATCTTATAGTTGCCCAAAATACTTTGGGTCGTTTATGCTTCTTTTAGTCCTTGTAATCTTTTTCATCATGTTCTCTTTTTTTTTCGCTTTTCGCAGATTCACATAGTTCTTTCTTTCTTCAACAAAAAGTTGTTTCTTTTCTTCCTTTACTAGTTTTGTTTTAGTTCTTTGAATTTCTGTAAAAGCCTTTTCACCAATCTCTTTTTTTGTCTACACTCAACAAACAAACCATTCATCAAATTGTTTTGTTTTTTGCCAACTAATCTGATCATACAAGCAACAGCACCATATAGTGCATTTACAAAGAGCTCAACAGAAACTGTTTACATTACATTCAAAGCGACTATGTTCTCTCTATGCAATGCTTAAAGTTTGAAGAATTTAGTTCATCTTTTTTATTTCTGCATACCTATCTGACCAGCACCCTTTCCTACCGTATGTGGCACAAAAGTGACATCATTTTCTACACAGCCATTTTTCCAGTACATCTCACAGGTAGGTGCCAAGAAAAAAGTTGATCAGCAATTTTTACACCACAAATGGTTTCATCTCTTTTGACACAAGAAAATAATCCACAACACTACTGCCATTTGGGGATTACAAAAGTAAGTTCTCCATCTGGTATCCATTGCACAAGCACATTCAAAATCAACAAATCAAACAGAAAACAAAAGTCTAACAATGACCTGCCAAATTATTCATTATTGTGTCTTTGATGATCGCTCTAGAACATAACCTTCATCTCATCATCTTATCATCAACATCATCATCATAATTAAGCATGTT
>CM031599.1:49942618-49945118 GCA_018398815.1 Conus ventricosus | reverse complement strand
TGTCGTTTTCCCCGAAGGCAAGTTGAACACAAAGGGTAACAGCCCATATGTCGTTTCCCCCAGGCCGTTAGAACACAAATGGATGTACCAGCCTACATGTCGTTTCCTGAAGGCAAGTTAGAACACAAGATGGATGTACCAGCCTACATGTCGTTTCCCTGAAGGCAAGTTAGAACACAAGATGGATGTACCAGCCTATATGTCGTTTCCCATGAAGGCAAGTTAGAACACAAGATGGATGTACAGCCTATATTCGTTTCCTGAAGGCAAGTTAGACACAAGATGGATTCCAGCTATTATCGTTTCCCTGAAGGCAAGTTTGAACACAAGATGGATGTACTAGCCTATATGTGTTTCCCTGAAGGCAAGTTAGAACACAAGATGGATGTACCAGCCTACATGTCGTTTCCCTGAAGGCAAGTTAGAACACAAGATGGATATACCAGCCTAAATGTCGTTTCCCTGAAGGCAAGTTAGAACACAAGATGGATATACCAGCCTATATATCGTTTCCCTGAAGGCAAGTTAGAACACAAGATGGATATACCAGCCTATATGTCGTTTCCCTGAAGGCAAGTTAGAACACAAGATGGATATACCAGTCCTATATGTCGTTTCCCTGAAGGCAAGTTAGAACACAAGATGGATGTACCAGCCTATATGTCGTTTTCCCTGAAGGCAAGTTAGAACACAAGATGGATGTACCAGCCTACATGTCGTTTCCCTGAAGGCAAGTTAGAACACAAGATGGATGTACCAGCCTACATGTCGTTTCCCTGAAGGCAAGTTAGAACACAAGATGGATGTACCAGCCTACATGTCGTTTCCCTGAAGGCAAGTTAGAACACAAGATGGATGTACCAGCCTACATGTCGTTTCCCTGAAGGCAAGTTAGAACACAAGATGGATGTACCAGCCTGCATGTCGTTTCCCTGAAGGCAAGTTAGAACACAAGATGGATGTACCAGCCTATATGTCGTTTCCCTGAAGGCAAGTTAGAACACAAGATGGATGTACCAGCCTACATGTCGTTTCCCTGAAGGCAAGTTAGAACACAAGATGGATGTACCAGCCTACATGTCGTTTCCCTGAAGGCAAGTTAGAACACAAGATGGATGTACCAGCCTACATGTCGTTTCCCTGAAGGCAAGTTAGAACACAAGATGGATGTACTAGCCTACATGTCGTTTCCCTGAAGGCAAGTTAGAACACAAGATGGATGTACCAGCCTACATGTCGTTTCCCTGAAGGCAAGTTAGAACACAAGATGGATGTACCAGCCTATATGTCGTTTCCCTGAAGGCAAGTTAGAACACAAGATGGATGTACCAGCCTATATGTCGTTTCCCTGAAGGCAAGTTAGAACACAAGATGGATGTACCAGCCTACAGGTCGTTTCATTACAGTCAAGCTGTCCTGCATAGGGTCCCCTACAGGGATGTGATCGCGTAATGGATTTTGCAAGCCTGCATGTTGTCTGACTGTTTTCGAAAGCTTGAAACTGATTTTGTTTCCTGTGTTTTAGCAACAAACGTATTCTAATCATTGCGAATGCCCTCTGAAGAAATATGGTGCATCCTCAAAAAGCTCAACCCGAAACTTATTCAAAATAAGTAAAAATAGAGTATCACTATTTGAAAATTACAGAGGTAGTCGTAATTGCACAAGATAGCTGGGCATATGAATGGAACACAAGATTTAGAAAACCTGCGTTCATTTACATAGAAGTGGAGAAACACTAAAAACGTGTTTTTGTTGTCATTTAGATAGACAGTAACATCTCAAGCAAACAAATAGACCAATAGCATTGTGGTACACTTGCGAAAAGCGTTCTTGTTGTTTCTTCTTTTCTCTTTGTCTGTCTTTCTTCTTATATTTGTAATTCACCCGCACGCGCAGCTTTTTGGCGGCTACAAGCCAGGGGTTGTACATACAAGCGACAGCTGAGGATACTGCTGGTGAAGCAGGGAAATTATTTGCTTTGTAAGCCAGTGGGAGAGCGATTTCCAAAGGGAACAGTTAGGTGTCCTGAACATAAGAATGGAAAGACGACGGCTTATGGAGGTAAACATAGACACCGCCGTGATTGCTAATAGCTCACGGAGGTGTGTTCAACTCCCTCTTTTCTTTGAAAAGATTTTTTTTTCTAGTACGACTAAAGAGATCACACGTGGTGAGATGACATTCTTCTTCTTTCCTCTAAACTGCCTGCTTTAGGAAATGTAGTTTGTAACTAGGACCCTTCACAAGTAATTAGCGAGTTTTGGGCAAAGTGTGTGAGAGGCTTTTCCAAGTTGAGAGTTAATCTGATGTAGTGTTGAGAAATACGGACTTGTGTTGAAAAGTCTGTGCCAGTGCATTTTGTGTGGGCGAGAACGACTTTGCTCTGATTTTGTTTCTTCTGTTCATATATGCAAACCACACGTGACAATTGTGTTGTATTATATGACGCTCACGTTTGCGAAGTATTCTGTTTGTGGCTTTTAGTCTGCTGGTTTCC
>CM031599.1:49927618-49940118 GCA_018398815.1 Conus ventricosus | reverse complement strand
AACAAAAACGACAGAAAGAAAGACTCAAAAGTAAGACCTAACGTCAGTGATCATCACGGCAATACGTCATCACTCAGCAGAGAACGCGGTGAAGATGAAAGTGAAACAAGGGAACTTCCAAATGTGCGTTTTGTCCATGACTCTGTGCTTTCAAAAAATCAACAAGAACCCATTGGAATCTTTCGGGTTTAGAGGCAAACGGAAAAAGCTTTCAAAATAAGTGAAATCAAACCAGCACTCAGAAAGCCGACGAATCATACAGCACTGCTGTCCATTGTGAACCAATGACCAAAGAACACAAAAACCTGCAAGCTGCGCTGATGAACTTGTGAAATGTATCAAAACATTTCTAACAGCTGTCCCCAAATGAAATTGGTCATTAGTAAGGTGACGCCTGTCAAGGACCCCCCCCTGAATGTAAAGCGGAATTGTTCAACGCCACAGTAGCTTTGAGCTGTGTAACATGAAAACGTTTCCCTTGTCATCATCGCGGCTTCCAGTTACGAACCAAACATCCTCCATGACGGCCCTCCACCCTACCTTCACGGGCACCAGTACCCTCGCCAGGACAATTGGGCATCACCTGAATGGGCTACTCTGACCGGGCCCAAAAGAAGACTGCACGGTGCCGCTACCCTCAACCCTAGGCCCTTCCATCCCCACCCGGAACCTGATTTCTACCCTTGAGCAGCATACAACGATCGGCCCTTTTATATTTAAAGCAATGAACATTATTTTGGTTCCTATACTTTGTTGAATCCAACTCATTAGGACTGTCATACATTTATCCTCATCTTGTGCCTTACATATTTATTATGCCTAAAAATGTAAAAAAATTTTTTTAAGTACATTATCAATATTTGTCCCTTTTATTTTACTCATGACAGATAAAGTTTTTTAGGTATTTCATAAAATTGTCGATCCATCACAACCACTCTTGATCAATTATTACAACTATCAAAAGAAAAATATCATGTTTTAGCTTTACAATCAATTAAATTGTACGGAAGGAAAGATTACCTATATTAGACGATTTTTAAATTTTCCACCGATTATTCAAAAAGTAGATAACCATGAAAAAATAAACGAGCAAATATATTGTGAAGGAGAAAAATACCTGTCATGCACTAGTCCTGTTCCACCAGACGTTCTCGGACTGCATCGTGTGCAGAAAAAGGTCCCAGGTGAATTGTACTGTACTAAAAAATTTTTTTCGTTTATTTTCCAAAAGGGTCCAAATGATACAAACAGAATGGCTTCACTCGATTCAGTCAGACCAGTCAAAAAAATATCTTGTCAGTGGTGCTTTAATGCCCATTCGCCCATTTTGGATAAAGGATGTCAAGTCATAACAAAGCAACCGCTTTATTGAGAATATAGTTGACTCATCTCTCTCCTTTTAAACAATGGCAATATAACTCGCATTCCAGCCCAATCCCAAACATAATCCTAGTGCCATAGATTTATTAAATTAATATCCCCAAGCTAGCGGTTTTTTGGGAAATTGGCAAACTCTTAATGACACCATTAAATAGGACCATCTACCTGTTGTCATTACATTTGAAACGATGAGACCTGAAACAAACAATACGATAAACACACGATAAAGTTCCAAAATACGTTATAAATTTGCTAACTGGAATAAATTTTCATTCTTGTTAAGCTCATTTTATATTGATCCAAAATACTGTTATAAATTTGCTAACTGGAAAAAAATTTTCATTCTTGTTAAGCTCATTTTAAAATAAAAGAAGAACAAGTAATTAGTCAAGATGTAGAAACATTGTATAATCGATTTCAAAAGACTACTCTCTGCTGCTAGTGAATCAATTCCAACAGTAAAATCTGTAAATCAAAGAAACATTTTGGAAAATGTCTGGTGGAATGAGACTTCCCAAGAGCTAAAGAAGGAGAAGCAGAATAAAATAAAAGAATAAAAAAGAGAAAAAGATCCTAAGGAAAAGTTAAAAAGCTTCTTGAGAAGAAAGAGCCAAGAAACGCACAAAACAAAGTAAGTGCACAAGCAAAGCGGCAATATTGGTCTTCATTTTGTAAAAAATAGAGGTGTCAAATTTTAGAGATAAAGCAAAAAGCTTGACACATTTAAAAACAAGAAAAATGAAGTTATCTACCGCAGTCCCCATCACATTAAACAATTCAGAGTTCCATCAAATTTGATAAAGCTGAAGCTTTTGCTGATCTATTTGCAAGAACAGTAGCATTGACAACTTAATAACTAAAAAAAAAAATAAATAACACCCCTGAAAAAGAAGAAAAGAAAAATATGTATAATAGTCCACAGCCAGTAGAAGATCATTGTTTGAATACCTCAAAACATTGCAGGAAGTCAAAGAAAGTATCCATGAATTTGAATAAAAAAATAATCAGTTGGGGGCCCTTTCGGCATTTCTAATGAAATGTTAAGTCATCTCCCACAATATATATATATAATATATATATATATTATATAATATAAATAATCTATAAAATATATAAATTTTAAATATATAAAAAATTAATATATATAATACGTCAATGAGTTAGCAGTATATATAATATATATATATAATATATAATATTTTTTGCATTCATTTTTTTTCAAAAATGTTGGACAGATAATACATGCCTCAAATTTGGAAGCATTCTATTATTGTTCCAATTCACAAGAAGGGGAAACCACTCAGAGATGTACATAGTTTTTCGACCTATTGCATTAACATCAAATACATGTAAATTGATGGAAAAGATTGCTTTAAAAAGACTTGTTCATCATTGTAAACAACAAACACACCAATCAACCAAGCTGCATTTCAGACAGACAGATCATCAATAGAACATTTTTGGGCAGACTCACAACGCACGTAAAGCATCAGTTTGCACGTCGTAAAAACGTAAATTGCAACGTTTTTTTTTTATATACGAAAAGCCTAAAGAACAAATATGGCACAAGCGGCTTTTGTTTTTAAAATTAAAAAATATTGGTATTAATGGAAAAATGTACAAATATATTCAATGTTTTCTTCATCGTAGGGATATTCAAACAAGAGTAGGAAATACCTATTCTAACCCAGACCTTACAAAGGGCTTACCCCAAGGATTGGTAATTTCCCCCAAAGTGTTTAATATTTTGGATTTCTGATCTACCCAAAGGTCTTTCTAAAGATACAGAGTTTACTCAATTTGCTGACGATATAAAGTCTATGGAGTAAAGTAACGATGAAAAGAAGCACTCCGTTTTAAAATCACTGAATATATTTAAAAATTAAATACCAACACGAACTAAATAAAATCAGTACGATTTACACGAAAACGGACTATCTCTTCACACTGAAAAAACGAACTTGAATGCTTTTTTAAATTTTGGAAAGACCAAATAAGCTTCCAGTTTCACCTTAGACGGCACTATTTTTAAAATATTAAAAAACGTTAAATTCTTAGGTGTAATCCTAAGTAGTAAACTAACATGAAAAACTCCTAATTGATCATATTTTAAATAAAGCAAGAAAAAGTCTGAATTTTTCCTAAAATTGTCAGTAAACAATCTTGGGGGCAAGACACTAAAAAGTTTGACTGTTTTAGCAACTGCCTTGTACGCTCAAGACTTACAATGCTCAGGAAGTATTTTTAAAAGCACCTAAATATCTTTGAATAAACTTCAGAGCACTGATTGCAAGCCTTCAAAATTGCCCTTGGGATTCCCACACCTACGCCAAACTTAGGGACATACAACGATGTGGGAGTTCTAAACCCCTGTCTGAATAAAAAGCTTCTACTTTAAAATTCATCTTTAAAGTTTCGCACAAAAAACTTTTGCTCAGAAGAGGTATGTTTGATTCGGAAAAGGATTTTGGAAAACGGGGCACAACATATACAATCCACAAAATCTGTTTAATTCATTTTCCTCAGATCTTTTTAAAAGATGCAAAAATAGAAAAAAATATCACCGAAAACCGACGTTTTCCACCCCTTCCCAAATGGTACAATCAAAAGCTTCCTTTGACATTGACTACAATAATTTAACAAGATAGGATTCTCCCAACATTTGAGAAATTTTGTCTACACTCACTTAGAAAATAAGTACAACCATCACTTAAAAAATATTCACAGGATGGCTCAGTAAATTTAATGATAATAGCATGGGAACAGCTATTTATAATTCCTAGCTTAAAAAATAGAAAAGTTTTTTTCATCTTGGTAAAAGTCTGTCTATATATAGCGCAAAATTACTTTCTTTACACAATTCATTGGATTTCATTTTTAATTTTCCCCATAAATAGCAGCAAATCGTAATATGCGCTGATTCAAAAGCACAAATTTAATGGGATTAAGTCCCTTTTAATTCATGTGTACATTGGACATGACAAATGAAGTTAATCATATGTACACCTTCTTCCCCAAAAAAAGGCATTAATATTACTTTTTGTTGGGGGCCTTCTCATTGTGGTATATCGGGAAATGAACAAGTAGACAAAGTTGCATAAAAAGGCAGCTGAAAACCTTAGCGGCACAGTAGCAATAAATGTTCGCTTAGATCTGGCAGAATGTTTCTCTATCATAAATAAAACATCTCATGATAAGCAACCAAAAAAACTGAGGAACTCGGACATATATTATTATAATAATTGCATCAAATGTAATGACAAAAACAATGGGATAACATCAACAAAGATTTATTTCTCATCCAGGGAGATTGAAAGTCTAATCCAAGGCTTTTGTTAAACTCGTTTAAAACAAAAAATTGCAAAGATATTAAATGTATTTTTGGGGATTCTATAAGTGTCATCATTTACTGATTCATTGCCCCAAAACAAAAGAGCTTTTTAATAATCAGTATTGAGGGTTTGTTGATGGGTCGACTCCTTTAACACTATCTAGTATATTAAACAATTTTTCTACTCTTGAATCTATTTCTAAATGTTTATTAGCCTTTGCACCTAATATTTATCTTTAGCATTTGTGATTGTTACAGTTACAGTTTTAGTTTAAGTTAAACGTTCTGAAGAATAGGGTGGGGGGGAGGGTTATGATTACATTCCTTACGTACCACTTTAAAAATTACACTCCCTTACACTCCCTAAAAAACGCATCTCTCTCATTCTTTACATCAAGCTCACTCTACACTATAATATTGTCTGAATCGCTTTTAGTGGAAGGACGTTAAACTGAAGAACAACAACAACACACACATTTGACCGCTTTGTGAAAAGTGTAGTGACTGAGTGGATCGGAAACGTGACAAAAACAAAATGTCAAACGGACGTCAATTACATTAAATTGCCCACTTTCTCCTCTGAACCCTGAAAATGTACAGTGCCCATAATCGCCCCTTCCACAATCTTCGTCTCTAATCGATCCCAATGGAGTCGCGTGCACCATTAAACGGAACTGTTAGAAATGGTTCAGGTTGCAGAGACATGACATTTTGGAACGGATGTAATGTTCTGGGGTGCGAAACAAATAGTTGGGAACGGTGGGGAATGGGAAAGTATTGACTGTTGTAATATATTATCAATTGGTGAAATAAGTTCATGATTGTGATATATCAGACATATTCACACACGTGGTATGTGATAAAGATGCGCACAGGCAAATACACGAAGCACACCACAACACGCGCGCGCGCGCACACATACACGCGCGTGTTTGAAAGCTCAAAAGCACAAAGATCGTGGTCAAATGTCCGTGCAACACACACACACACACACACACACACACACACACACACACACACACACACACACACACACACACACACACACACACACACACACACACACACACACACACATACACACTCACGCACACACACATCTCTCTCTCTCTCTCCACTCACACACACACACACACACACACACACACACACACACACACACACACACACACACACACACACACACACACACACACACACACACAAGTCAATATAAATCTGTAAGATTCGTGGTAACATCAGAAACACACACACACACACACACACACACACACACACACACACACACACACACACACACACACACACACACACACACAACCCCCCCCCCCTCCACACACGCACACAGCCCCCCCCCCCCCCCCCCCCACCCACAACACACACACACTTCTATCCCCATTTAAAAAAACAACAACATCCAATTTCAAACGAATTGAACGTTTGCGCATCCTTCCCACCTATTTAAACAGGTCCATTGCCCGTTCGAAAACGTGGAATAAGCTGTTTTAGATTTTATCATTTCTAGTGTTGAGACGAACGTTACGAACATCATCACAACTGTAAGGTGCCGTCATGCTCTGCCATAGACAATGTGAAATGAAAGTCTGTCGCCAAGCAAAGCTCAAACTACCACTGAAATCCATCATGGAGGAATACAAAGCAGGGAAGATCAGACTTCAAAGCATGCTGGAGGACTCAGGAGACATGGTGGTAGAAGCAATCAAGCCCCAGCTGAAGACAGGCAGAAAATGGAAAGTTCAAGAGGCGATGGATTCTGCAAAAGAAAGTCTCAAGATCAGAGAAATAACAGGACACACACAGACCAACAGACAAGGACTGGGGGTGACCAAAACTGAATGGTGGTCAAAGGCCAAAGGAAAAGCCAAAAGAGACATGATGATTCAGGAGATGAGAAAAGAAGAAGACCAAAAAAGACTCCA
This sequence comes from Conus ventricosus, assembly GCA_018398815.1. Lineage (NCBI taxonomy): Eukaryota > Metazoa > Mollusca > Gastropoda > Neogastropoda > Conidae > Conus > Conus ventricosus. The sequence goes on along the minus strand of CM031599.1, from coordinate 49,933,467 downwards.
AAAAGCAGTCCAGCAGAGCAGCAAGGGCAATGGACAACGTGGAGAATGCACTCCAAAGAAGTCTCACTTGGAATGACATTTGGCACATGGCCCCTCTCAGGATCACTTCATTCTCAGATCTGCATATGACCTTCTGCCCTCAAATGCAAACCTGTGAAGTGGGGGAAAACAGACGATCCTGCATGCCCCCTCTGCCATGAAAAACAAACAGTGGAGCATGTTCTAAGCTCATGTAAAGTAGCCCTGGCTAAGGAAGGTACACATGGAGGCACAACCAAGTGCTCAAAGAGATTGTACAAGTAGTCTGGGAAACACCACAAAAGGGAGAATCAGGACTCCAAAAGCACCCGCAACATTCTTCACGGCAGGAGGCAGCAAATCATGGCCAAGAACAACAGTGCCACTCGAAACATGCAGGCAGAGTCTGCTGGATGGGGCAGATGACTGGGAGTGCACTGCAGACCTCCCAGAATGGAAGAGTCACCCAGAGATCATCAGCAAGAGTGGCATGAGACCAGACATAGTAGTCCACTCTAAGTCAACCAAGCAGCTGATCATGATCGAGCTCACGGTGCCATATGAGAACAGAATGGAGGCAGCTCAAATCTACAAGACTGAAAAGTATGCTGATCTGGCAAACAGCCTGAGGAGAGAAGGCTATCAGGTCAAAGTCCTCACTGCAGAAATTGGAGCTAGGGGATTTGTAGGAACGTCTGCATACAGCCTCATGAAATAGCTCTCAGTTGCAGGAAGGAAAAAACCAGAGCCCTGAAAGCAATGGCAGAAGCGGCAGAGAGGTCTTCAAGCTGGATCTGGTCAAGGAGGAACAAAAGTGAACTTCATAAGGCTTAATTTCCCTACAAATATCAGGTGTCCCTGTGGCTCAGTGGTTAAAGCGCGAGTCATTAAGTAGAAAATGAGCATGTCCAGAGGGGCATGGGTTCGAATCCCAGCCATGGCTCGTCCCAAGATGGGGGGAAAAAAAGGGGGCAGCAGAGGGACATCCGGAGTCATGAACCGGGTGTGGCCCAACCCCCCTAGAGTGTCAGGAGATAAGGGCCGAAACACTTGCTTGAAGGGGGCTTCTCTTCTGAGGACTCTCTGCTACCACGCTCTCCACGAGTTTCTTTCTACTGATGCATGGGTAAACCATTGACTTCCGGGAATAGGCCGGAGGACGTCCGGGAAAGACCGGAGGACACTGGGAAAGACCAGAACCAAGGGCTCTGTGGGCTGGCTCCCCACTTTGCCTTAAACATGTGGCTACTAAGAATAAAAGGAAAAGATGCTCCCAGGATTCACCGAAAGGGGAGAGAATGATGAATCCATCGGTGCTCAACCAATCACGACTGCAAATCCCAAACGGACTATGAACAGGACCAAATGGAATATCCATGTGTCTGTGGAAAGCGTTTCGCTACCACCCGTGCATGAAGAATCCACAAACAAAGATGGGATGTGTGAAGACTCATCTGAATGACAGCAGCGCACTGCATCAGCAGATACGACTCGGAAACCAAGGCCAGGATTTAAACCACAGTGCCAAGGAAAATCCACGCTGTTGGTTCGGATAGGAATTTGCACAGGCCCTCGATGCCAGGCGCCTGAAACCAACCTGCCACGAGCAAACGAAACTGAAGATTGGGAGAAACGGGATGCAAAAATCGTCCAAAGACCGAGCACTGATAGGGAAAAGCACCCTGGAACAAAAAACTAGCCACAAATGGGACATTGTTTTATCCACATGTAGAGACGCCTATGGAGTAAAACTAACCCAAAGAGAAAACACCTCCAAAAAAAATCCAGACGCCAAGAAAAGATGGACAAGATCAGAGTCCAAAAGAACAACCTCAAGAAGCAAATGAAGACCGCACTGCCACTGAAAAACAAGGTTTTGGAAAAAACTGTGGAAGACCTGAAAGAAAACACAGCGCCCTCAGCAAAGCAGAATCGCAAGGAAAGGAAGAGCAAAAAGAAGAAGACACAAGAGCGCTTCTTCAGAGACCCCATCCAGTTTGCCAGAACACTGTTTGAGCAGCCAAAATCTGGGACCCTAATGTGGACAAAGGAGTTCTTGAGCAGCATCTGAGGAAAACATACTCGACTCACAGAGCAAAGCACCACTCGACATTCAAGGCTGGTTGGCCAACCAACCCTGAGGAACAGTTCAATGGCAAGCCTTCCAACGGTGGGGGGAAATCAAGAAGGTGGTCGACAAAGCCAGAGCCAAATCACACCAGGGCCAAACGGAATACCTTACCAGCTTTACAAAAAATGTCCCAAGGTGCTGGGGTGGCCCACAGGCTGCTGCGATCGGCTTGGAGAAACCAAAGATCACGGCCAGTGGATGACGGCAGATGGTGTGTACATCCCCAAAGAGCAAAACTCAAGTGACATCAGCCAGTTCAGGCCAATATCACTACTGAACGTCGAAGGGAAAATCTTCTTCTCTGTCAGGGCAGCAAGGCTGACCAAGTACCTGATGGAAAACAAGTACTTGGATGTGTCAGTCCAGAAAGGGGCATCCCGGGCGTGGCTGGCTGTGTAAACACGCCACAATGATCGGGGACGCAATCCAAAAAAAGCAAAAACAGAAAGAAGACCTGGACGTATGTGGCTTGATCTGGCAAACGCATATGGATCTGTGCCCCATGAGATGATACAGTTGGCTCTTGAATGTACCATGTGCCAAAGAACATCCGCGACATGCTCAAGAAGTACTTCAATGGCTTCTCAATGCGGTTCTCTACCAAGGAGTACACAACTGATTGGATCAACTTGGAAGTGGGCATTGCAATGGGCTGTGCAATTTCCCCGATACTGTCGTGCTGGCAATGGAACTCATCTTGAAAGCAGCAACAACCAAAGCGAGACAAACAGACCTTGGTGATGGATACAAGATGCCTCCTCCAAGGCCTCATGGATGACACTACAGTGATTTCATCCAGAGAAGACGAACACGTCATGTGCTGGAGAGGCTGGACGACATAGTTGCCTCATCCAAATGAAGTTCAAGCCAAAGAAATCAAAGGAGTCTCTCACTGAGGAAAGGAAAAGTGGCCGAATCTGTGGTCTTCAGTGTTGCCAACCAGCCATTCCAACAGTACAGAAGAACCAGTCAAGAGCCTTGGAAGATGGTATGAAGATACGCTGAAAGACACACAAAGAGCAAAAGAAACCAAGCAGATGGCGGAAGAAGGCTTGGAGACCATTGACCAGTGTGGGCTCCCTGGCAAATACAAGGTCCCGGTGTCCCGCAGTTCATGCTGATACCAAAGCCCTATGGCCTCTGATGATATAAAGACATCTGCACCAGCACAGTGGAGGCAATGGAAGCCAAAATCAACAAGTTCACAAGGAAATGGCTTGGTGTCCCACCCTGTCTGCTGACATCGCGCTGTACTGTCGCCAAGCAAAGCTCAAACTACCACTGAAATCCATCATGGAGGAATACAAAACAGGGAAGATCAGACTTTAAAGCATGCTGGAGGACCAGGGGACAAGTGGTAGAAGCAATCAAGCCCCAGCTGAAGACAGGCAAAAATGGAAAATCAAGAGGCGATGGATTCGCAAAAGAAAGTCTCAAGATCAGAGAAATAACAGGACACACACAGACCCCAAAAGACAAGGACTGGGGGTGACCAAAACTGAATGGGGTCAAAGGCCAAAGGAAAAGCCAAAAGAGACATGATATTCAGGAGATGAGAAAAGAAGAAGACCAAAAAGACTCCAAAAAGCAGTCCAGCAGAGCCAGCAAAAGGGGAATGGACAACGTGAGAGAATGCACCTCCAAAGAAGTCTCACTTGGAATTACATTTGGCACATGGCCCCTCTCAGATCACTTCATTCTCAGATCTCATAAGACCTTCTGCCCTCAAATGCAAACCGGTGAAATGGGGGAAAACAGACGATCCTGCATGCCCCCTCTGCCATGAAAAACAAACATGGAGCATGTTCTAAGCTCATGTAAAGTAGCCCTGGCTCAAGAAGGTACACAGAGGCACAACCAAGTGCTCAAAAGATTTTACAAGTAGTCTGGGAAACACCACAAAGGGAGAATCAGGACTCCAAAAGCACCCGCAACATTCTTCACGGCAGAGGCAGCAAATCATGGCCAAGAACAACAGTGCCACTCGAAACATGCAGGCAGAGTCTGCTGGATGGGGCAGATGACTGGGAGTGCACTGCAGACCTCCCAGAATGGAAGAGTCACCCAGAGATCATCAGCAAGAGTGGCATGAGACCAGAAATAGTAGTCCACTCTAAGTCAACCAAGCAGCTGATCATGATCGAGCTCACGGTGCCATATGAGAACAGAATGGAGGCAGCTCAAATCTACAAGACTGAAAAGTATGCTGATCTGGCAAACAGCCTGAGGAGAGAAGGCTATCAGGTCAAAGTCCTCACTGCAGAAATTGGAGCTAGGGGATTTGTAGGAACGTCTGCATACAGCCTCATGAAACAGCTCTCAGTTGCAGGGAAGGAAAAACCAGAGCCCTGAAAGCAATGGCAGAAGCGGCAGAGAGGTGTTCAAGCTGGATCTGGTCAAGGAGGAACAAAAGTGAACTTCATAAGGCTTAATTTCCCTACAAATATCAGGTGTCCCTGTGGCTCAGTGGTTAAAGCGCGAGTCATTAAGTAGAAAATGAGCATGTCCAGAGGGTCATGGGTTCGAATCCCAGCCATGGCTCGTCCCAAGATGGGGAAAAAAAAAGGGGCAGCAGAGGGACATCCGGAGTCATGAACCGGGTGTGGCCCAACCCCCCTAGAGTGTCAGGAGATAAGGGCCGAAACACTTGCTCTTCTGAGGACTCTCTGCTACCACGCTCTCCACGAGTTTTCTTCTACTGTCCGATATGATAGCCATTTTCATGGAAAGATGTAAGAAGGGAAAATATAGAAAAAGAAAAACGAAAGGAAAAGAAAACAAAAGAAGAAAAACGTCGTTCCTGTCTTGGGCGAAAAAAATACTTTGAATCCACCTTAACCTTACACTACCTAACTCCAGATTAAAACAAAATGGTACATTTTAACAACAGCAAAAAACAATAAATTTAAAGATTTTATGGGCAAAACGTGGTTTTATGGTCCACAGATGCAGAAATCGGAGGAGGAAGTAAAAGAAAAAGGGAAACAATACAAACACAGAACAAAAACAGAACAAATTTCAAGATGACGGGGACATAGTTTACACTAACAACCCGTCGACATTCTGACCGGGGGTGGGGGGAGTGGGAGGGGCGGAGAGGGGGGGGGGGGGTTATGCGAAGAGGCGGGTAGAGTGTAGACGTTCTCAAACATAAGCAGGTGGATATGCTAAATAGCAACAACAAAAAATCACAGACGAAAATAAAGAAAAAAGGAGCGATAAAGAAAGGCAGACTCAAAGAGAGTGAAACAACACTGAACAAATTGCAGACGAAAATAAAGAAAAGCAGAGAAAAAGAAAAGGCAGAGTCAAAGAGAGCGAAACAACCAGTGAAATGAACAAGCATCGAGTTTCTGGAAGATGAGGGTATACAGTTCAAGCTGTCACCGCCCCCTTGGCAAAACCTTCAACTCCAATCTTCTGTCCCTACACCCCTCTTTATCCTTCCTGACTCTCACCTCACCCCGCGCCTCCCTGGTATCCCTATGAGGATGTTGCATGAAGAAGTGTAAGCCGACATCAATTCATTTGAATGAGTGCTTTTTTTCTTCTCTTTGGATTTCTATATTTTCTCTTTTTTTTCTTCTTGTAAACTCTCTGTCACTCGCTCCTTCACTTCTTCACCGTTTTCTTGCCATCTTTCTTTCTTTCTTTCTGTATTCCTTTGTCTTTCTATTTGCTGCTACTCTGATCAGTGTGT